>CM077259.1:23081438-23551438 GCA_039654775.1 Spinibarbus caldwelli | reverse complement strand
GAAAAAAAAAAAATTGCAGGAGAAATTAATGCCACATTCTCTCAGAACATGATAAAGACTGGAAACACTCAGCGAGAGGGTGTGTGGTGTGGTGGGTGTTACAGAAGCAGTCCTCAAATAAAAGGTTGTGAGTGTGTAGTGCGTATCGGTGGTGGTTTTGTCCTTTAAAAAAGGCTGAGAGTTCAAAAAACAGAGATGAGGGCGAAGACTCCGTACAGTAGGGCGCAGGGATACGCCACCAGAAGCTGCTGCCCATCCATGGCCAAAGCAGAGATGAAGATCTTAGAGGCCGAAAAACTGCACCAACCAATAATGGCAGCTGTTAAAATGATACCCAACATGCCCCTGAAAGACACAGGAAAACATTGGTTTAGCAAGGTGTATTATAAACTAACTCAAGCTTTAAAATGCAATATATATTCATATAAATTATAGGATTAATAATTAATATTAAATACATATACTTAACATTTCACATTATGCATTAAAACACACCACCAGTCAAACGCACGGAATTAAGATTTTGAATGTTTTTGAAAGAAGTCTTTTATGCTCATCAAGGCTGCATTTAAGCAAAAATACAATTAAAACAGTAATATAGTGAAATATTATTACAGTTATTTCAGAAATCATTCTAAAACGCAGAAAACAGTTTAATATTTTTAATGAAGCCATTCAGTACCATTCATAAGTTTGCTGTACGATATAAATAAAAACATTTATTCAGCAAAGAAGCACAAACATTGATAATAACAAGTAAATCTTTAATAATCAATATTATTGATTCAACATCGATAATAATTGAGCACCAAATCAACATACTGCAGTGATTTCTAATTGCTGCTGAAAATTCAGCTTTGCCATCACAGGAATACATTACATTTTAAAATATATTTAAATAAAATAACAGTTATTTTCTATTGTAATAAAATGTCACCGTATTACTGTTTTTACTGTA
Organism: Spinibarbus caldwelli; assembly: GCA_039654775.1. NCBI lineage: Eukaryota > Metazoa > Chordata > Actinopteri > Cypriniformes > Cyprinidae > Spinibarbus > Spinibarbus caldwelli. The sequence goes on along the minus strand of CM077259.1, from coordinate 23,550,480 downwards.
TTTTTGATTAAATAAGCCTTGGTGGGCATAAGAAACTTCTTTCAAAACAGTGTTAAAAAAATTCCAAACTTCTGATTAGAAGTGTAATTGTAAAATATTTATACTATCATATTTTTACATACAAAATGCATATTTAAAAAACAAAAAAAAAAACAAAAAAAAGTTTTGATTATATACATTAAATGTCTCTAAATCTGATGTTACTGTGATCTTTAACAGAAAGATTTGTATCTTAAATATTAAATATATAATTAGTTAGATTGTAAAGCCTGACTCACTGTAAGGAAAAGAGGACCCCGAAACTGGACAGGATGATCATGGGTAGCAGGCAGTAACCGAGAACGCTAGCCACGCAGCCGAATGAGACCCCCGTCATGCTCATGAGGTTGAGCAGGCAGTACATGCCGAGGCACCCGATGGCACTGATACCGTACACATAACCAAACTGGATCTTACCCGTCTAAAATGAGGAGGAAAAACATCTTTGTTTGGCACTCTTAACATTTAACATGAAACTGTGACAAAACAGACATGAGTCCTACCAAGAGTAGCGTCGCCCCAAAGGCCAAACAGAACACCATGGGACCAGCCAGGTCTGTTTCATTCATTATACTGCCATCTGCTGCCTTCAGCGGGTGCAGCACAGTCAGAGTTTTCTGCCAGATGTGGTCAAAGTTGATCCCCAGCTCTGGAAATAAAAAAGACATTTTCACTGCACAACTGACCACCATGCAGGATTTCCCAAATGGGGGTTCAAGAGTTGATGAAACGCTAATCAATCACACATTAAATGTAAAATTAAAATAAAGAAACAGGGCTGCAATCACAAATAAATCTCATATTGCAATATGGCTTACTGCGATTATCAAAACACAAAAGGTTGATTTAGTCTGGTACGTTGTGCAGAGTGAAGCGTGGCACTGTGTTCATTTACACTGGTTTCCTGTGTTTTCAGAGTCTTGGAGCAGTTTGCATGAAATGTTCCCATGCAAACTCATCTCTGCACATAATGTGAATTTGTGAATGTGATGTACGCTGGATCATGTCACATTCCCTACGTTTTTGTGGACATATGTTTTCAGCATTTCATAGCGAGAAGTCTTTAAAGCACAGACTTAAAGGTTTCCCTTCAGGTTTTCACCCAAATCAAAGCTTGACAGCTTAACATTTGAAAAAGTGAAGAATTTAAGAAATATTATTACTTAGTAACTTAAAATGAAGGTGAATGTGTTGTTAAATGATTGAAATACGATCTTAATCTCAGAGGGTACATCAAGAAGATATTTTATATCAAAGGGGTTCAGCAGACAAAAAAAGTTTGGGAACCCTTGTACTAGGGTGTTGTGCATGGTTAGAAGGGCATTGCTGTATGGATGCTAGAGAGTTAAAATGAAAACACCAAAAATATTTCACTGTCCACACTTTCATTTTCCAAATAATGATATGATCTGTTTGCTCAGGCAGTGTTTTTAACATCCAGTGTACAAACAGAATGAGATTCACAAATATATAAGTTAGGAATTTCACAAAAGTAAATAAATTTCACAAACAAATAAAATGAAATTCACAAACAGTAATAATAATAATAATAATAATAATTATTATAACATCTGTGTTTCACAAGCACAACTTTGTCTGCAATTCTTTTGTGATCACTTCCTTTGCCATTGTGGGTGACTTCCTGTGCTTTTAAACATTTCTAGCATCAAGACGTGCACACAAATCTACAAAGAGTTTGTTTCCACTCACCATCTATTCAAGCCAATCATATAACTCCATTGCGCTGACAAATTTTTAGCAAGTTCTCACTCCAACCAATTACATGTCTTGGGCCGAAATAAATTTGCTTAGTCATCTGCATTGGTTTAATTTAGAAATATAGGTCCATAAAAATTGGTACAGTGTGTGTGTGTGTGTGTGTGTTTGTAATACTATTACACCTCTGATGCAATATAAACTAATGCAATATAAACACCACTTTACATCTGTTACGGGAACAGCTCAATAATACTGGATACAGAAAGATTATGGAAGTATCACATTATTCAAGATGAAATGAAAAGCCTCAGCTGGCTGGTAGGTAAATGGTCAATTTTGTGACAAACATGCAAGAAGTTTGTCTGCGTTTAATGCATGCCAGCTCCTGTGGCTATTTTCATGGTGAGAAAAATTTATAACAAATTATTAGATTTTTTTTACATTTATTTTCACTAAAAACTCTAAAATCTGGCTTACAAATCTCTTCAAAAGATTTAACTGAATAAAAACATTTTCAAACATGCAAGAAGAAATTGTTATAATTTTTGTATAATCCTGCTTTACTAATTTTGATAGAAATTTTAACCCCACAAACAGCACTACAGATCATAGAATATCTTCTTGTCATGGGCGCAAAAAGTCTGTTCCCGCCCTAAAGCAAAACAGGACTGCATGAAGCTACAATAAGCTACAACTGAGATTTGTGTGCACGTCTTGACAATATAAATATTTCACAATCCACAAATTGAAAATGCTTGCAAATCTCATTTAATTTGTGAATTTAATTAATTTTTTTTATATACTTACAATATATACTTGTGACTCTCATTCTATTTATTTGGAACAAATGTTGTCCCATATCTGATAAAACAGATATAATTTCTTGTTTTATGCTTTTCCCCTTACATGTTTCTGCACATTAGTTGCACCACAAAACTTTGATTTGCCAGAAAATACTCACATTTTTATTACATTCTAACTGCTTCACTGCTTTCTTTTTTATGATAATGAGTAAAGTTAATAGTGGTAATAGTGATGCTTGCCTTACTGAGCAGAGGCAGAACATTAGAATAATAGGACAGAATTGAATTTAAACACTATTGCACAGCATGATAAATGCACTTCCGATACTGGATGACAACCGCGACCAGCAGTAATCGGTTAAGTGGCTTTCTCTGCATCTCTCTGACTGATGACTGCTGGTCCATTTTAAGCACAGCTCTGAAGAACTAGGGCAAGTAGGATTCACAAGGACTACTTAACTTTAGTATGCAAGAACACAGATGTGGTTTGTACTGAACACAGCCCCATGTGGCACTTTTAATTTTTAAAGCAATGAGTCATTCTCAGAGTTTTGGCTTTGGGATGTAAGAGACAATGCATTATTGATTTCTCTGTAAACACAAATAAATTAACCCCTGGGAATCACAGCAGTGTGACTAAGAGAAGACAATCTCAGACTCTGAAAATGATTCTACATGTATAACTTAAAAAAAAGGAAAAAAAGTTATAACATTTTGAATAAAAAGAAAATACAAGTTCAAGAAAAAAAAAATGCATGGATGGATCGTTTACAATTTAGAAACATTTAGAAAACTGATTTATTTTTGTTTTTTAGAAAATAGATTTCTAGAAAATAAATTTCCATTTCATGCCTACTTAATATTTGGAAATATTATCGACTTGATTGCACAGACACTTATTGGACGAACTGGAGAACTGAACCGAGCTGGATGATGACATCAGTGTTTTCTCCAGAGCCACTTTATAGATGAACTGAACTCGTTCCATAATTGATGAACAGATATTATACTGAACTGTATCAACAATAAACTGACTTTAACTGAAAAAACAACTGTTTACCACTGTCCTCTTTTTAGAGCTGCTTTACAGCAGAACTGAATTATTCTAAAACATTATTTTCCTGTTTAACACTGTAAAGCTGCTTTGACACAATCTGTATTGTATAAAGCGCTGTATAAGTAAAGGTGACTTGACGCCTTTAAGCTTAGTCTCCCTCTTACCCTCCAGCAATGGGGGCTCATCCTCAAAGCTGCTACTGTACATGGACTGCGTGGAGGATGGCGTAAAGGCTGGCGTGGGCTGGAAGATCTGCCCTGTGTATGGCTGCTGGGGCTGCATCATTCCAGGAGGCGCTGAGTAGCCCATCGGCTGTGAGTAGTCATACTGTCCATATGGTCTGTCAGATGCAATAAAAGATTTATAGTCATAATTAAGGTGACAGGCATATTCTCACACTCAACATGTAGCACTTACAAAAGCTAGGACACAAATAAAGCTGGTTAATTTACTGCAAATATGAAATAAGAACACCTTGACTTTTTGAATAATGTAAAGTTGCATGCATTGCGATATGCTGATTCCTGTATAACTCTTTGTATATTGCAGAAATTGGATATGTAGTACCTGCATACATAGAGTACATTCACATAAAGCAATATACATACTATAGCAAATCCTGGCTCTCTATATAGAGTTGGATAAGTACATCCAACTTAATCCACATACATACAGTATACTCGCTTTATATACGATTGCAAATCTCAACTTTGGATTGCTTTTATTGTTGCATGTAAAATGTAAACCGTATTATTGCGAAGCTCTAATCTGATAAATGTGACAGAAGATATGAAGGCATGAAGATAGTAAGATATTATAATCTTTAACATCATGGTTTGCCTGTACAGCTGCACTGAAACAATGTGTATTGTGTAAAATGATACACATATAAAACTGATTTATGAATAGTGCTGCATATTAATAACATTAGAGAACTTTGTGCAAGGCTCAGACCTACTTGCTGTAAGGGTCTTCTGTGTTGCTGTAGCCATACCCTCCTTGGTTCTGATCATCTACACTGTAACTAGACTGGTAAAAGTCTGTGTTGAAGTTGTCAAACCCTGACATCGCAAGCAGCCTGGAAGATATTAAGCAGAAAAATCAGTCAGCGGTGGACATTCAATATTACTAAAACTGACTTATTAGTATAATAGTATCAAAGCCAAGACGGTTATTTGGGTGAAGATCTGCTGGAGATATTAGTTAAATGAAATCCAACTATGTTTTAGATGTTATTTAAAATCACACATTCAAATCATCTGCATATAGGATCCAAACAGATACAAAAATGTGCCATGAATCAGATCAGAATCAGATTTTAATAACACCATGATACTGAAAGCTTACACATACAAAAAAAAGAAAAAAAAGGACCTACTATCATGCACTACATCACTGTACAATGATACTACCATAATAAAATCAAGGTATTACCATAGTATATGTCCAAAGAAACATGATACGTTTAAAATGAAAATAAAGTCCAAAAATTAACCTCGGTACGTTACTTTTTTTGCCGGAGGAACACTATATATTACAGATAAGGCTGTATGTTAGCTAAAAACAATGCCGCAGTATTTCTGCTATTGTCATATTTGTAGAAGTCAGACATATTTACAGTGGTTTTAGCATTAATGTTTGTTTTGTTTGGGTTCAGTTAGCACAGCTCCACTAAAACACTGCAACGACGCGTTCAAGCACTGCACTACACACATCTTTAAATGTGCAACACAGCTAAAATATGAATATCTAAGTGAAGTTTTACTCACACCGTTAATCGCCCAGGACTCCGCCAACGCCGCTAACTACGTGTCACTGTCAAGAAATAGCGGCAGAACTTCCGGGTCATGGGGGCGATGACGTCACTGCGTTAGTTTCGGCTGCAGAAAACAGACGTGCGTCCTCTATGGGACGCTCACTACACACACAGTTTATTTGTTCCTGTGATTGTATGTTCTAACTCTAATTTGATGTTTGAGTTTGATTGTTTTAATATATTAAAAATAATTATACAAAATAATATAAATATAATGAAACATAATCCAAAAGACAATTGCGGGGGGAAAATGTGTTCATTTATTCTTAGGCCAGATCTATTCAAAATGCTTTCAGTGAATGCACTGAAAAATTTAATAGTATTGCTAATATAATAATTAGAATGAACAATTCCTAGGCCAGTATAGTTCATTAATCTATCTGCAGGCAACCATGCAATTTACAAGTGTGAGTATATTAGCTACATGGTTAGCTTAAAAAAAAAAAAAAAAAAAAAAGTGTAAGGATCCCAGCAGGGAGACAAAAAGCTGCTCTATTTGAATATGAAAGTCAATCTTCACACTGATGGAGAAAGAAAAAAAAAAGTGTCACATAATGAAGTGACTACTTGTCTGCTAATATTAGACATTCATTTTTTTGAGGGAGGATCTCCTATAAAAATGTGTCATTTAATAAGAGAAGTCAGAATTACCCATTCATTTATATGGTATCTGCAGTCTGTCACCATTTTTCCCCATATCTAATCTAATCAGGCACTGAATAAAATATACACAAAAAAGTTGTATTTTGCATGATGAGATCATGATGATGTCAATTTATTGGCCAAACAGAAGGCTGATTAACAGGCTCCCTTCAGAATTTCTATTTTTTTTTTCTTTAAGGACTGATATCATGACTTTGCTCTGTATATTTTCACCTAACAGAAATATTATTAATATTATAGTACTATTACTAGTAGTGGAAGTTATAATAGTAATAATAATAATAATAATAATAATAATAATAATAATAACAATGTACTAATACTAATACAGATTACAGAGTAATGCAGGTTCATGAAATATTTTTACATTTGACTGTACAGGTAGTGATCCTTAACTTAATTAATATTATATATATTCCATAGTTTTACCAGTAATTTGTACAAATAATGTTTAACTGAGTAATTTTATGATTTCATTTTTTTCCTTATTTTGTTGGTATTTGTTGAAAATTGTGTATCAGTGTTGCTGTGTACCATTATAAATGAATAAATGCATTAAAAAATATGTGTGTGAAACTTCACACATGTGAAGTTAATAATAACTTACTCTTAAAAAAAAAGGTGCCAGGAAGAACCAAAACGGGGGTTTCGTAGCGATGCCATAGAGGAACCTTTTTTGGTTCCCTGAAGAACCATTTTGTGAAAGGTTCTTTAAAGAACCAGTGTTTTTCTTGGTGCCATAAAGCACCTTTTCTGGTACTACAAAGAACCCTTTTGAAAGGTTCTTCAAAGAACCACTGATGAATAGGTTCTTTATGGCCCCATTTCCTCCAGATCAATATCCTTACATTTATCATACTATAAATTTTCTTTAATAGGATTGTTCATAAAATAATTTTGAAAAAAAAGAGAAGAAAATCCAGAAGTAAAAAGACTTGACAAGATACATGATTAATATGGTTTATTGCATTTACAGTATACATCAATGCAATATACATCATACCTCAATACTGTGTATGTGTGTTTAACAATAAATGCACAAGTACTAGAGTACTCAGACTTGACAGCAATGATTGATCATTTTTTAAAGTCACTGCAATCATTGTTTTCATGACCAATCGTCGCTGTCAAGTACTCGATGATCACCATGACTTTATATATTTCTCTCGCATGCCATCCAGACTATCAAAATAAAGACCTATCAGTACTTGAAATGAAAAATTTACAAAAATGCCCATCCCTAGTATGTAATACAGTGAATACGGCAGGTTAATGTCAGTACCCCCATCATCTACTAGTATGCCATTTTTCATCCCATGGAAACTGCCACTGGTGGTTCAATGAGTTGCCGTTTTCACGGTCCTTCTGATGAATGGTTGGGTACATAGGATCCTATAAAAAAAAAAAATAAAAAAAAAAACACTTTCATTAGTTTCTTAATTTTAATAGGTTTAGTATAATGATGCAAAATGACAAACAAAGATAATAGAAAGGTATTTTTAAGCTGAACAGCAGTCAGAATAGAAACAAAACCAAAGTAAGTCAAAGTATTTTGGAAGTTCATCAATCCGTCTATTCACTCTCCAAACCACCGCTTATCCTCTGTAGGGTCGTGGGGGCTGAAGCCTGTCCCAGCATCTTGGGCCACAAATCCATCCAATTAATGGTATTTAAGCAATATAAGCCCTTCAAAAATTTTGAAATCTTGGAGCTTCTCTTCTTTTGTAGAAAGATTATATTATCACTCCTGAAACCACAGAACAATTTTTAATCAATATTTGTTTGCCATGAAAGATCAAAGCACGTTTGAACTAACGTTAGATTCAGTTAATTCACGCTCCGTGTAACGAAAAGTACAGCACATATTTTAGGCTAAATAAGTTAGACAACTTCCAATAAACCATTGACAAACTGACAGCAAACCCTTTACAAAGCTATCAAAACCTCTCATCTACACATAAAGATGTGATTAAAAGCCCAAACTTTCATAAACAATGGCTCAAGCTTCAGAGTTAGCCTAACATGACTTACCTGGTCTGAAAACAGTTGAGATGCTAGCGGACTTTTTCGAAGACTGTAAAACATTTCTGTGAAGTAAATATTCAACAGAAACATGTCAGTTACATATAAGAAAGTGTCTGGAACAGTTGTATGTGATATTTGTGTGATTTTAGGGACTACACTCAGCTGAAAGCAGTGAAAACAGCAGCGAGAGAAGGAGATTTATGACTTGTCAGTTGGTGTTATCGCCCCGTTTCCATGGTAACTCCCTCCGCTGCAGCGTTTGAATGGACTCAAGTATTCAGCGCGCACGCCCATTAAAACACGTCACGCAGCATTTACATAAATAAATCTCTTATCAGAATCACATTAAATCTTTATTAAATGGTGAATTAGAGTCTCATTTTGTAGTTCGATGACCTATTCATAGGTGCAAAACGTATGATAGTGGGACAGTGTGGCACCTTTATATTTTAAGATTTTGTATCACTCAGCCTTTTTATTTCATTTTAAAACATGATTACAGTATTTTTTATACTAAACTTGGCTTTTGTTAAATAACTAGCCTAATATTTTTTTTTTAAGGTCATGCAAAACAGCATTAAAATAGATGTAATAGATATTAAGCACTGATCTACTGGTCTTTTTTTTTAATTAGCCTAATAAACACCACAAAACTATTTATACAACTCAAAATTAATACTTTATATTGCATTATAATTGAACACAACTAATAGAAAATGAGTCTGGAATGAGTTCTGGACCAGACAGGACAATTTAGCTCACTTGATCTCACTTTCCAGAAAAAAATATTTACAACATGTTGACTGTGAAGAACCATTAAATAGTCTAAAGAACCTTTTTGTGTGTGTGTGTGTGTGCTACAAAGAACCTTTTGTGCAATGGAGAGGTTCTTTTGGATATTAAAGGTTCTTCATGGAACCATACACCCTGCCAAAGAACCTTTTAAGAACCTTTTTTTTTTTTTTTTTAAGAGTGTACTTAATCGAACTTAATCATAATTATTTGTGAAACTTCACACAGAATGTAAAATCTAAATCCATTCTGCCCTGACTTCTTATTAGTCTGTCAAAATATGAATGTGCACCTGGTCTAAAGCGTGTTGCATGTATGAATCATTAATCATCTGCTCCAGCATACAATGTGATGGCAGTTACACAAAGCAGACACGGATGTTTTGGTGTCAAGAGGAACTAAAAATAAATCTTCGCTGGGAAATCATTATTATTATTGTGCAGGAATAATACAGGTTATATGTGAGGGCTGATTGTTTTATTATACAGTGAGAGATTAGGAAAGGGTTGATCCACTAAAAAGTTCACGTGACAGACATAAAGCAGCATAATGGTGCAGGTGGAAAGAAGTGATAATGTCGTGGTCGAGACTCTGGTAACACAAAAGTCCCATCATAGTTATGGTCAGAGTCATTACGGAAACCCACAGTCACATTATGCCCCTCTAAACACTTCTTAAGTTACTCCAGGGAGACAAAGCATCTACTAAAAAGAAAAGTAAGCATAAAACAGAGAAACAGCAGCAAAATCAGCACTTCTACATTTAGACCTGCATTTAATAAACAACTGCTTTCTGACCAAAATAATATACAGCAAGATAAATACATTTTGCCAAGAAAAACTTTGATGTTGGCTTGGCAAAGTCTCATCTAAAAGTTTTACAAGCCATACAAACATATAGATAGATAGATAGATAGATAGATAGATAGACAGACATTCAGATGGAGCTGAGAGCACTAGGCAAACCGTAAATGCATCATGGCCAGTGGGTAAGAGACAGCAGTCCATTAGCTGTGCTGTAAGGAGAGCATAGAAGCTGTTCACTGTGTCATTTGTGTCAAATCTAAAGGAATCAGGACAGAGGAGAGAGAGGAGACTCTATGTGAAGTGAGTTGTGTGAAATGATGCCCTCCTCCAGCCGAACAGTCTTTAGACAGACTCATTGAATCTTTAGAGTTACTGGTCTAGAACCTTTTGAAGAATAACAAGCAGGGCATCAGGTTTTACACGTACCCCACAGGGTTTTATCACATATCTGTTATTGCTGTCAAACCTGTAGCACCATATTTGAAGTATTCAATTACTGATACAAAAGATAATTCTGCTTATTGAATCTGCATTCCAAAAGCTCTCATATTTCAGTCCAAAAGCACTGAAACTTGACACTGTTTTGTATCACTCTGATTGTATAGGTATGCACATTGAAGAAAGATTGTTAGTTTTTCAGTTACTCTTTCTCATGTGACAAGTGGCCATCACTGAATTATTCACTCAACTGATTTGTTCAAAAACACTGAATCATTCAGGAACAAAATACCACTTTTGTGTGTAGTAATGATTCTGCTGTGGTTTTGTTTGGAAAATATTGCCATTGGTGGAGCAAAAGCAGACAAAATAAATCGCAATGTAAGTTACTCATTATTTATTGAACTATAGTTGAAAATAAAATTTATCGAAAATCTATATTGCTTTCTCTAGTGAAAAAGTTATCTTGTCTGAATCAGGAGAGAAATATGCACAGATCAAGTGAAAACAGTTCAAAACAGCTCTAAGCAAATTTGTGTGTAGATTTTGACGTGAGAGACAACAGCAGATAGACATTTTCACTGGAGGAAACATTATTATAGATTATGGACTCATATTTTGGTGAGAAATATCAGTTTTGATGGATTTGTTTCTTACAAACACAGATTTTCACTTCACAAGAGATTTATCCATGGACTGAATTACTTATTATTGACACAGGCGGAAACTGCTTCGGACACTGGGTTAGTGGCAGGAAATCAAAATGTAACACAAGAATAGCTCAATATACAAAAGCCAGGGAGTTGTTTGAACATGACTGTGTGAGCTCCTTCTTAGATTCTCTTGATTCTTTCATCACACTCTGCACGTGGATGCCAGCAGATCTGAGTGTAGGATGTAGAGTAAATATTCAGAAAGTGGAGGCAGAGAAATCAAAAGCACTGACAGCAGTGCAGAAAATTTCATTTTGAGATTCAAAAATTACACAAGAACAGTGATAAACAATGTGGCACAGACACATCTTAAGGTGCTGACATACTTCCTGCTTTTGCTCTTGCAGTAACTGTCTTAGTTACAAGAAGTTGTTAACATCAAGTCAAACGACTGCATTATCTATAGGCTACGTATTTGTATGGACTAATCTTAACCTTGTTCTAATATTAATAAATTTGGAGCATTCTCAATGATCAACTGTGTGACCAAAGTTAGTAATTTGCACAAAATCTGCCTAAACATCTCAGTATAAGAATATGAGTATATGTTTTTGGTTACACTTTATTTTAAGGTGTCCTTGTTACAGCGTAATTAATTTAAGTAACATTTAAGTACTGAGTAATATTAATTAACTACATATACTTACTATATGGTTTGAGTTAGGATTAGGGTTTGGCTTAGGGTTACTTACATGTAATTATGCATAATTAAGTGTTATTAAAATAGTAAATACATGTGACATGTAATGAGGATACCCTGAAATAAAGTGTTACCGTGTTTTTATTTTTATTTTATTTTATTTTATTTTTTGTGCAAGTGTGGTTTTGTTTGTTTCAATGTTTTCATGAATTTAGGATAAGTTTTAGTTTGAAAATTATTGATGATCATGATTTGTTCATAAAAACACATTTATATGCGCAGTTAGTGAATAAGACCCAATGGTTTCTTAGTTATATTATGCACATACTGTAATAGTACAAATCTAAAGCTACAGATTGTGAAATTAAACATTAAACAACTTAGCATGTTATGTTTCTGGCATTAAATGGATAGTTCACCCAAAAAACGAAAACTGTCATAATTTACTCACCCTCAAGAACATATATTGAAAAACATGGGAAACTGTTGTTTGCCATTTGAATTGCATAAAATGAAGAAGAAGAAGAAAAAAATAGAAGTTAATGAGGACCAGAAACTGTTTAGTTACCAACATTCTTCAAAATATCTTATAACAGGTATGGAACAAATGGGTGAGCAAATGATGACAGAACTTTTATTTTTGGGTGAACTATCCCGTTAAGCTACATATAAAATTACACACAATGCAAATAAAATTTTCTGATGCTTTTATGGTGTTTTTAGCTTGACTGCCCTTGGTCCTCATCCACTTTGATTGTATGGAAAAGAGCAGCGTGAACATTCTTCAAAACATCTCCTTTTTTTGTTCCACAGAGGAAATTCAGGTTTGAAACAACACAAGAGTGAGGAACTAATGACAGAATGTTTATTTTTGGGTGAACTACTCATTTAATGAAAGAAAATTGAAAAGCATCAGTGTGTGCGCACACAAATCTAGGTCAGTGAATCGCCATTCTGGCATAATTACCTTCTGTTAATGTGTTGTGCTTTAATCCTGTGCTATTGCCTGGCTGTACGTGCAGATTACAACAACCTGCTTTTTTCTGCAAGTACAAAGACACGCACACATCCTCCCTTCACTCTGATTCCATGCTCTGACTGAATGCATCAGAGACCTGTGGAAATAGGGCATGTTTGTTTGCAAACACACTGTTTCCTATGGTCTGTGAGTGGGAACATCATTTTGGAAATGCTTAAGCATTGAACAGAGCAAAAGATCACCTGCAGACTTGTATATTTTGCTTCCTCTTCATTCATTTATATTTCAGATCATTTTGATGTGTGGGTTAAGGGCAATAAATAAGTCATTAGACTCCATGTGGAAGCTGTTCAACCGTGTGCGTATGTTTGTTTGCACATGCATCTGAGCACGCTCCCTCGCTACCCTAAACAATTATCTCCCACATAAAGCCAGATGCCAAAATCCAGTAACCAAGGGCATAACACATCAACACCCCTTCAAGTTTGTCAGTGAAATCCGTGCAGCACGATCTGTTGTTACGCTGCAAATTGCGAGTCAGCTGTGCCTTTCAGGGTTGAGAAGTGCGACGGGAAAAACAGCGCGACACGAGGACAGGGTACCACAGGGGCATGGCAGCGTCTAATGGAATCGCAGCTGGCAGTGGCAGAATCCCTCCGTGGTTTCGGCTCTGTCTCAATTATAGTCTAACCCCATGTGGCAAGCAGGCCTCCTTAAAACCCTCCTCCAACAAATAATTCATCATCAGCTGCTCCTTGCTGGAGACCTGCAGCTTGACAAAAGTTAGTTTAGGATCCAGAGAGTGAATCATGCAATTCCCTCCAAGGGTCCAAAAATAGCAGAAGCCAAGAATGGCAAACTATGCCTGGGCTTAATGAGATACCGAGGATATGAAACCACAATAAGCAAAATGTGCAAGCAAAGTGGCATTTCAGTTTTAATGATTTGAATAGCTCGGTGTTTAAATAACTGATATGCATTTATTATAGGAAAAAAATAAGTGTATGTATAGCAGTCAATTTATCATTGAGTTTTCATTGTATTTTCTAATATTTACATGTATTTCATGCAAGCTCATGCACTGTTTCTCCTTGATACCTCATCTCTTTCTCCTAGATGGCAATGAGATTAAACCTTAAACCTGATCTCATGAGAAAACGTAACTTCTTTATGAGGTGGTGATGTGATTTAGTATGATGTGATTTTTATGAAAATGTATGATTTTTATAAGTAAGCAAGCATGAAGCTTTGAATTGCTGGTCACTTACTGGTCATTGCAGTGCACATAGAGGCACAATTTAAGAATAGATTTTATTCTGTTCATTAAAAAAAAAAAAAAAAAATATATATATATATATATATATATATAATTAAAAAGTGTTATATCATAGTAATATACAGCAGTCACAAGTCATTATATTTCAGGTCTATTTATTGAAGCTTTGAAGCCATAGAAAGAACATTTTATTTTCATTAAACAACATACAATGATTCCTGTCCTTTATTCATTAAAATGCATTATTTCAACATACGGCAGCAGTCATGATAGTCATTACAATTCTAATTTCAGGTAAAACCTAAAACCAAAAGAAAATATCTATATTTTTAGACAATAAACAATATTACACAACATTTATTATTAAAAAGTAATGCAACACATTTGTTGGTAGTAATGTCGTAAATGGGTCTTAGCTGCTTAACATTCCCTAGTATGCCTTCTCTTATAATCTTTTATGTTTTTTTTAGGTAAGATACATATAGTTCCCAACGAAAGTATTGTTTAGTGTAAAACATGTTGAAGGCTGTTGATTCATTAAATGATAAGCTTTTTCCTCACAAAAGCTGTTTATTTAAGGTAGCGAAGCTTTCCTTATATTTACATACATTCAAAAAATAACAAAGTAAGAATAGCCACCATTTCAGCAAAACCTAGAATTGTTACAAATTGCAATGAGATAGCTTTGGATTAAATAGAGATCAAATGACTGTTATAACATGTTTACACAGTTATTAACAGTAAGATGATTTTTGTCACGAATCCGGTTCATGGACTTCCGTCCAATTGCCACCAGAGGTCGCTCCTCCATCATATTGACTCCCACACCACACAGACTGTTACACGTCACTCTGGACTCCATTCCCCATCATCCACTGCACTAATTACACACAGCTGTAACCAATCACACACACCATATAACACCCACTCAGCTCCTGCTCAAATCGCCGAGTATTGTTTCAGCGTATATCACTCTCCTAGTGATAGCTACATTACGGGGCCAGTCTAGTTTTTCAAGTGTAGTTTTGCCTCGTTCATAGTCTGTTTTCCTGTGTTTAGATTCTTGCCTGTGTTTTTTCGGATTCCATTTGTCTCGCCGTTTGGACTCTGTTTGCACCCTGCCTGGACTTTTGCTCATGTACCTGGATTATCTCTCTTTGTTTTGCCCCCTGGATTACGTTTGCCGCTGATCGACCCCGTCTATTCACTGGACTACTCTTGTGTCTTGCCCGTGCCATACCCGTTTGTTGTTGTTCGACCCTGCCTGTGTTTTGACCATGATTTATGAATAAAGCTTGCATATGGATCCGCACATCTCTCATCTCGTTCGCCCTAGTGTTTTCTGATGTTTCAGTGCAGACAAGAAACATTTGGAAATACTTGAAAACGCTAGGGATATGGAGGGATGGAGGGATATGACGCCATTGACAGTCAACGCAATGACCATTTTACCGTGTAAAAATGTGGAAAATATATAATTTACATAATTCATGTCATTCTTAGTTGCTAACGTGATGATTATTGCTTTTTTTTTTGTTTGGTTTTCTTTTTGCAAAATTTTGCCAATATGACCAGACCCTAACAGAGAATTCTGTCATCATTTACTCACTCTCATGTTGTTCCAAATCTGTGTGACTTTCTTTCTTCTGCAGAACACAAAATATAATATTTTGGAGAGAATTGGACTCCACTGATTTCATTGTATGGACAATTTTTGATGTTTTTTTGTGTTCCATAGAAGAAGGTTTGAAACAAAATCAGGGTAAGTAAATAGTGACAGAACCTGAAAGAAATAAAACTTTCCTGTGAGTTGAAGAAAGAAAAACCTTCAGAAGGTTACTTTAACCTTGACTGGTAAAAAAATAAATAAAAATAAATAAGCACATGGAGGAAAATAAAAACAAGACTCCTGATTACTGAAAACTCCTCTGGTACTTCATGGAAACGTGGTGCTGCCCCTCTCCCGGGGCTAAGTTGTTGCTTAGCAACATTTCATCTAAGGGAACTGCCCACAAAGTAAGCTTAACATCATTCAGACAAAACACAACTAACATCCAAAGGTTATTACTCAGATATAAAAGATGTTTATGGAGTTTCCAGGCTAAAAGTTATATATGCAATGTAAATGTAGTGGCTGTTGAACTCAATGAACTTTATGTTGTCCCTCCTATGGTTATACTATGTGAGATTACATGAAATAAGCACATAATCTGAGCAGCCCCTAACAACAACAACAATAACAATAACAATAACAAATAACGGCCTTGAATTACAGATAAGATCATTGTATTTATCTTTGGGCTGTATCAAAGGGATAGTTCACCCAAAAATGAAAATTCTGTCATTAATTACTCACCCTCATGTCGTTCCAAACCCGTAAGACCTTCATTCATCTTCAGAACACAAATTAAGATATTTTTAATGAAATCTGAGAGCTCTCTGACCCTCCATAGGCAGCAACGCAACTGTAATGTTCCCAGGTACAGAAATGTAGTAAGGTCATTGGTAAAACAGTCCATGTGACATCAGTGGTGCAACTTCAATTTTGCAAAGCTGCAAGAATACTTTTTTGTGTGCAAAAAGTTTTCCTGTGCTTATTTGGAGGGAAATGTTTGTTAAATGGAGCTGAAAGCACAGTTGTATTTGCCAAATTAATGAACACACAAAGAATGGGTTATGTTTAGACCTTTATTTATTTATTTATTTTTATTCTGTGGATGTCTATGGCTCTTTCTGTGGATTTCTGCAGCTGCAGGTTCAGTGTTGGCCTGCATGTCAGTGATGGTAAAATAGCCTATGTTTCCAGACAGAGTGCTGCTCACATCCTTTCCACACCTGCATTGTCCTGCAGGTTCACAACAACTGATAATGGACCTGCAGCGCATTAAAGGGATAGTGCACCAAAAATAAGGGTTAGTAAATAATGACATAAACTTAATTTCATTCCAAATCTGCAGGCTGTTTTTTTTTTCTCTGGAACGTTTATATATTTTTAAGGATTCTCAAATGGAGTTTGATGTGAGAGGACAGGAGATAGACTGTTTCACTGGAGGAAGCGTTATTATGGATTATGGAGTCACATTTTGGCGAGAAACATTGGTTTAAAGTTAAAACGTTTTAATGATGGATTTGTTTCTTACAAACAGGCAGATTTTCACTTCACAAGATGTTAATTGAGGGACTAGAGTCATATGATAAATACATACTGATAAATGTAAATGTATAGCCTGAATGCACTGTAAGTCGCTTTGGATAAAAGCGTCTGCTAAATGTAAATGTAAATGTACTCTATATGGATTATCTCTGGATTATTGTGTTTTTATCAGCTGTTTGGACTCTCATTCTGACGACACCCTTTCACTGCAGATGATCCATTGGTGAGCAAGTGATGTAATGCTAACTTTTTTTCAAATCTGTTCTGATGAAAAAATAAATAAATAAATAAATAAATAGCCTGAGGGACAGAAGATGAATAGCCTGAGGGTGAGTACATTTTCAGCAAATGAATTTTTTTGAGATAATTAATCCTTAATGAACTACATACAGTATGACCAATAAATAAAAAAATACCACATTAATACACCATTAAATAGACAGACGCTTAGAGAGAGAAAGAGAGAGAGAGAGAGAGAGAGAGAGAGAGAGAGAGAGAGAGAGAGAGTGAGAAACAGGACTGAAGCCAAATGTTTTACCCTCGCATCAGCCAGTAGTTTATGACCTGGGGCAAACTAACTAGAGGCAGCAGCCTGTCTCTTGAGAATCTGGCAGACCTAGTTTAGCTCTGTGTGTGACGGTGTGCATACATGTTTGCAACAGTTGTTGAGCGGTGTCAAGAAAACCTGAAAGCACAAAGCAAATCGCTATAGGGTTTAATAAGACTTAAACTGTATCTGATCAGCACTTAACTGAAGTTTTCCTATGCTTACATTTCATTTTCTCTTTGCTGTCTTCTTCAGTGTGATATCATAAAATATTTATAGTTTTGCATAACATAGTCGCACACTCACAATCCTCTTGATACTCATACACAGAGAATTAAGGATGGCAAGTTTTGTTTGAATCTCATTGCAATGAAATAAAATAAGAATGCACACATCTTACTCTATAATTTTATTGTGATGAATTTGAAATCAAATATAACAAATAAATAGAAGACAATGATTATCACAAGAAAGCAGTCTTTAAATTCCCATTAGAGATTAGTCTTTTTTCTGTTTTTTTTTTTTACTATCAAGACAAAGGATATCATTTTGTGAATCATAGTCTCTTGTTCGACATGACAATGGAACACTGCACTACTCATGTTTCTTAAAATAAGTTGTTTGTGTGGCCCTGACCCTGCTGAGTACAGGTCAGTGAATAAGGAGTGATTAAGAGGTCAAACTCCAATTCCCTCAAGACATACAGAAGATCACCTCTCCTTCTTTTGTCTTCCTCTAGATTTTTCTTCTTCCTTTGCTACTTGATATTTAAAAAGGGAACAAACAAATTAGCATCCTGTAATGATGTAGTTTTCCTCTTACTCAGAGTGCTACAAAAACAACACACTGTTACATTTTGGATTTTTGAGTGTTTGTTTCGCAGCATTAAAACAAATTGCTTTTATTATAGTGAATCAAAAGGGCAACTGACAAACAAAGAGGAAAGTATTTTCAGCTACGTTCTGAAAACGCTATGCAGCTCTAGATATTATTGCAGAATTTATTTAACAACTTTTCTTTTTGTTGAGTCATGCATGTAATATCACTATTGGGGAAGCTACTTTAAAACTGTAGCTTTCCAAGCTATACATAATTTCAAGTAATGCTGCAACAACTAATCACTAACAGATAATTAAAAATAATCAAAAACTTTGACAATCAATTAATCATGTCTGTGCACAGTGGACAGAAAAAATGGATTTAGCACTGATCAATGCATTTCTATAGACAAAACACATCTGGAAAACAGCTGAAAATGGAGAGTGAGCTGCTGCGGGAAAAGTGCACAACACAAGTTGTCTTAAACACAAGAAGGCTTCTAGCTAAAGCATATAGTTTATCACGGCTTGCCCTGTCATGTGCTTTGACGAATCTGTGTTTAATTTACTGATTTTTTTCCCCTACTTTCATATGGTAAGAAGTCTGGGTATCACTTTATTTTAGGGTCTCTTAACTGATTGTTTATTAGCATGCATATTACTAGAATATTAGCCATTTATTAGTACTAATTAAGCACATATTAACGCCTTATTCTGCATGACCTTATTCTACATCCCAAATCCTACCCAATACCTAAACTTAACAACTACCTTACTAACTATTAATAAGCAGCAAATTAGGAATTTATTGAGGGAAAAGTCGTAGTTAACAGTGAATAAGTGTTCCCTATTCTAAAGTGTTACCGAAGTCTGTATAAATTTTAACTGGTTGTTTGCACATAACATTTATTTAAAATTTGCCTTAAAGATTGCACCAAGTTTGGAGCACAAGACTGAGCAGGATTGAATTTGGATTTAAAAGATTAAAATTATTATTCAAAGAAATAACTGACAGATAAATTGATTATCAAAATAATCAATTTAAAGTAATTCAAATCAAACAAACTACATACTCTTAAAAAGAGTAGAACAATGTAGCTAATACTCTGAAGGTATAAAGGGGTGATATATTTACGGAGTTGTATCAGATTACAAATAACAAATGTACATTTAAAGTAATATGTATTCATTTGTTATGAATTTAGTATGAAAATATGCATTATTTATTATATCGCTGTGCGCTGCCCATGATATTTTTCCTCTGAGCCACATTACATAAGAACAGAAAAAGAAAATCACTCCACAGGCACTAATAAACATAATTATTTTATTTAATTTTATAATTATATTCAATTTATGCTGTGCATTTTTGTTCTTTCTTTAGTACAAAAATTTAAACAAAAATTGTTTCTATAATTAGAAAATGTACCATGATTATGTGAACAGTATTTGCACTATAAAAGTTGCTTAAATACTATGGTTGGTAAGTAAGTAAATAAATAAATACATACATACATACATACATACATACATAAATAAGTGGTAATGCCCAAGGATTTGCCATAGTAATTTATAGTAAGTGCCTTCGTGTAACATCTTTCTATTTTGTGTATCATCTTTCTTTAACTGTTTTACCTCATAAGTTTCAAACCTTGAGTAAACATTCTGAATAATTCAGCCTAAGTCTCAGATTGTTTTGCTTACCATTTTCACTGAGGCGAATCAGTTTATATTGCTAGATGCTATGGATTTTGTAACATTTTGGGCTGCTATACCGCTAATTTTATTTTATTTTATTTTTTTGAAAAATAGCTTGCTAGTGGAAATGCTACACTGTTTTAAAAGCAGAGTCACTCCTGTCAAGCTACTGAAAAATGTAGTTACAGCAAGCTAGTTTTGCTGGCTACTTGTAGATAGCTACTCCCCAACACTATGTATTATAACCTAACATCAATTAGACCTGGTTTGTTATAGGAAACACTGCCCTTGAAGACCTTTAACTGACCTTTGGAAATGCATTAGTCAAAGAATACTGTGCAGGGAACATCGAAGTCTTCCAGGATAATTGCCTCTCTATAGGGAAGAGTCCTGGTATCTAAACTCTAGCACTAAAGAGGTATTCTGTCCTAAAAAAAAGAAAGCTTGGTGGTTTGCACTTTCATAAAGCAGCATTTAATTTATTAAATCACCACCACTGTAACAGCATAGAAAGTCTTTCGTTTCTATTATCTGTGCCTTTTGAAACTAGAACAGCTTGAGTTTGGACTGGCTTCAATGTTCCAGTGGTATGATCGTATAAAAATGAAAAATTAATAAAAACATTTAAATTAGAGAGACACTGTGGCCAAAAATGATCACAGGCCAAAGTCTTCATCCTTATCTACCTGATTTTTATAAGCCAGACTTCTATCTGGCCTGGTTTATCTGGTTTACCTGAAACCATAAGGCTTTGTGTTTTCAAAGACAATTCCTCTGAGGCCACATATGAGAGAGACACGAGAGGAATCGGCCTGTCTGATAAATACAGTTACCTGCTGAGAGCCCTTCGAGACTCTTCAAATGAAAGAAAAGCTTTTCAAAAATTAAGAATGCCAATGCTTTCAGAGATGTGGTGTATAGTCATGAAATAACAACAGGAAATCTGCCAGCCGTTAGTCGAGTTTGAGCTATTTAAAGTAAGCCAGTCAACTGCTACACTCCAGTATCTTTGAAAAAGGAGCAGCATACAAGAGGTGAAGGCATGCATGCATTTATGAATACAGCTCATGGCCTACTTACAAATGAATGCACTGTCGCTCCTCTGTCTGTCTGTCTGTCTGTCTATCTATCTGAATATTAAGATTAGGCAATAAAGATTAGACAAGGAATATCACATGAAAATAACTTTGACATAGCCTAACAGTATGCTTTTAAGAAAAGAGTCTAATGTTTCTGAAAGACTACAGTGGGTCTTATTATGGGGGGAGGGGGTGTCATTTGCTTTTTCCCCCATATGCAATAATATTTAATATTTATTAAAAATAATTGATTTAAGCACCTCTATCTTTAAACTGGTATTGAAGAACACTACATAAAACTAGATTAGCTCGCTATTGACAGCATAGTCTAAAAAACATAATAAAACTACAATCACATTAAGGAAAAAAAAATATGGGGGGGTATTTCTTTTTCATCTGCAAGTTTTGCATCATACAAACTCCTCGTCACTGCCTTTATCTTGCTCACTGGGGTTTGTAAGCCAATTTTCTCTCTAAAGCTGCTTTGGAAAGGCACAAATGCATTTGAATTGAATTGAAAATGTTTCTTTTTTTGGTTTATCCTCTAATAGTATGCAGGAAAATGATATTCTGTCAACTTAATATAAAGTAAACATTTTATTTTTTTTTAGTTTTCTATTTTGCTAATTATTTAATTTGTTATCATTATAATACCACGCTAAATAATTTTTGCAAACACTATACATTCATATGTATACCTGACCTTTTTATTTTAATAAGAGTGTCCCTCACTAGGGTATCATCAGTTTTGGGAAGGTTACTTTGGAAATGTAATAGGTTACAGATTACAAGTTACCCTATTTAAAATGTAATAAATAGTGTAACTATTTAGATTACTTTATTAAAGTAATGTAACTTATTACATCGGATTACTTTTCTAAATTTCTAATCAATGTTTTCAGCTGTTGATCATTTTCAATCATTTAAAGCAGGCAGGGTTACCCTTACAGTAGTACTCAACATTGATTACTGTCTGTCAAAATGATACAATTTTAATTTTAAAGCACAGCCACCACTTTGATACCATTCTGAGGTTAAATACAGATTTAAAATGATAACAAGATATACTTTTATAGTTATGACACTGTTTTTGAAATCAAATCTTTGCATAGTTATGACAGGAAACACTGGCATCTAACAATGCCTTGAACAAAAATAAAGCATATACATAAACCCAAATAGGATATAAAACGGTTTTCAAATAAGCTTGTGTCCTACACTCCACAATGAAACAATGAAAACAATCAACATTGCTGTCTCACATTTTAGAGCAGCCAATGCAATTTGGGAAAGAAATCAGTTAAATATGTTTTTGTGTAAATATGTGTGAAAATATTCAGATGTAACCCCTTTTGTAATCACTGACATTTTTCATAAGTGACTATAATTTAATTACACATTTTTACTGTAACATATTACAGGTCTTTGGCAGCCCTGCTGTAAGGAACCCCAGGCTGAGGATGGTATTGTTTTCGCTGTCCGAGGTCCTGAAATCGACTGTGAATTCCTCCACTGAACAGCCTCACAAACTGAGAATGCCTTTTTTTTTCTCTTTCTCTCTGTAAAAGTACAGTAAGTCATTGGCAAACGCTTTAATTAACAAATGAGAGCACAACATGTTATTCCATGCAGTCGGTTTCTAGTAGCTAAATCAATATGCTGACTCCATGAACTATAGCTAACACAGCTGGCTGAGATTGATATTATACACCAGCAGCGCCATAGCATCGCGTGCATACTCCTTTAAGATGATGTAATTTTTGATAACCCATTATGTTTTTTTTATTTTTTCCCCGCCCGCTGAGGCAACAACAGCTGAGGCGGTTATTTTCCCGCGCCACAGCCCTGATCGCGAGCGCTCCGGGAGTGATGCTAAACCCTGGATCATGTCAGAGGATCACCGACGGGATTTTCTTCTAAACAGCTGGGATTATCGATCAACCCCTTAGTCGCTATAAAATATGCGCTTTGAGCTGTTTTCAATTATATTATTTTGAAACTATCCAATTTGGTCGTCAAAAGTTGGATTCAAACCGCTGCCGAACTTGTAAGGAACTTTGAACCTGACTATCAGGAAAAAAAAAAGAATGTTTTTTGCAGAATTTATGCATATTCCGTTTGCATACAAGTGTTCTAGCTTTTTCAGGCGAAG
Source organism: Spinibarbus caldwelli (assembly GCA_039654775.1). Classification (NCBI taxonomy): domain Eukaryota; kingdom Metazoa; phylum Chordata; class Actinopteri; order Cypriniformes; family Cyprinidae; genus Spinibarbus; species Spinibarbus caldwelli. The sequence continues at coordinate 23,527,266 of CM077259.1, read as the reverse complement.
GAATAAGCATCCGTGTCCATCCGCTGCTGAGCAACCGATCCTCCTTTGCGCGGAGCGACTCTCTGCTGGGCGCCTATAGCGGATACTTCACCGATTTTGATTTGTTTCATTTGCGAAGAAGAGGTTAGTTTTTAAATAAAGTAACCGCAAGGTACCTGCTCTCAATTAGTTGGTTGAAATGCTATTTTTATTGCCATTTATTGTGCATAGTCCATCGTCTGTATTTTCCAACCCCTTCCCGAAGCTGTAGAGAGCGGACTTTCCGAAGACGGATATTTTTTTTGGCACCCATGACCGAAACAATGGCGTTAAGTGGAAACTCTAGAGCCAAAGACAGCAGTTTTCCAGACGTTATTGAACTAAACGTCGGGGGCCAGGTGTATTATACCCGTCACGCCACGTTAATCAGCAACCCCGGCTCTCTTTTGGGGAAAATATTCTCAACTAAAAATAACGCATCGAATGATCTGGCCAGGGACCCCAAAGGTCGTTACTTCATCGACCGTGATGGGTTTTTGTTCAGATATGTGTTAGACTACCTCAGAGACAAGCAGGTTGTCCTTCCAGACCACTTTCCTGAGAAGGGAAGGCTGAGGAAAGAAGCGGAGTACTTTCAATTGCCAGACTTGGTTAAACTCTTAACCCCGGACGACTTGAAGCCCAGTCCCGATGAATACATCCACAGCGATTACGAGGACGGCTCTCAAGGAAGCGACCCGCGGATGTGTCCTCCACCGTCGCTGGTCCCCGCAGACAGAAAAAGCGGGTTCATCACAGTGGGATATCGCGGGTCTTGTACGATGGGTAGAGAGAGTCAAACCGATGCCAAATTCAGGAGGGTGCCGCGGATTATGATTTGTGGGAGGATTGCGCTGGCCAAAGAAGTTTTTGGCGAGACCCTGAACGAGAGCAGGGACCCAGACAGGACCCCTGACAGGTACACCTCCCGCTTTTACCTCAAGTTCAAGCACCTGGAGCGCTCTTTCGACATGCTCTCGGAGTGCGGCTTCCAGATGGTCGCCTGTAACTCGTCAGTGACGGCCTCGTTCATCAACCAGCACACTGACGACAAGATATGGTCAAGTTACACTGAGTACGTCTTTTACCGTAAGTTTCTCCTTTAAAGTTTTGTCAACATTTGCATTCACATCCAATGCCATTTGTGCTGAACACAACACCACTGTCACATAGGAGCTTTTCCTTGAATCACCACTAGACCGCGCACTCGGTTTACACTTTTTCCCTTCCTCCTCCACTCAAGGTCTCTCTCATAGGGACAAATAGTATTTCAAGTGGGCTAGTATAGCTTGTTTTCCGAAAATTACAGTATCTAGTAGTATACTGAAAACTGATATTCATAGGCTTTGTTTTTAAAATACTAGTTCACTAGTACTTGTTCATGCTTAGCGACTTCCATCATCATCTATCTCCTTTAGTCAGTAGTACATTTGGCCAAGTTCTCTGGGGATCTGTGTTTCAGATATTAATTCAATTCAATTCAATTCAAGTTTATTTGTATAGCGCTTTTCACAATACAAATCGTTGCAAAGCAGCTTTACAGGAAATTAAGTTTCTACAATATATTTATATATTGTAGAAACTTAATATATTTAACTTATGGCGAAATTGGGTAGTTCTGTATGTTGTCTGAGGGTTGGCATCATCTGAGGTCCTCTGATATTAACTAATCAGCTCTGACTAGTAGGCTATATATTTACAATGGACCCTTTTCTCTGACTGCTATCTTGTTTTCATGGTTATTAACAGCATAAATCTGTATGAATATATATATATATATATATATATATATATATACACACACACACACACACACACACACACACACACATATATATATATATATATATATATACACACACACGCATTTACATTTAGTCATTTAGCAGATGCTTTTATCCAAAGCGATTTACAAATGAGGACAATGGAAGCAATCAAAATCAACAAAAGAGCAATGATATGCAAGTGCTATAACAAGTCTCAGTTAGCTTAATGCAGTACACATAGCAAGGTTTTTTAAATTATATAATAAATAAAAAGAAAACAGATAGAATAGAAAAAGAATAGAGCAAGCTAGTGTTAGAGGCCTTGTTTTGCTTTTGTTAATTGTATAATAAATAAAAAGAAAACAAATAGAATATAAAAAAAATTTAAAAACTAGTGTTAGATATTTTTTTAAGAAAACAATCAGTAAAAGAATAGATTGCAAGTCTAAAAGGGACGAGTTTTTTTTTTTTTTTTTAAAGGAATAGAATTAGAATAGAGTTAGAGGGTCAAATAAAGACGGAAGAGATGTGTTTTTAGACGATTCTTGAAGATAGCTGATGTTCATTTACAACACTAAAGCTACTTTGTGTTTTATTTACTTGGTATTAAATTACAGAAAACTGGTTAATGTTACTGCATGAGTGTTTCTAATAAAACGGCTGAGGGAGTGACTGCAAATCTTAAAACATAATTAATCTCTGTATATTTTTCCCCCTTTTGGAAAGTCACAGAAATGTGATCATGGTTTTTCTTTTAATATTAGGTCAAATGGGAATGGAAATATTATATTCGTTGTAGTTTCCATTCACCAGTTTACCCAACTATGACAATGTCTGCTTCTGAGAACCCCGGAAATATGAAAAAGGTACATAGTTTTACTAGTAACTACACAAAAGTACTTATTTTTTTATTGCATTAGTTACTAGTATCTCTTAGTTGTGTTTATTACAGTCTCCTTAATGAGTACTAGTTTTTATTATGTTAGTGCTAGGAATTGGAAAAAAAAATTGGAAAAAAATTGGAATAGATATTAGTAGCTATTTGAATAGTTACAAGTATAAGAAATAATAGTACATATTACTAGTAGAACTGGAATCAGCAACAGCTGGAGTGAGTGCTAGTTGATATCTGAATCACAGATCACAAAATAATTCAGTGACAACAATGTGATTTATTTATTTATTTATTTATTTATTTTTACAAGTCTCAATGCAGTAGTACTAATATCTAACGAATAATGAAACAGAAAAAGATGGATAGATTACTTTAGTGTTTTAAAGAAAGTAAGTGGTGTTTTAAAAAATAAATGCTATTAGTTAGTTGGAAAAATGTTAAAATGGTTTGCTTTAGTAAAATGCTTTTCATATAAATATCAATCTAATTGTTGCTCACTATACAGTGGTTCTTATCAAGACACCAGTCAATTGTGTTTATATAAGTATCCTGACTGTGTACCTGTTCTAATGTACCAAGGCACAGAAAGCCTTTATATAAGACCCTTACCTGGTAAGTAATGCTGTCGAAAAGAGAGACCCCTCCCTCCGCCCTGATTGTCTATCTCTGCAAGCATCTCAATGGAGTGCCAGAGGATGATAGCTTTCTGTAATAGCTCTCATAACATTTTATGATGTAACAAAACACCACCTACTTCAGGCCGGTAGTGGTTAATATGCTGTCGAGCCAGCAGTAGCCCTGCCACAAGGCAAAATGGAGGAAGCACATAATGGACTTTATACTGAGCCCATTAAAGAGATTGCAGATGCCATATTCTTTATAGATTCTCACAAGACAGTCATTTAAATTGACATTTTTAACAGTTTGCAGCCTTACTATTTCACACGGAAATGTAACATCAGTTTTTGTCGGTATCTCGGTGGACATTCTCACCTAAAGAACAACATGACTACTATTTTTATCACTACCAAGGTAACAAATGCATGCATGCAACATGCTATAGCATGCAAGCTACTGAATAGGAAGCTCGGTATATTAACACGAGTGTCTTTTCTGGAGCAACATTTCTGGAGCAAAAGGAAAAGGCCTAATTTTGCATTTTTGTAGTTGCATTTATATATTCACATGTGGCATACGTACTGAGCAAAGCCTCACACATTAAAATGTTATTAATTGACCCAAATCATCAAACTAATGCAGCATTTCTACTGTTAAACTTTCATTATGGTTTTCGAGTCCGAAGAATATTAATACCATTCTTCCATTTATCAATCACCAACCCAAGTTTGTGAAAGTAGCATGCACCAGGAAAGAGTTTAGAAAGTTTCAGAGTGTTTTCTCAGTTGATATCCAGACTCCTACACAACCCAGCAAGCCTGTTGAATTTGCTTTGCCTCTGGCAGAGCGCACCAGTTGCTTTTTATAGGCTTCACCGCTCTGACGCAAAGTCTGCCCAGATTGCAATCCCTTGAAGGCAAATTTATTTACCAGTTTGTTGCATGGTTAGAGTGATTGACAATCAATCATTGGCTGTGACAGGTCGAGGACTTTCTGCAGTCTGCCTACTGTGCTGTAAATCATGTCACTGGCTTTTGCAGTGACAATGTCACCTTTTCTCACCCTCCAAAAACAGGTCGGCTGATCACCCTAACCTGATATTAGCATCATCACAATATTGAGAAAAATTTACACACAAATCATTTCAGTAAAGGTGTCTTACACTACTATGATAAAGATCTGCAACCTTAGGTAAGTTTAAAGTGGTCACACTTTAGTTTGGGGACCAGTTCTCACTATTAACTTACTGTTAACTACGACTCTTCCTCAGTAAACTTCTAATTTGCTGCTTATTAATAGTAAATAAGGTAGTTGTTATTAGAATTAGGGGATCTAAAATATGGTCAGGCAGAATAAGGCATTAATATGTGCTTTATAAGTACTAAATCACAGCCAATATGCTAGTAATATGCATGCTAATAAGCAACTACAGCAGTTATTAATGAGAACTGGTCCCTAAACTGAAGTGTTACCATAAAAGTTAAACTCAACTGACAGCATTTGTGGGATGTTGATTGCCACAAAAAAAACAAAAACAAAACCTTTTGGCTCAAGCCTAGTTTTTTTGGCAAAAGAAAAAAATAAAAAAAGAAAAGAAAAGAAAAGAAAAGAATGTCAGGGTTATGGTGGGGCACTGACAATAATGACTGGACCTTAGGGTTAGGGTCTTTTTTTTAGGGTTTAAAAGCAGTATAATTTTCTAAATTAATTACGTCATTCTTCTGTAAAAAAAAAAAAAAAAAAAAAAAAGGCTTTGTTTGAGCTGTAAAGTGGTTTAAAATCATTGTTACAGTCATTTTAGAGGACATGGTATTTGTACAGGTTTTTTTTTTTTAAATAATTTATAAATGTATATAAAGTTACAGGTTAAAGGTTACTAAGCATTTTACATAGCAACTTGTATATTAGGCAGAAAAACACCCTGACCAATTCTTTGCAGAGCTTATGACTAATATATATATATATATATATATATATATATATATAGATATAGATATAGATATAGATAGATAGATAGATAGATAGATAGATAGATAGATACTATTTATAATAGTACATGTATTGTAGTTAGAAATGTTGACAGAATGAACAAGAAAATATGATAAACAATGTCAAAAACATGCGAAACCCCTGAATACCATTAATAATAAAATTAGGAATTTGTAAAAATACGCAAAATGAAAACACTGTGGCTATTGACTGAATAACACAAATGTACATACATACAGTAATGGGGATGCATACATTTACCCCTAAAATACCAATTTGCATGTACATTCAGTAGTAAATGAAGCAATAGAAGGAGATTGGTTTAAAAAAAGGAAACGGTGGGTGGTGTGGTGTTGTCCTGCTTAAACTGATTTATCTTGCTAGAGAATGAGCCATGACAGTTTTGATGCTCCACTTGTTAGGCACAGCTGCTCCCCTGCTCAGTCCAGAGGGACCCAACTCTGAATGTAGCATCTGCATTATTCACTGCCACAGACAGAGAATTAGATTTAAAGGGATGGTTCACTATAAAATTTTCAGAAATGTGACCAGGGGCGTGTTTCCCTTATAACAACATAACTTGCTGCTTAACCACCATATGAAGCATCACTGCAGAAACTAATGAGCTGGTCTTGACTGTAAACTGTAGTAATGTGTTTACATTTGAGCCACATTTGTTCAACAATGTAGGACTGCTGTTAATGACGTCACACACAGGCGAATGGAGTAATAACTTAATGCTAATTAATCAATTCAAGATTACAATTAATATATTATTATACTTAATTTACACAAATAACAGGAAGCTTCTTTAATCCTGGTAATGTGCAGTATGCAATTGCTGTACATTTTACTTCCATATGCATGCAGTTCATTCAGTCCGCTGCTTTCTCCATAATGTAATTTCTCTGAGATGGTGCTGTAATGAAAATGGGATCTGCGGACCGGTTTTGTTCCCCATCATTTTGCTTTATATGATTCTTGCTGGTATATTTATAACTATTTTACATTTATGAATTTGTACAATATCATTTATATATGTTTTCCAAAGATGTGCTTATGCCCCACTGATGGTTAGGTTTAGGGGTGAACCTTCATGCTTACAAGTTTTCCTTAAATTGTATGTTTTCTGTACGAATCACATCGTACAAATAATCACTACCCCAAACAAAAAAGCCTCATTAAAAGACTAAAATTGCTGAAAAGAAACCATTACTTGTTTGTAATATTTTAAAAAACAAATAAAAATTATTTGTTGTGATTAGGGTTGCAAAGGGGCAGAACATTTCCAGTAACTTTGCAAAAGTTTCCAAAAATTTCCAAAAAAAAAAAATAATCTAAAAAAGTTTACAATAATTTCGCCTTCTTATGCCAAAAAGGAAATGTTTGTTCATATTGTGGAATGACGTGGTTTGACTCCCCAAAAACCTAATGATATTTATGAGTTATTAATTCATTATAAATACTTCAAACGTACATAAATATAATTTTAAGAGCTTGGCACATGAATTTTAAACTAAAGATCAGTAAATGATCTACTTGCCGTGTTAATGATTTCACATATTCATTCATACCTAGTCACCTGCAGTTAGACAAATGTCGGGTGAATTCAGTGCCGGCCCATCCAACAGGTGGTCGCCTGGGGCCCCGCCTTAAAAAGGAGGGGCCCGCGGCCGCGAGGTTGTCAATTAAATTTCAAAGTGTGTTGGACTTGATCTTCAGCACCCCTTTAAGTGCGTTTAAAAACATTTATTGATGATTTTGCTCCAAATTCATTTCATAACATCAGTCTAGTGTTTGAAATAACTTCCTTTTGTGATCTGACGTATCACATAGCTAATGAGGCAAAATTATTATAATATTCTATACAGTGATATGTCGATTAGCATTGCTTTGTAAATATACATTATGCAAATAAAAATACCACGAGATGGCTTGAAGAACAGAGATACACCATTTAGTCACAATCGTATGTTTATTGTCTTCATTCTTCATCAGTTAAAATGTCCCATCTGCGTTTTATTCAGCTACTGCAGCAATAGAATATGTCTTTGTCCATATTAGGGATTTCCTCCAACCTTGATTTTTGTGAGTTTTCATTTTATGATTTTTTCACTTATGGTTTTACTCACGAGGGCGCCCTCTGGCTACCAGTATGAATGAAACAGCTACAGCTACTCACTAGCCTACACCTTATTTTGGGTAAAAATAGGGAAAATAATACTTCTAAGTTTTTCTCCAGTGTAGAGGAGTTTGCTGTGCCTGTTTGTAGATCTGCACAATTTGGCAAAAAAAATGTGTTGTTTTTATATATCAATCTGACTACTAACAATTCTGATTATAGTTATAACTACATAAAACATTAAACAAAGTAATAATTATTGATAATGATTATTATTAATATATTTTACAGAAAACTGCAGCATGACCTGTTAACATGCAGGAGGCCTATAACTATAATTGTTTAGAAAGGTCTAAGGATTTAGGCTATTATAAATGATTATGATTAAAAATCATTAAAAGTAATTTCATAATTTTTGTCAGGAAACTGAGAAAGAACAAAATGAACTTAGTGTTCTTTATAATTTCTGGCAAATCAAGAAAAAGTTTATCTGAAAACTTGGTAACACTTTATTTTAAGGTGTCATAATACAGAGTAACTACCTAATTAAGTACTTAGTAGTAGCTGTTGTACTTACATGAAACAAAATGTACGTACCATGTAACTAAGTTATAGAACAGCCTGTAATTACAGATTGTAATTATGTAGATGTAATAGGCAGCTACTGTTACACACATGTAACAGGCCGAGTCTGTTACACAGCTACTTGTACACTTAAGTACAATCTTGATACACTTTATTTTAAGTAGCTTATGTTTGTGTAATATTATGTAATTGTAATGTAATTAGAAATGTATTACATGTATTTAAGCTGTGTACCGGTGGGTTAAATCAAACTAAGGTGCAGCTGGATAAGGTGTACAGTATACACATGAAGTACACTTAAATACACTCTTGATACACTTTATTTTAAGTAGCTTATGTCCGTGTACTTACATTTATAATTACATTTATAATTACATAAAGTCTGCAACACATATGTAACCATCTTTTGGTTACATAAGTAGCTGTGTAACAGTCTCGGTCTGTTACATATGTGTAACAGTAGCTGCTTATTACATGTGCATAATTACAAACTGTAATTACAGGCTGTTTCATAACTTTGTTACATGTTAAGTACATATGTTTCATGTAAGTACAACGGCTACTACTAAGTACTTAACTAGGTAATTACTCTATATTATGGGCATCTTAAAATAAAGTGTTACCAAAAACTTTTCTAGTTACAGTTCAGATTTTGTGTGCAGATTTTGTTGGTTCCGATTTTGGAATTGAAATGAAAGAATGATGGAGAGATTAAATTGAAATTGTAGTAGAAATGGAATCCAAATGGTAGGCCTATCTTTATGGAGCCGAAAAAAAAAAAAGGATGTTCTGACTGCTATACATAGCCTAATATTTATTGCTGTAGTATTAGTATTTGCTTGCAATGCAATGATGCCCACGATTACAGACAGACTTGTCATGTGTTTAAATTGCTATGACAATTTTTACACTAGTGGGGCCTATTTTCATTATCCTGCCTAGGGCCCCACAACCCTACGGGCCGGCACTGGGTGAATTATACAGAATAAAGCATGTTGAGGAAAACATCTGATCAACAAATCTCTATTTGATGAGGAGCTGGAGGTTGGACTCACTGCTGTTGTTATTGATTTTTTCTTTTTTTTTCTTTTTTTGATTTTTGGTTGATGATGTAGACGACACTGCATCCAAAACAGGCTCCATTCCAAAAGGGAACGTTTTCAAAATACAAACTGCCCTGTATCTTTCCAGGCATAATACCCAAATTTGTCCCTGTGTGTATGTTCATTATAAGAATATATTCATCTGAGATGAATCATGCATCAAATGCTAAAGTATGTACATAAATAGTCCAAGGAAGAGAAACTACAATATGGCTTATTCTCATTGGGGAATTCGCTCATACAGTACAGCTGCACTAGGTTTACATTGTGCTTTAAGGCATATTTCAGAATAGCATGTTGGAAAGCCGGCCTTTACCCTTCCGCTTTTGTCACGGCTTTGTCAGACTCTTTTGAACTTTTTGAACTCTTTGAATTTTATTTGAAAACAAAATATTGCTGACATATGTGCCACACTCAGGGTGCAGGAATGTCAACTTCCCAAGCTGCATTCTGATTTTTATAATAATGCTCTATTTTTTGCTAACGTGAAGGTCAAACTGAGAAAGTTCTTTACAGGAGTGACCACAGGTCCCTCAGCTGCTGTGAGGCCTTTGAGTCTTCAGATCCTGGCCCATCAAAGTCCGGTCTGTCATGTCTCTTATTAGGCCTCTTGAAACTGTTCTTAATTTGATAAACTTCAGCATTGATTAACCTGCTTTGGAGTTAGTGAGGTACTTGTGAAGTCTGTCTCTGTCACCCATTAATTGGAGGTCTGGGGCTTAATATGCATGACAGCATGCTATGGCCCGTGTGAGGCGGCTAACAAGTGCCAACAATTATCAAAATCCATCACCCCTGAATCTCATTTCATCCAATTAGGTGAAGTTCCGGCCTGATATGTCTGGGCCAAGCTGCTGCTTAATCATTTGGCTCTTCTTTTTATGTGTCTAGAACGACAGCACTTAGGACAACCGATCCAAACTCATTAATATGGAGAACGATGGAAAACACAAGCCTTACTACACTGACTAAACTGAGCTGAGTTAATTTTTCAGTCTTTGTTAAAATATTTCAAATGTCCTGTTTACATACAAATTTTTAAGCATTTTTCCTGCTGGTAATGAAGAGTGGAAGACAGGGGAATAAGATTAGGAAATTACATGAGTACAGAACATTCTTGGCCCGCAAAAGCACCACGATGTGTCTGACATGCCCAGTGTACACATCCAAACCTGCTACACTCTATGCAAAAAGCAGTCTGTCAGAGTAAAAAGACTACAGTAGGTGAATTATAGGCCTACCCATATGACACATTGCATCTGCTGAGCTTCTGGAGTGTGGAACCAGTGGACAATTTGCTGTCCCATGAGACTACAGGAGCCGAAGAGCTGGCAGTTTCAAAAAGTTGAATAATAACAGAGAACTCATATCATGCAAAATCACTGTGGTGCACCAATATGCAAAAAATGCAGGGAAAAAAGTATGTCAAGGTTAATAAGTTTCTTAAAATATCAGATAAATTTGCTTTTTTATGACAAGTAAAGGTTAGTTCAGATTGTAAAATGTCTTATGATGCAAAGCCCCCGGAGTGACATAAGGGAACCCTCAAAATACAGTAAAATATTGAAAACAAAAATAGACAAGCAGTCCTCAGATGACTTGTGGGTCAAAGACGAAAAGGGCTTTTAAGCTTTAAAACAAACAAAAAAAGTTTAATCCAGTTTTTTTTCATATGTTAGAATGTGTCCTGTTTTTTTTTTTTCTTTTCTTTTTTTCTGAGCAAAAATAATGCCCGTCATACATTTTTACCATGAAAATGACAAAAAAAAAAAAAAAGTTTTTCTAAACAGTTTTATTAGCATAAAAATACTAAATCAACCTGACTACAGCAAAAACAGTCATTTTCATGGGTTAGATCAGATAGAAATAGGTATCAATTGCATGTTACTATTTACAGTATATTTCTGGGAATATGAGCTTTAAATGCTTCCAAAAACAGATGCTACTGCAGCACCATGACTATGCTATCCGTTCTGAATTCTGCTTGTGCTATTTTTGGATGGTTATGTCATTTTATTAGCATTAATACCAGGTGCTTCCGCACAAACCATTTACAAGTCGAGGATCGCATGTCCTTAAAACTGACAGATAGACTGCGTGGGACTGTTTTATGCTGCTCTTGTTTTTCTGAGCCCTAGTTTTCTGAGCTCTGCTGTTTCTTGATTTCCACCCCCGTATCCATCCAGGCATGTGTCTGCTTCTTATTGAACTGCTTCAGAGAGCCAACTGTTTTCTTAAGCTTGTGAATTCAGAGGAAATGCTCCTGGCACTGCAGGAGCTGTGTTTGCTGCTCAGACAAGGCTTTTTTGCTTAATTTGGTTGCACGATGTGAATAAAAATAGTGACCAAAAATTGAGATGCCATCCATAAGCTGAATTCAATGCATTTTTTTTTTCTGAATGAAACATGGCATCTTAGCAAAAGGTTGAGAAGCATGAAAGACGATCCTTACTTTCTAGAGAGCAAATTGCATTTTATATTGTGTGAGTGGTACTTTTGCAAAACTTGACACTATGAATAGTGTTATTTTAAAATGTAATATTTTTTTTTCACAATATGTGAAACACACCCACAGTGTGTGTGTGTGTGTGTGTGTGTGTGTGTGTGTTTATTATTTATTTATTTTTTTGGTTACACTTTATTTTAAGGTGTCCTTTTTACAGTGTAATTATACATTTAAGTACTAAGTAATATTAATTAACTACATGTACTTACTATGTGGTTAGGGTTAGGATTAGGGTTTGTCTTAGGGTTACTTGCACATTTTTTTACATAATTTATTGTTATTATAATAGTAAGTACATGTAACGTGTAACAAGGACACCTTAAAATAAAGTGTTACCTTTTTTTCTTTTAATAAAATAAATGCCCCCTTGGTGAACATAAGATATTTCTTTCAAAAACATTAAAAAATCTTACCAACTTCAAACTTTTAAATGGTAGTGTACATTGTCCCGTTAAACAGATTTACCACACCAAATAGCTGCTTGATTCCTAATAATCATATTTACTGGTTTTCACTGTAGCAGTTTTTTTTTTTTTTGTCTTTAATCAAACATATCATACAAATTTTTTTTGTCCTTTTGAAGTGTGTGATATGTGGAAAAGTAATAGCCATCAGGGTTTCACCATGTGTCATACAGAAGACAGAGCAAAAGCTTTGTATTTGGAGTCGGAAAGTACTCTGCACCTCCTAGATCAGGGCTGGGCAACTTCGGTCCTGGAGGGCCGGTGTCCTGCAGAGTTTAGCTCCAACCCTAATCAAACACACCTGCCTGTAACTCTCTAGTGATCTTGAAGACATTAATTAGCTTCTTTAGGTGTGTTTGATTAGGTTTGGAGCTAACTCTGCAGGACACCGGCCCTCCAGGACCGAAGTTGCCCAACCCTGTCCTAGATCAATAAATGAAGGTTATTGAAGGATCAGGTGTGCTGGTAAACATCCCTGTGCCAAAAAGAAAGCTGCTTGTGTGTATAAGGTCACCTTCTGTGGTTTGCATCTTCCACAGTGCCATTTACTCACAGTATTTCCTGGCTAAGGGTCACCAAAAAATGAAAACTTTATACTTTATTTAAAGGTCCAATTCTCACTATTAACTAACTATCAACTACGACTTTTGTCTCAATAAACTCTTAATTTGCTGCTTATTAATAGTTAGTAAGGTAGTGGTTAGTTTAGGTAGGGGGTAGGATTAAGGGATCTAAAATATATGATCACACAGAATAAGGCATTAATATGTGCTTTATAAGTATTAATGAACAGCCAATATGCTATTAATATGCAGCACTAGTTAATAGTAAGAATTGGTTCTTAAAATAAAATGTTAACGAAAATTCTGTTATCATTCACTCACCCTTTTGACATTCCAAACCGTATAGTATTCGTTTTTTGAGTGGAAGACAAAGTAGATTTTTTTTAAGTGTTAATTTTAACACAATTATATCACTTCAAGATTGTACAATTTGCCCAGAAGGGTCTATTTCAATCAAGGCCAGAGCTCGACAGCCAAATGATGGTGGTGTTGATTGCTTCTCTCTGATTTCCTTGTCCCATACACCATTATTCTCGGTTTGAGCACCACTCCTCAAGAGCTTATTGTAGAGTCCCGGCCTCCAGGATACAGTCCACCCTGATTGGCAGGTCGGAAAAGGTTGCGGAAGCATCACTGTGTGGTGACTGGCCTCAATCTCGCCCTGCAGCTGAATTGCTGAGTGGCTGGAAGATGCATGAAACTCCCGAGGGATGCTGTCTTGGTTGCCCCCTGCCTTATCTCTCTTCATCTTCACACCGGCAATGTGGAAAAAGGAGAACTGGTGGGTGGCAAAAGCTATTCGCCACTTAATACAAGCTAAAAGACTCTCCTCTTTGTGACAGTCGATTTCTGCACCTGCCACAGCATTTTCAGTTGGTGCTACTGATGTGAAGAAAGAGGAGAAGACAGGGACAGTCAATGACAGATGGAGAATGACCTTGTATTGCTCTATCCCTTCCTTCCAGCGTGCGTCGTTTGGCAGTACTGCTGTTTTAGCACAGTTAACACCCAAATTAACGAGCTTTTGTCTGTGTTTAGAGGCTAATCCAAATTACTGTCTCTTACTGCCACAGACAGCTCAGCAGATTTCTGTCGAATTAGAACGTCCATCATTCTCGAAATGCATTCTCAGCATCGCTGCGAGAGGCATTATAGTGGACACTGTTCTTCCTTCATGTCAACTGCTTTCATAACAGACTTAGTTAAAGCAGGTTAGTTAAATTCAGTATGTTTATAGCATTGTGGGACTCAGAATTTTCTAGCTCTCAAATTTCACGATGGTGTTGGTACACCTCATCTCTCTTCCTTCATCCTTGTTTTTCACGGATGAAAGGGTCTTATACCTTTGAAGTGACATCAGGGTGAGTAATGGGTAAACTACGCATTTCAGATTGCTCTTGCAAAGCAGCATAACTGTTTATTTAAAGTCCCACTGAGGTGCCTTGAAATGCACAGCGTAATTCAGTGTGTTGATGCAATTTGCACTGAAACAATATCAAATATCAAACAAATATTGAGTGGATCATCCCCATTTTTAAAAATAGCTTTAGGTTTACATTGCAGGCTGGAAGAGGAGTATTTTACAGCTTGTAATAGCCAAAGTTTTAGTCTAAAGGTCCTTGCACACTGAGTCCAAAATTTTTGTATGTGTTTTTTCGTATTCGTACGTTGGCTCTGAATTGTCAAAACACCTCTCAAAATGCTATGGATGTGAAAAATACAGAAAATTGAACCTGTTCCGAATTTTTTATGACAGACGAACGTTTCGTAGGCAGTGTGTGGTCGTATTTATTTTTTAATGTGCGAAAATTTCGAACTCGGTGTGCAAGGACCTTAATAGAGTCCCTCTTAAGAATTAATATGGCACTGTCACTACTAGGAAAAAACAAAAAAAAAAAAAATCATTTTCAGTTATGCTGATAAAGTTCAGTTCAAAATTTCAAAATGTTCAGTTCAAAAGTTCAAAATTTCAATAGTCTGTAAAAATATTTATGACACACATAAATATCAGGTATGATTTACTTGTTTCACTTGTTGGACAGAATCTGTTGCAGGAATGACTCAAAGTCTATTCACGTCTCTGAATTAGATCAGTGTGCACATTAATGTGTCTTTGACCTTCATTATGTATGTTTTAATTATACTGTGTTGTAAATAAAATACAAATAATTAAAAAACAACAACAACAACAAAAAATATTAAATAAAAATATTAAATAAATAAAAATGTTAAGTTGTAATGCAATTAATAAATATAAGTAAATAATATGTTAAATCAATAACATGTAGCCTTCAAATATTGTTCAGTTATGTAAACTTTGCATTAATTAAAATAACAAAGAAACATTCCACAGGTAACAGAACAAGAGGCAGGTCTATCGAACTTACACTGTAATATTTAATGCACAAATGTATTTTGACGCAATTTTTTTTGTCTTCTCCATTGCTATGATTATCACAACGTTAAAAATTGTACTTTAAAATTTGAAGCATGAAAATAAAACTTGTATTCAAATTATGAATGGGTTATATGCAGAAACTGAGCAAAATATATATATAAAAAGCAAGTGAAGAGCACAAAGAGAACACAGTGCAAGCTCACTGACTGAGTGAAAACTGTTAAAATAAAAAAAAAAAAATCTTTCTATACTGCACAATGAATCTCTTATTTACATCCTGTTTATACTTTGTTGGTTCAAGCGGAATGATTCCAGAGAGTGCAGAGCTTGCCTTGAGCAATCTCTGGTGTATTTAGCAGATTCTGACTCAAAAGCTGCTGATTGGCCACTGCATTCACATGCTCAAAAAACATATCTATGATACAATGCTCAATGCTGCAAAAACACATTGCAAATCAAAACCTTTGACATTCTTCACAGAGAGCTCACACAAATATAGGAAAAAATGTTCGAAAGCAGCTTTCCATTAGCACGTACCAGATTGACCCTGAACTTGGTACTACCAGTACTGCGGAAAGGCTGGTTTTTAAAATGTAACTATCCACTAGGTAGTGAAGTACTGGTACTTTTGACAACACTACTGTAATATATGCTGGTTCATTGCACTGGTGTTATCTCTTCTCCTCATAACTGCTGTTTATAATGGTGTCTGCAATGTTTGATTGTCTCTACTGTGTTTTAAAATACATAATTTTGTGAAGAATTCAGATCGGATACATTTTGTGCTCCACGCTGATTTGTGCATATGATCCACTCTATGCTGCCTGGACTATGGACTTTATTCAACCCATTGGAAAGTATGTTTAATCATTTATTTTGGGATATTGTAGGAGCAATTATGATTAAAATGTTTTATTGTATATATTTGCAACATAGACAATGACAGAACGATGTATTTTCTGTGCTGACAAAAAAAAATTATAATTAAAATTTCTAACATTTTTATATTTAATCATTTTTAGATTCATGATTTTGTTTATTAATGTACAACGTATGTTTTTATTATTTAACAAAACATTAAAACTACTAGAACATGCAGTTCACATTATTATTTAACATTAATCATTAGAAATACTTGCTGAACAGTATATATGTATTTTTTTCCCACCAGAAACTCTTGCACTCATGACAGACATCACTACCCTCTCTACACAGCAATTAGATGCTGCCCATCATTTTTTACCCTCTTGAATAAAGCTGAATACTTCACAATGACACTCTCTGAACTTGCTCTGCTCCCTGTCAAATTTTGCACGAATGTGTCTGCTGCTCAGCTCCCGTAGAGAATTTATTGAAAATGCCCGCTCCAGCAGATGCATACAGTGAGCTATAACACATTTACCATATTTAAATGCGTTCTTCAAAATGCCACAAACTGCAGAAAGTCTTCATCTGTGTTCTTATGGCTTGCACTATGAATGCTTATAAAATGTTTAGGGTGTTGCTTTTTCTCTGCCCACAATGTTTTAACATTATTTTCTCAAGCACTCATTTAAAGTTACTGAACCAAAATATAAAATTTTCAGTGTTTCTGACCCTCATGTAGATGCAGGTGAACAAATACATACATTTTTTTTTGTCTTTTTTTTTTTTTCAAAATAAACTGATTTGTTATTCAGGATGCACTAAGCTCATTTGCTGTATATTTTCTGTGCGATTACAATATGGTCCAATGACCTGACTATGAATGCTTGTCCAGCAGGTGATATGATTGCACAATGCATGTTTAAAGGGATAGTTCACCCCAAAATAAAAACTGCTGAAAATTGACTCACCCTCAGGTCATCCAAGATGTAAATTTTACAGTTTTTTTTTTTAACAGTTTTATGTCACTTTCCTCTGCAGTGAATGGGTGCCGCTAGAATGAGAGTACAAACATCTGATAAAAACTCCACTCCAGACCATTGATTAACATCAAAATCCACCAGCATATTTGTTAGAACTAGTTTGGACTGTTTTTGCATATTAACATATGCTAAAATATCTGTGGTTTTGTGCTTTTCACTTCACAAGACGTTAATTGATGGATTCAAGTCATGTGGATTGCTTGTGGATTATTGTGATGTTTTTATCAGCTGTTTGGACTCTCATTCTGATGGCACCCTTTCACTGCAGTGGAACCATTGGTGAGAATGGGATGTAATGATAAATTTCTCCAAATCTGTTCCAATGAAATGAGTAATAAGTAAATGAGTTTGAGAAAATTGTCAACAAATTGTGCAACTTAATTACAATGTTAACAAAACAAACTTTAGTGTTCACTAAGATTTAAGTTGTGGATTATAGTAAGTTTAGTAAGTATAGTAAGTCACATATAATCCATTTCAATAGACAAGCTACGGGCCGTTTGAAATTCATCAACAGGCCATATTTGGGTTTTTGTTTGAGCGTATTTGAGTGTTTTTTTCCAACAAATTCAGACATGTTCTGCTTGAGCCACATTACTCTGCTTGAACTTGTATAATGAAGTGGCGTGATTCCTAAACAAACAATCAACCTGCATTATCAAACCTTGTTTCTTCTTGATTGACTGCCTTTCTTGCAGTCTTTTCAGTTAAATTGATCATCTGGAAGCTGGTGCCTTGACAGTGCAGGAGGCTGCCTGGCCAATTGCCTCAGCCAGCCCAGCGGGATCTCTGATACACAAAAACCAATATGAGAGATATTCAGTAAACACAGAACACCGCGAGGGACAGATAAAAGCCTTCCCTTAAACTGTTGTCACAAGGTTTTTTTTAGCTTATGAAGCATTTCTAGTTCATCTCCTCTTTCCACTAAAGGGACATGTTTGATCGGACTGTTAGCGGGTATATAAACCTTGGCGGTTCCATTAGACATCTGGCCACTGTTGTGCATGACACCACTGGGTCTGAGGAGGTGGGGACCTTTACTTTCACAAGCAAAGAGAAAAAAAAAAAAAAAAAAAACTCCCAGCATAGCGGTATCAGAGGTTGCTTCTCTTGGAACATGCCTGTTTCTAGTAAAATTATGAAGAATAGGAATAAAAAAATAAAATTATTTATCATATTTTAGGTATGTACTTTACATAAGAATATTGAAACACTAAGAAAAAGAAATAACAGATGGTTTGAGTGATTGAATCACTCAAAAACAGTTTGTACCCCATTTACATTTGGATCAGTGACATGCTGCTTGAATTTTAACATATTCAAAAATACATTAAAATGGTAATTCATACACACAATGACTTGAATGCACCTCTTCTATGATGAGCTAATTTTTCATTTATGTATTAAAATTCATTTTTGATGGGCATAAAGCCAAAAATGTCAGGTGATACAACTGAACTAATATTGTAAAGAAAAAAATCCTTAAAAAGATGAGAAATCTGAAGTAGTTTAACATAAAACAGGAAATATCATTGAGAGAACCCCTGCATACTCTCATGTGTTGTTGTCAAAAAGTTTCAATTAAATTGCATTATGCATCATGGTAATATGCTAAACTGCCTTCACGCTAATTGTAGTATTAAATCTAATGAATGTAATAAAATATAATAAAAGATAAACATAATTGAAAAGAATAAGAATTAAAAACTAGCTCATAAGTAAAATATGGTAATGAGGAATTATGCTAATGGAATTTTTTTATTTTACAAGTATGTTTGAAAACATTTATTTATTTTTTATTTATTGAAAATAATGTCAATGTATACACTTGCATGTCTTCAAGATATAAGGAAAATGTGTAATTATTTTATACTTGATAGTTACAGTACATGATATTTTAGAGCCATTACATTTAAAGAGATAAGTTTCTAAGCTGAGTATTAAAGCCTGGTAGATTCTAGGAGAATGTCTTTCTCATCACCCCAGCCTCCAGTTGGAGCATTGCTTGGGCACTGTGATGATTGGCATTCAATTTTCTTTTTTTTGTACGGCATGTCACTTTAGCTTTATTCCCTTACTGACAAACTTAAAGTCATCATATACACACTAGGGCCTGCCACACATGAATCAGTGAAAACATCATCAGTTTCCAAATATCCAGCAATTCTAATCTCTCCCATCAGTAACAGCTGCTTAGTCTTAAAAAGACTGGAATTAGAAGGCTTTAGCTTTAATAAGTGTTTGATACTGCAGTTACAGTGTTCATCAGAGAAACTGTAAGCAGTAATCACGCAATATGGTAAAACCTTATTTCTGTGTCACTCTCTGTTAGATTAAAGCTGCTAAATACTCTCTGCCACAGTGTGACAGATTAATAGCTCGGATGTGTTTTTAAGACATCATGGTTGTTAACATTGTGTTTTGTTTTATTTTCTTTTACGCAACACCTGTGGTGCTAGAAAAGATTTCATTACTGTGATGCCATTAGTATTTCATTAAATATATAAACACACACAGTGTAGCGCATTACAAGTAACGTGTGTTATGTAATCAGAGTACTTTTTTAAGTAACTAATAAAGTAATGCATTAGTTTTAGAAAATATCTGAGTTCCTTTTTCCGATAAGTAACGCAAGTTTTCCCATTTACTGACAGCTCTCCTTTTCCCATATTGAGAGAAAGTGTGCATACACACACACACACACACACACACACACACTTGAATTTGTGGTTTACGGGGACTCTCCATAGGCGTAATGGTTTTTATACTGTACAAACTATATTTTCTATTGCCCTACACCAACCCTACACCTAATCCTACCCCTTATAGGAAACTACTGGCAATTTTTGAATTTCATAGAACACCGTTTAGTATGTTTTTTAAGCCTTTTGTTTTACGGGGACACAGGAAGTGTCCTCATAAACCATGTTGACGTTGTGGTACCCATGTCATTACACACATTTGTGTCCTCGTAAACCATATATACCAGTACACACACACACACACACACACACACACACACACACATCCTCTTTTCTTCAACAATTGGTCTGACAGCTCTCCTTTTCCCATGTTGAGAGAAAGTGTGCATACACACACACACACACACACACACACACACACACACATCCTCTTTTCTTCAACAATTGGTTAACAGACCACAAGCATTGCATTGTTATAGTAAAATGTTTATGTATATTGATTCCTCAATAATTCACCTTTGGAGAAATAATGCAGATGTGATGGCCGAATTCATTGTTCAATCATCACATCATTATGAAACATGAGACATCAACAGTCAGTTATGTTATTATTACAGATCACCTTATTTCAGGAGTTCATTATGCATTTATCAGTCATTTTTCCTGCCTTACAAGCCTCCATTTGTGGTCCTTAAATTATATCTAAAGCTGTTAAGGCTAATCTTAGCTCTTTAAAACTGATAGAATATAATTGCAACTCCCTAACTGGAGTAATCCTCTGAATCAGTGTTACTCATTGCGCGGCTCGCCAAGCTTTAATTTGTGGCTCGCATGGCAGTAAATAATACGATGATATGATCAATACAGAGATTTCATAAAAACATTACAAATAAGCAGGGACATAACATAACCCATTGAAGAACTCACACCGTGTCTACACCGGATGAAAGTGTCGCAATGCGGCAAAAGATTCCGCGATGCGGAAAACGCGGACGAATCGCGGAATAACAGAATTTACTGTATAACGCAGAATGTCATTGAATTTGTCAAAGTTTGGATGAAAAAATCAAAAGTAGGTCATTACGCTTAAATCAAATCGTGATATGGACTAGTATCTGTAAATATTAAGCTGCAAAAATACCATTTAAATATGAATCCTGCATGTCTCGTTATGAATGAATGCACAGACGCACAGTTTTGTTTACTACACACATACTGAAGTGTGCAGTGTTTTCAACGTCTGCCGTCTCGCCAAATGAAGACATGAATACATGAACAACAGTCAGTGTCTGCTCTATTACAAATAATTTATATTTAAAAAATACCCAAAACAGCGGAATTACAAGATGGAAATATAGACTAGAAAGATATTTAAACTTGCTCTGCCCTTACGTCCATGACATTGACTCACTGCGGAGTTGTTTCAATCTTTCCAGCTCTTAACACCGAATGTGCTCTTGGATGGTTAGATACATGATGGGCTAATGTAGATGAAAAAATTTTAACCCTCTGGGGTCTGAGGGTGTTTTAGGGGCCTGGAGAAGTTTCGACGCCCTGACATTTGTGCTTTTTTCAGTTGCTTATAAAAATATAAATGGCTAAAGTCTAATAACAGCACAAACTGGGCTACAATAACATGTTAACTGCATTTATGTACATGATTGTGTTTTTGAGAAAGCAACGTTTATGCGTGGTTAGTGAAAAACAAAAATTTTGAAGTCACTGAAATAAGGCCATAAAACACATACAGAACATTTGTTTACAAGACTTTTGAGAACTGGATCTTGTAGACTAGAGTTTTTGCTTCAAAATTATGTGAAAATCAGCTTGTTTATTCACTCACAGAAAACAATATATTGATTAAAATTTTTAAAGACATGTTTTGTGATCGAAAGTTTATATGCGAGGGAGTGGCAATGGCCTTGAATATTAAGTGATTTTCACCCTAGAGACAAAGGCCCCTCCCCTAATGGCCCCCTAATGGCCCATCAGTGTGACTGTGACTTTGAGGCAGGTAAGAGAGAATGTGAGGAGATTGAAAAAAATGTTTTTTTTTTTGTTTTTGTTTTTTGTATTTTGTATTTGTATTTTATTTACAACACAGTATAATCAAAACATACATAATGAAGGTCAAAGACACATTATTGTGCACACTGATCTAACCACAGAGATGTGAACAGACTTTGAGTCATTCTTGCAACAGATTCTGTCCAACAAGTGAAACAAGTAAATCATACCTGATATTTATGTGTGTCATTTAAGTGTTTCTGCTTCTTTCTGTGGACTCAAGAAGAAAAAAACATAATCAGTAGTCAAGGAGCTTGTTTTACCATAGAATATCAGTGTAGTTGAAAATCAGATGTTGGTACAATGCTCTCAGAGGAAAACAGTTTGAAGAGACTGAAAGTCAGCAGGATTCATCTGTGGTGCAGGTATCTGATTCAATAAAATACAAAAAAAAAAAGAAAAAAAACATTTGTGAGCATGTTAATATCAGGAGCATCTGTGTATATATATATATATATATATATATATATATATATAGGTTTTGTAGCCATAGACTCACGCATGCTTTGTACTATCGTAAAAACAAAAACATTTTATATCTGAGAAACTAATTATTATTGTTTAGCACGTTATTAAAATCTATTTTTGAACAGAGTAGGCTATTAATAATAAACATGTTCTAAACATACTTAGACTAGTAGCATTCATCATGTTGCAGTGTACTCTCATATTACTTTTATTGTTTTATATAGAGCATGAAAACATCATCGTGCCATAAGAAATTTAAATACAATGAATTGCCTATCGTATTCAAAATGTTTTACTCAATTTCAAACATTGTAGTCAGGAGTTATAGTTTGGGAAAAACCCAACTATGATTTTGTAGTCATATAGCCATCCTGAACATCATGTATGATTTTATAGTTGCCTAAGATATGATTCTGCAGCCATAAACTCATTCTTAGATGCGTAGCATTCATCATGTTGTAGTTTATGCAGTAAATGTGTTCAAGTTTATGTCACAATAACATGTTAACTAATGCAAAAAAGAAACATTACTTACTCATCAGATTGATCTTCTCTTCTGGATGAAATATTGTTCTTCTTTTGAGGGAAATCCAGCCTTTACTCAGCGCATCTTCGTGCAGAAATGAACAGTAGCCGCGATGAACGATCTCCTCACTCTTTGTTTATGTTGGGCGTTTCCATGTGCACGCGTCTCACATGGATATTTACATATGAACGGTGTGAGCCGCGACGGGTATTTGCTGAGTTACAGTTCATTTTAGTGACGTGTTTCTAAAAGCGGTTCGCGGAGACGGAGAAGGCAGAGAGCGCACCCTGTTTGTTTTCTTTATTCTTCAAAAGCACAAAGTTTAGTTGTTATAATGAGTGTATACAAATAAAAGTAGACCCCTTATAGATTCGAATGGTGTATTGCTCTTATCTGTACAATCAAAAATGGCAGTAATTCAAGCTCATTTCGGCCTTATCAGGAAAATCTGCCACAAAACACGTATCCGTGTTTGTCGACCCCAGAGGGTTAAACAAATAACTTTAAAAAATAACTTTAAATAACTTTTAAAAATAACCCCCTTTGTATTGCATTGCATATTGTATGTTCAAGGATGACAGATGGATATGCAGATATGCCATTTATGACTGGATGTAACTTTTGATACTTTGCGGTAAAAGTGGCTCTCCTATTGACTTTATCCTATAAGTGCGGCTCTCATGAAAAAAAAAAAATAGTGAGGACCACTGCTCTAAATCATCATCTTCATTTAATTTTCTTCACACAATTTTCCCGCTCTATAAGATTAAACTGAGCTGAGGAGCACAGGGTGTCAAGGTTGACCCTCGGCTCAGAGCAGAGTCGCAAGGAGAATATTAGGAGAACTGCCTCTGAGCACCTGCTGCTTACTCCTGGAACTTCCAGTTAAGCAGGAGAAAAATAAATGAATAACTGGGAAATGAATATATATATACAGGTGCATCTCAAAAAATTTGAATATCGTGAAAAAGTTCTTTTTTTTTGGAACTTAGTTCAAACAGTGAAACTTTCATATATTCTAGAGTCATTACATGCAAATTAAAACATTTCAAAGTTTTTTTGTTTTAATTTGGATGATTAGAGCTTACAGTTGACGAAAGTCAAAAATCATGTATCTCAAAATATTAGAATATTTGTATTAGAGTTTCATTAAATGACCATCCCTACAGTATAAATTCCGGGTCTCTCTTGTTCTTTGAAACCACAATAATGGGGAAGACTGCTGACTTCATTGACACCCTCCACAAAGAGGGTAAGTCACAGAAGGGCATTACTGTTCCTGTGTTTATTAGTTAATTATTGTTCAGCTGTGTATGTTTAATTATCTAATTATCTAGTATTTATAGTGTGTTCTCCCCTGTGTTTCCTGTCGAGTATTATACGTCATTCCTGTCTGTTGCGTGAGTGTTCCCAGCCTGTGTTGACCTTACCTGTTTTGATTTAATTAAAGACTTTGTTTTGATTTATTCCACGTCTCCCCGTTCCTGGTTTCCGTCTCCCCTGTGGAATCGTGACAGAATACTCGACTCAAAAAGAAAAGTAAGCGGCGCTCCCTTTTCCCGTGTTTTATTTCCGTTTATGAAGAGTTTTTGTTTTGTTTGGTTTTTGCTCCCGCCATGATGGCAAGTCCGCCGCTCACCCGAGGCTGCCGCCGTCTGCGGCTGGTACCTGCCAGCTGGACAGATTTCAGTCTGGTTCAGCTGTCAAGCCCGCCACTGTTCGCGGCTCAGTCAAGGCCGCCGATGTTCGCAGCTCCCTCAAGCCCTCTGCCGTTCGCAGCTTATTCAAGGCCGCCACCTGCGGCGAAGTCAAGGCCGCTGTTCGCGGCTCACACAAGCCCACCGGCCGCTGCTCCCTCGGTGCTCCTGGACATGGAACTGCCCCCGGGGTTTACAGCTCCACTCCTCTCTCCTGTTCCTGCACCTCGAACGCGCCTGCCAGAGCACCCTCCAGTGCCCGCACCTCGAACGCGCCTGCCAGAGCGCCCTCTCCAGTTCCCGCACCACGAACGTGCCTGCCAGAGCGCCCTCCAGTGCCCGCACCTCGAACGCGCCTGCCAGAGCGCCCTCCAGTGCCCGCACCTCGAACGCGCCTGCCAGAGCGCCCTCCAGTGTCCGCACCTTGAACGTGCCTGCCAGAGCGCCCTCCAGTGCCCACTCCTCGAACGCGCCTGCCAGAACGCCCTCCAGTGTCTGCCTCAAGTCATGTCATGTCCCCTGTTGTCTTCTCCACTCCTCTGGAACCCAGTCTAGTCAGTCTTGTCGGTCATGTCTTGTCTGTGGGGGTTCCGTTGAAGCCGGAAGCTTCTCTCATCATGGCCAAGGAGGCCATTCCCAAGCTTCGCGGGACGCCCCTACGGAAGCGGTTCCCGAGTCTACCCCTGAGAGGGCCCCTGACGCCTCAGCCAGCACACGGAGTGCTGGTAAGCCCCAGTCATGCCCAGAATGGTTCTCGGATTCAGAGCCTAGCCACAAGGACTTTTCATTCTGATGGCACTGATATGTTCATTGACAAATACCTTTGAGAGATGAACTAAAGATTTTGACTAAGATACAGGCTTTTGCAGGAAATCCATTGTGTGGTGCTATTTGTACAAATTGTTTTGAGAAATGCATTTACTTCTTTGCGAATATTACAGTTAGGATGATTCGAGAAATGCACCAAAGCGACTGAGAAAAACTGTATTCAGGTTTGAAACAATGGATCCAGAGAGACGTGAAGGAAGAGAACAAGGACACCACAGAGGAGGAGGAGAAGGAGTAGGGAGTAGAGAAAGAAATGAAGGAAGAGGAAGAGTAGGAGGTGGAGAGGGAGTACGGAGAGGAAGAGGAGGAAGAGGAGAAGGAGAAAGAGGAAGATGTGGAGGATAAAGAGGAAGAGGAGGAGGAGAAAGAGGAAGAGGAGGAGGAGAAAGAGGAAGAGGAGAAGAAGAAGGAGGAGGACGACAACATGGAAGAGCGATGAATGGGAAGGGCAAGAGCAAGGGCAAGAAGACAAGCAGTCTCAGATATTTTAGTTGATGCGTGCCAGGGTTGGATCAGGCATGCAAGAGGATTTTACTTCCGCTGCCTGGCCAGGGCCAATATAGACGGAATGCTGGGGCAGAATAATTATTTTTGTTATTGTTTGCTGTATTGTACTGTACTCTACAGTACTTTAAATTAAGGAATAAAACACTTGGGGAGTACCACAAGCAACACTTATTACCGTTTTTTGTAGTATTGTTTTGAATTTATCTCATCAGTGTGTAAGACTGTGTTGTAGTGTGTGTGTTTTTGAAGGTTTGTGTGTCATGTCTGAGAGCAAAGTTTGTTTTTTTCAGCAAGATTGAGTTGTTTTGATTGGAGAACTTAATTTTGACCTAAATATAGGAAGTTTGGAGAATTGAGTTAGAAGTTATGGATTTGTGTTTAGAGTTTCACAAAAAAGAGGCATAATTTCAAGAAATGTGTTTAAGCATTCGAGAAAAACTGTAATAATCAATATCTTGATGAAAAAATATTTGGTCACACTTTAGTTTGGGGACCAATTCTCACTAATAACTAACTATTAACTACGGATTTTGCCTCAATAAACTCCTAATTTGCTGCTTATTAATAGTTAGTAAGGTAGTTGTTAAGTTTAGGTTTTATCTAAAGTATGGTCATGCAGAATAAGGCATTAATATGTGCTAGTATATTAATATGTGCTAGTATACCAATATGCTAGTAATATGCAATGCTAACAAGCAACTAGTTAATAGTGAAAATTGTTTCCTAAACTAAAGTGTTACCAAATATTTATTTAATGTTTTCCATATTGGATTTCATCTGCAACAGCATTGTGAACTTTTATAAAAATGGTCATTAACTTTAGAATGCATCATTATGCAAACACATTAGGAGAGTTCTCCGCATGAAAGACCAGCGATGGGCAAATCAACATGCATTAAAGATCAATCGGCCAGTTAAAGACACAATTATGATGGAGTAGTATGTACCAAAGCTTGTGTACTATTCTACTACACACTCAAAAGTATGTACTTTCTCTTCACAAAAAGAAGGGCGTAGTATAAGTTGACAAATTGAAACACAGCAACGGTTCGTGTGGCACATAGAATTTCGGCTCATGTAGAGTGTACAAAAATCAGAACTTATACAATGTCCATTTCATTTAAGAAGCTGCCTTAGGTTTTGGAACAGAGCCGGTGATTTTAAAGGGGTCATGACATGAGAATCAAATTTTCCTTGAGCTTTTGACATATAAGTGGTCCTTGTACCATTTTAAAAAATCCTGCAAGTTTCATTGCTTAAAATTTCCTTCTCATTATGAACAAAGCATTTATGTAATCTAGCTCCAAAAACAACTTTGGAAGCACCTCTCAAAAGTTATGTTTTCTAATGAGATCGGGTTAGTCTGCTTGCTAGTGTTTCTGGAGTAAAACGATGAAATCCCATCTCAATTCCATCTTTTTTCTTGCGACTTCACCCACATGCCATTAGGGAGATTTTGCATCGCAGCATCAAACAGCTTTCTTTGCCTAATCTTGTTTGAAGCCTTGAGAGACAGCTGAAGTTTTCCACGGCACTTTGCTACATCAGAGCTCAGTGAGGTTTCAGAGATTCAGAGGTAGAGAGGAACACGTGGCTGTAACGCTGATGTTCTGTCATGAGCAGGATTGGCACCACTGACCAAATTAGCTTTGTGGTGTGTCACTGCTCCATCTGTCTATAGTCCAGTGTTTTTGCTCTCTGGACTTCAAAGAGGAACAATCTCAATTCTGAGATTGTCCACAGTTCGGTCTCAGTGTTTGAAAGAAACACACTGTGAGTTTGCTCAAACATAATGGATTGCGTTCAATGGAATACTTTATCAAAAAAAAAATGATATAAAAAAATTATAGTTCCCCAGATTAGTGGCATTAAATAAAATCACAGTCTGTTTGTTTGACCATTCCATTTAGCCAAAATTAGTCCTAGTATTGTCAGTGAAGGTTTGTTAACAAAAAGTTTTTCTTTTTCTTTTCTTTTTTTTTTCACAATTTTCACAATTTACAATATTTTACAACTAAAATTACACTATTTTTTCACAGTGCACTGGGACAAACATGATAATTGTTTCAACCAATGGACACAAAGGACATCAAAAATGTTAAAACACTGCTTCTTTTCATACTGCAAAACTGTCAAGGGACTGTCAAGCTCCCAAAAAGTATTTAATAAATAAGCCATACAATAGCTTTGATTGAAGAACAGACTAAAATTTAAGTCTTTTCCTCCACTGTAGCTCTCAAATCTCACTTAAATTGAGTCATAATTGTTGACTAGTTACGCCATTAAAAAATTAGAGTATGATTGTGGACCATAGCGGGATGCCAACGACATCCAGACTGAAACTGCACAGAATGCATTACAGCAATCAGAGACATTTACCAGAAAGCCCTAGGCTGTGCTGCTTGGACAAAACATTCATGGCACACAAAGCTAAAAATGTGTTGATGGCAAAAAGATGTGCACCCAGATTACTCCATTAGCACTGATTACTGTCTTGTGCTTTGGTGATTTGTCCAATAGGTTCTGGCAGCCCACTTTCTCCAAATGCAGGCCATGAATAATGAAACAATCAAGTTGGCTGCAGTTGAATCGATGCTTCTAACGTGCTAACCAACAAAGTTGAAATAAATAAATAAACTGCCTGCTCTGATTGGCTCACAGCATGCGTTTAGTCCCCTGCTTCAGCCACATTCAATGGCAATGTGATTAGAGGGCCTTGAAAAGCCTCTCCATTGGAGGTTCCCTTCATTATGAGAGAGTTAAGGTGGCTGAATGGAGGTAGAGAGGTGCCTGTTGGACTTGCTTCTTTCCACAGCTTGCCGCACTAAAAATCTGCCAGAATTGTGTTAAGTTTGCAGAATCTTGTTTGCTAGGGATAGCAAATAGTTTCATAGTTTCCGGGTGCGAACGCTGGCACATTTTAGCTGCCGCTGTTCCCAGGTGCTTATTGTTTTAATTATTTTAATATTTATTGAGTTGTTTTCTATGCTGTAACGGACTGGGCTTACGTTTTCAATACTATAAGCACTATATTCGGAGAAATCCGAATCCGACTCTATTGAACTCTGTTGTTACACGGAGTGTTTTGTTGCTCTCTGTGTTATTTCCGGCTGTTTAAGATCGGAAAAAAATGAGGCTCTACGTGTTGGTTCCATGGAGCATCTTGAACTGGATGATCTTACTTACAATATTTAAGCCTGTTGTGTCGGTACTTCAATACAGTGCCGAAGAACTTATTCAGTTTCATTTCAGTCGCTATGCGTCTCCTCCGGATCTTCATTTTCACACTGACATTTTTAAGCCTCGTCACAAATATATTCATCGCGGATCAAGACGGAATTACAATTATGATGACTCAAACTCCATAAAGTCCTTCTGGTCAACATCTTCGCGTTCGACAAGGAAATTGGAACGAACTGCGGATTACTCTGTGCTAGCCCATCTAGGCAAGTCAACAGTCACCGAATCTACAACGAACGTTTTTATGTTTGGATTACTTAACATTCGTTCAATCAACAACAAAGCGCCGTTGGTCTGGGATCTACTGAAGGACTATAAGTTTGATTTCTTCTGTTTGACTGAGACATGGCAGCAACACAATGACTTTTCTCAGCTGAATCAGTCCATTCCTCCAGGTTTTGCTTATGCTTGTCAACCCCGAGTCTCGGGTCGAGGTGGTGGTCTAGCAATGCTTTACAATAAGAAATGGAAGGTTTCTACTATACCTTCTTATGCTTCTTTTGAATCTATGGTGCTACAAGTTAATGGACCGGTACCCACTATCATAACAACTGTTTACCGTCCACCTAAATCTAATACTAACTTTTTAACTGAACTTTCTGCTTTTTTAACTTTATTATGTTCTATTTCTCCAAATGTGATTATGGTTGGTGATTTTAATATCCATGTTGATAAAGCTACTGCTACTGACACAAAAGACTTTCTATCATGCTTGGATAGCTTTTGACTGAAACAGTTTATTGATTTCCCAACTCATTCAAAAGGTCACACACTTGATCTTATTTGTTGTACTGGAATAACACCTTTTGATTGTGGTTCACGTGACCTGTCTATATCTGATCATAAACTCGTGTCTTTCAGTGCCAAATTAACTATATCAAAAATTGCTCAAAGTCGTACTATAGCATTTTGCAACATTAGGAATATTGAATTGACTGTGTTTTCTAATGAAGTTGATAACTTGTTGAACACTGATGGATTACTTGGCCTCGATGAGTTGACTTCTCACTACAATGACCAGTTGCAGAATGTCTTAGATGTTGTTGCACCTGTTAGAACTCGGATTGTCTCATTTGCTCAGACTGCTCCATGGTATACTTCTGAGTTACGTCTGTTAAAAGCTAAGGGGAGATATTATATATGAGATCTGGTTTAATTGTACACAAGGAAATGTATGATCACCACATCAGACTACAAAGATGCCCTTTCTACTGCTAAAACAAATTATTATGCTAATTTGATAAACTCTGGTGGCAGGAATACAAAAATATTGTTCTCTACAATGAATAATATTTTGCAACTACCAGATGCTTTTTCATTACATTCGCATTCTAATACTACATGTGATACTTTTATGAATTATTTTAGCCGAAAAATTTAAACTATTCATAAGAATTTAACTCCCAATAATGGGGCATGTGGTGCATTCTTCTCTCTTCACGATGTTTCCACTCTAACTGCTTTCTCTAGTTTTTATTTTCCTACGGCGAATGAAATAGCTAAATGTGTTCAAAAATCTAAATCTACTACCTGTCAGTTAGATCCTATTCCCACACATCTTGTCAAGTTTTGTCTACCTGCTTTATTACCCTTGACAACTCAAATTATACATTCTTCTCTTATTACTGGTACTATTCCTTCATCCTTTAAAGTAGCGGCCATAACTCCCATACTAAAGAAACCTGGTGCGGATTGTAATAACCCAGAAAACGTTTGTCCCATCTCTAATTTACCTTTTCTTTCTAAATTTTTGGAAAAAATTGTTGCTCAGCAGGTACATACTCATTTAATGGAGAGTAACTTGTTTGACCAATTTCAATCTGCCTATCGTCCACATCATAGCACGGAGACAGCACTTATTAAAGTCACAAATAATTTGTCAATGGCTGTGGATTCGGGACTTTTATCAATACTCATTCTTCTCGATTTAACCGCAGCTTTCGACACTATCTCACATAGCATTTTACTGGAGAGGTTGATTTCTATTGGGATCGATGGTATACCCCTTGATTGGTTTAAATCATATTTATCTGGTCGGACTCAGTTTGTTCAAATGAAAAAATTTAAATCGCAGATATCTCAGATAACCAGTGGTGTGCCTCAAGGCTCAGTCTTGGGCCCTCTTCTGTTCATTGTTTATTTACTGCCTCTAGGACAGATTTTTTCATAAATTTAATATAGATTTTCACTGCTATGCTGATGACACCCAGCTCTATATGTCTTCGAAGCCTAATTCAGTATTGCCGTCTTCCTCTCTTTTGCTTTGTCTTTCTGAAATTAAATCATGGTTTATGCAATTTTCTCAAAGTGAATAGTGCGAAGACTGAAATTTTATTAGTAGGTACTAAATCAAAACTGCGTAATTGTGGAAGTTTTACACTTACTGTCGATGACTCTGTTATCTCTCCTTCTTTTCAGGTTAAGAGTCTGGGTGTCATCCTTGACAGTACTCTGTCTTTTGAGGCACATGTAAATAATATTACACGGTCCGCATATTACTATCTGCAAAATATCAATCGTCTTCGATCATCTCTTTCTGTTAACGGTACTGCTGTCCTCGTGCATGCATTAGTTACCTCTCGAATTGACTACTGTAATTCTCTGCTCAGTGGTGTTTCACAGAAATTTATTCATAAACTTCAGATAGTTCAGAATTCAGCAGCTCAGATCATTACACGAACACCGTTGAATGAGCATATTACTCCAGTTTTAAGACACCTTCATTGGCTTCCAATCAGATATCGAATTCAATTTAAGATTTTACTTTTTACTTATAAGGCTCTTCATAATTTAACACCTTCATATCTGAGTGAACTTCTTCATGTGTATGTACCTACTCGATCCCTCAGATCTTCTGCTTTCGTGACTCTTGTTGTACCATCTGTACGTTTGACTACCATGGGAAGTAGAGCCTTTAGTTGTATTGCTCCGACGATTTGGAATACTTTACCTCAAGATATATACGTAATAGTCTTAGTCTTTCAATTTTTAAATCACGTCTTAAAACTCATTTTTTTAGATTAGCCTATCCTGAGTGATTTTAGTTATGTTATTGGGTATTGATTTTTCGTATTATTGTTTATTGTGTTGTTGTTTTTTCTCCTCTGTTTAATTATGTATTTTATTATTGTAAGGTGTCCTTGAGTGTCTTGAAAGGCGCCCACATATAAAATGAATTATTATTATTTATTATAGGAATTTTAACAAATTTAATGACCCTGGTTCAGATTTCACTTAACTAGGTTGACCATATGTCCTCTTTTTCCTGGTCGTGTCGTGGCAGTGATTTCTAAATTAAGGAAACTTGTTTCTGCCACTGAATAAAAAATAAAAAAAGGTAATTGTGACTTTGCATGTCACAATTCTGGCTTTTTCCTCACAGTTTGCGAGTTTGTATCTCAGAATTCTCAGAATTGGATTACTGTATATAAACTCACATTTCCAAGTTATAAAGTACGAATTCTGAGATACAAACTCATAATTGCAAGAAAATAGCCTTTTTTCTTTCTTTCTGAGAATTGGACTGTAATTGCGAGTTTATATGGAGTTATTTTTGTGTCTTATAAAAAATCTTGTTAATAATTTTTTAATTACAAAAATAATGTAAATGATAAAGTAAACAAAAGTAAAGTAAATGATAAAGCAAACAAAACTCTTTGCATTGCAAACATATTTTCTATGCAGTTCCCACACTTTTCATTACGCACAATTGCAAGAGTGACCAATAGAAACAAGTCTTTTGCAGTAGTTTGACCACACCCACTGCACAGTCCAGGCAGACAGCGATATAGTTATATTACGATCATAATTACAATATAATTAGTTTTTATTAAATTATTACAATAATTTCAATATAATAAGTTTTCCTCTCAACCACAGTATATTTGATTGAATAAAAAATATACAGAAATAACTCCATAAATTTATATCGCAATTCTTAGAAAAGAAGTCAGAATTGCTAGAAAAAAGTCAGAATTGTAGGATATAAACCCCCAGTTGCAAGAAATAAAGTCACAATTGTGAGAAAAAAAGTCAGCATTGCAAGTTTATATCTCACAATTCTAGAGGATGATAATCCAAATTTGGAAAATCACAATATTGTCTTAATCTGGCAATCGAATTGTGGTTTTACATGACATAATACTAATTGGAATATTGACAAATTCAGATTAATATCAGAATATTGATATGCATGTAAACATAGACTGTCTCCTTTATAATTTTGCATATATTGTGTAAATTAGATAGAAGTTTGCCTAAAAGTTTAGCCTAGAAGTTTGTCAAGTTAGCTTGAGAAAGTCTGGCCAAAGTTTGAAGAAGTTTTAAAAGCTTGAAGTTTAAAAGGCAATTTTATGGCAATTTTTATGGCAACTGCAACAATGAAAGCTTGTGCAGGCTTGTTACCAATGCAAGATAATGTAAATGGCAAATTAAAATGAAATGCTTTTGGTATAATTAAACAGCTGATTATGCTTACTAAATCAGACAAGTGCCATATTGTCACCATAATTTTTGCTTAAAAAAATAACTGAGAAGTCAGAATTGCAAGAAAAAAGTCAGAATTGCAGGCTATAAACTTGCAGTTGCAAGAAAAAAAGTCAGAATTGCACATTTACATTTTGCAATTCCGACTTTATTGTTCACGATTGTGAGTTTGTATGCTGCAATTCTGACTTTATAATTCACAATTGCAAATTTATATAATGAAATTCTGAAAAAATTGAGAAAAAAGTCAGAATTGCATGTTTATATCTCGCAATTCTGGCTTTATTGCTCATGATTGTGAGTTTATATCTCACAATTCTGACTTTATAATTCACAATTGAAAATTTATAAACAAACAAACAAACAAAAATCTGAATTGCGAGATGTAAACTCATTCACTTTTACTTGCTATTTTCACATCTATTTCAGTGGTAAAGCAGAAAAACGCTGTAGGACAGATACCTTTTTACTTGCACGTCAAATTTATTTAGAACAGTTTTGTTAAACTTTGATAAGGCACACTGAGTAATTAGTTACGCTTTCTCTGGTAGCGCAATATCAAATATAGCCTTAATGTTTTGCACGTATAAAAGATAAAATGCAAAATGTTTCTGACTAGTCGACTAATGGCTTAAATGAATGACTACTAGTCAACTAGGAAAATCTTTGGCCTAGCTTTAGTAAGTAGCCACAGTAGCCAAATAGATAAGAAATAAAATATGTGACCCTGGACCACAAAACCAGTCATAAGTGTAAATTTTTCAAAATTGAGATTTATACATCATCTGAAAGCTGAATAAACAAGCTTTCCATTGATGTACGGTTTGTTAGGATAGGACAATATTTGGCCGAAATACAACTATTTGAAAATCTGGAATCAGAAGGTGCAAAAAAATCTAAATATTGAGAAAATCGCCTTTAAAGTTGTCCAAAAAATTTCTTAGCAATGCATATTACTAATCAATAATTAAGTTTTGATATATTTACAGTAGGAAATTTACAAAATATCTTCATGGAACTTGATCTTTACTTAATGTCCTAGTGATTTTTGGCATAAAAGAAAAATCAATAATTTTGACCCATACAATGTATTTTTGGCTATTGCTACAAATATACCCCAACAACTTAAGACTGGTTTTGTGGTTCAGGGTCACATATGTAAATGGGCCACATTCATGAAACTGAGACAGAACAAATCTGCATTTAAATCATTCATAAAATCATTCTCACACATATGGTTTTCAATTTAGTGTCAATCTATACAGTTACAAAAGAATTAATTCATGAACAATTCACAAAAAACTCCATCAGCTTGTGTTTCATGAATGAGACCAATTCCATAATTTAAAAAGAGAGTTGCTTGTGCTGACACAACCCTCACACAAACAGACCCTTACGGCAGTGTGTTTCCATTATTCCACAAACATTAATGCTCCACATTTTCATTTCCACACTGCAGTAACAACAATTCTAGTTTGTGCTAAAGAAGATTAGTGCTGACTCGGTGAGAGTCCATTGACTTTACCCAAAGGCCCCGTATGACTGTGCTGTGACTTGCAGCCGTGCTGGTTTTCACATTGAGCAGTCAGTCTGCTAAAACTTTAAGGAACACTGAAGTGGAAAAAGCTGCCGGATAAACAATGACCGCAGCGGTGGAGTCAAGCACAGATACACATGCCTGGTCTCCAGACAAATCTTTGGAGTTGAGGTGGCCAGCAAACATGTTTGTATCTAGGGTATACAGATATTTTGAGAGGACTTGAAGCAACTTCCCAATAGACAACTAGTCATTTGAGAAGGCAGACAGGGAAAGACTATTACTATTATTAGTAGTATTTTTAGTATATTATCATTATTTTAAGGGCCCTTCAAAACAAAATTGGACACTGGTAAAACATTTACTTTATACATTTTTTTTTTTTTCACTAATGTTTAATTGAAAAATGCTTATCAAGTAGTAGTAGTTTTGCTTGTGCAAAAAGGATGTTTGAAAAGTTCTGGCTATTTGTCATCAGTGTAATTCCTGTGTAATTCTTTGTTTACCAGTACAACAAATACAATTTAATCTCTATATTCGAATTCTAAATATGATGTTTATATCCATACTTGCATCAGAATGGTTCCTGTATACATGATTGTTAAAGTACGGCAATCTAGACATGCATGATTCTTTTGCCGCTGTTATTTTTCAGTTGATTTAACGTGTTACCATTAAGTATTATCTCTTTTTTGTTTACCTTTCAGTAATTTAATTAGAACTAACACTTCTTCTTTCTTAAATACCTGACAAAGCTGCCATGGACTTTCTTTCAGTCATATTCAAGAGGATGATAATCCAAATTTGGGGAATAAGAATATTGTCTTAATCTGGCAATTGGATTGTGTCTTTTACATGACACAATACTAACTGGAAAATTGACAAATTCAGATTAATATCAGAATATTGATAAGCATGTAAACATAGTCTGTGTCCTTTTTGATTTCGCATATATTGTGTAAACTAGATAAAAAAAAAGCTTGTCACGTTGGTTTGAGAAAGTCTTGCCAAAGTTTGAAGTAGTTTTAAAAGCTTGAAGTTTGAATGGCAATTTAGAAAATCTGGCAACCGCAAACATAAAAGCTTATGGAGGCTTGATACCAATGCAATATAATGTAAATGTGAAATTAAAATGAAATGCTTTTGGTATAAATAAACAGCCGATTATGCCTACTAAATGAAATGATGCAGAAATCGTGATCATGATTAAAATATGATGCATCGTGCAGCCCTAGTTTTAATGTTTATTAAACTATTTACCTGTTTATATTAAACTATTTACCTGTTTACTTCCATTGTAAGTGCAACATTGTTGCCAGAATTTTTGCAAAACAAAAGAAAGAAAGAAAAAAAAAACATTAGAAGACATGCTTCAATAATAAACAATGGGATTTTTCTGAGCTATTTAATAATAATAATGAATAAATGAGCTATTTAAAAGAGTGTAAAGATGGTGACACTTTGCACATTACATGGGGGAATGTTTGGAAAAGCTATTTGAAATCAGTAAATATGGTCATTTTAAAATGAATTAATATTTAATTTCAATTATTATTATTATTATTATTATTATTATTATTATTATTATTATTATTATTATTATATTTTTAATAATGAAGGCTTAGGTAGGAATTTATTTTTATATTTATAAGCCCATGAAATTATCATAATATTATTGTAACTGACATATAACACATATTGTCTATTGCAAATGTTCTGTTATGTAAATTTACATTAAGATTATAACCTAATTGAAGAATGGAAGAGGCTCATCAGGAGTCATTTTGGCAATATTATGAGTGATTATCCTCTCAGACAGCAATGAAGAGGTCAAGTGGTGCTCTACATAATTCCCTGCCCATCTTCTTTGCCAGTGGCTATTTGACACACAACCCTTCGCTGCCACTCAGCCCATTTCTCACTCTGCCAAGCAGAAAAGTTGGCAACTTTTCCCACCTCCATTCACTTTTCCCTCATTCCTCTGAGATTCTCAGCTAGCAGGTGCTGGTCAGAAAGCTTCCTTCAGGGCCCTTCCCGAATTTCAATCTTTGAAGATCACAGTCTTTGAGTTGGCGTCTTTGGCAGCCTTGAGGGCACTGAGGAAGAGGTCTGTGGCTGACAGAATCATGGTGTCAGGTTCACTCACACTTAAACTTAGTCGATACCTTCATTCAGACAACCTCCACTCCTGTCCATCCAGACCGCCTCTGAAACAAGACGTCTGCTGGCCAGACAAGTAATTTCACTCAAAGCAGTTTTAATGTGATAGAGACAAGGCTTTTTCATTATGCTCCTAAATGCTACCTGCATTGATCGCAACTCACAGTGTTGGCTAAGTTTTATCGTCCGTAATAGTGCAACCGCAACAAAAAGGCTGATGTGGTTTGTGTTCTTAGTAAAATTATGACAGAAAAAAAGAAAATCCAAAATAACTTTTGCTGATTTCCTGTATTTTTAGTAAAATATACAAGATTTTAACAGAACCAGATTTATTTATTTATTTATTTATTTATTTATTTATTTTTTTGCATGCCTGTGCAGAACTCACTGTCATGATTGTTGGGACAGTGTGTTGCTATGCAGTTTATGAAGGGTTCTTGGTGGCTGGTCTTGATGACAATATTACCACAGTCCTACTATTAATACTAAAGTCCTCCAGTTTCATTTTACAGAAAATAAAGTCAGATGAGCGATGTGTTATTCAGCTTTGCTAATGATGATGGTTGTTGTCGGGAAATAATACACTTGGAATGTCACGACTGACCAATCAGAATCAAGTATTCCAGAGGGCCGTTTAAAAAAACATTGATATACGCACATACATAGAGCCCATTACACATGGTAAACATGGAAGCACAACCACACATGCTTGGCCCACAAAAACCAATGAGGTTTGTACTTCATTATCATAGAATTTTCATATTTGGGTGAACTATCCCTGTAAGTATGCACAACAGTGGAACAATAGTGATACTTGCATTAGAAAGTCCAATAATAACATCATTGATCAGTCAACAGACCTTTGACCTTTGCTTTATTCAGCAGATTAATGACTCCATCAAACGAAAGGACTCGAAAGTGCAGAGGAAATTAAAAAGGCTCATAGTTTGTCCCCTTGCCATTTTCCTTTGACATACTAAAGAGCTTTGTGCAGATTAGCAGTTGATTAACACTGGAATTTGGCTATGAGTTTCCAGTGCCTTAGAGTTGTTAAAAAAGGTGGTTCTGATGATGTGATAGAGAAAGTCTGCTCAAGTCGCTGGGTGTACTCTGGCCATTAGTGATCTAGCACTCTTTCAGCATCTTTTGACAGGGATGATAAATCTTACCAAATCAGTAAATATGCTGGAATTAGGCAAAAAGCTACATCTCACCTGCATTTGCATCCTTAAATGATCAATTTCAGG
Source organism: Spinibarbus caldwelli (assembly GCA_039654775.1). Taxonomy (NCBI): domain Eukaryota; kingdom Metazoa; phylum Chordata; class Actinopteri; order Cypriniformes; family Cyprinidae; genus Spinibarbus; species Spinibarbus caldwelli. Next base: position 23,488,865 of record CM077259.1, on the reverse strand, counting down.
AATAACTGTGTGTTCACACCGAACGCGTCGAGAGCGTCAAAGTGGCCGGAAGTCATTCATTTTCAATGTGAGCCGGTGGCGAGCAGCGGCGAGAGCGGTGCGGCGCGACTTGGCCGGCGAGAGCGTCGAGGAGAGTTGTAATCAGGTCAACATTATGGTAATGAGCTATGACACGGTTGGGCGGCAACCAATCGGAATGTAGAAGTCCACCACTTGAGAGGAGTCCAGAGAACGCAGCCCTGTAAACTTTGGTTCCGACCACATTAGTTCCCAAGCAAAATGCAGGAGAGGCTGATTATTCCTGTGCCGGGTTTCCCAGTAATCTACGACTTGTCCCTGTTTGTGTACAGGGACATAAAAAAAATAAAAATAATAAAAAAAAATGCGTGTTCCTGGTGAGCTGCTGATGTGCATTAACGTTATATATTTTCTGAAAATAAGTGGGAATTTCATGCTAATTTCAGCGCCAGAGCATGCAAAACAGTGTTACTGCCGCAGAACATTTCTGACATATCGACACATATTGGATTAAACGAAAAACAGTTGTTGTAGAGAGCTGTGACTATTTATTTTATTTATTTATTTATTTATTTATTTATTTATTTTTTACATCTGATGGAGTCCAGAGGTGTATGTCACATATTTTAAAATGAAAGCAGTCACTTCTGCCTATTTTTTTTTGTTGTTGTTTTTGTTGTTGTTTTTTTGTTTGTTTTTTGTTTTCTACAAGGAAAAACAAAAGTGTTCTATAACTGGTCTAATGATATAATAGTATAATAGTCCCAGTTCACTTTTAAACCTTTAAATCAATTGTCTTGATTATACTTACATTAATTAATGTTTATACCTGATTATACTTAAGAAACATTTTCAATGCAGGACTTTTAGTTGCATCAGAGTATTTTTACAGTGTGGTATTAGTGCTTTATACATTATTAAGTAAAGAATCTTAATACTTCGTCCACACAAATTAATGTTAATGTTAATTAAAGATCAAGGCTAGTAAATGTCTCCTATAATGTTGAAATTAGACTAGCACTTAACCATGAACACAAAAGCCACACCACACAAATGGCTTTTAATTGGTTTATTTCGTTAGCAAACATGTAACTACAATAAAGTTATTTCCATCGATCAATTTTTTTCTATCACATTTAAAATATTTCATGAGGTTAACTTATACCCTTGTTGTCAGTCTGTTCAAGATCAACATGCTTCTTTGCTTTGCGGCCCCTTTAATTACAAGATAAGCATTCGATCTACGTCAGAGCATCAGAGCGTCCGCCAATCTTTCTACAGCGTTGTTGGCAGCGCGTCCAGAGCGACTTCTGACGCTCTCGATGCCGGCGGTGTGAACGCACGGTAAGCCGTTTGCAATGGATGAAAAGTGTAATGCTGTGCCGCAATGTAAGTAGGACTACTCACTGGTTGTAAGTAGTACACTAGCTATGTTACTTAGTGTTCACATGCTCAGGTTCTAGAATAAACAAAGTGGTGTCAATGAGCTTGAAGTTTGGCATATGAACCGGTGCAAACGGACAAAACACTGTGTTTGAATTTTGGCTTCTCTTTGACAGTGTTAATTTTGACAGCAAATTTTGATTTAGTCTTTTGACTAAAATGGCATTTAGTTTTAGTCATATTTTAGTCATCTGAATTGTTTTAGTTTTAGTCTAGTTTTAGTTGACTAAATATCATAAGATTTTAGTCGACTAAATCTACAGTAAATTTAGTCGGCTAAAATCTAATTGTCATGATACACTGAATAGGAAACAAGGAAACGTGGAGAAACTTCACTAAATACAGTTTTTAATGACTCAGATGGCTAGGAACAATCGTAGACACAAGGATGACATTTAATCCCAGACGCTGGACAATGGAAAACACAGGGCTTAAATGCAAAGGAATAAACGAGGGGAAGATGAGACACACCTGGAATTCAATGAACTAATAATGACACAAGGAAGACAGGAACAGGAACTAAACCAAATATGGGCACATGAGGGAGGGAAACACAGGAACACAGGGCTGACACTAATGGGTTTAGTTACAGTGTTATGCATTTATTAAGCAATTCTCTAAAATTTCCAAACTCATTATAAAAGTTTGATTTTAAGGTTTTGTCATGATAGTCACCGATTTAACTGCGGTGACACACAACATGACTTTATGTTAAAATTAAACAAAACCACTTCTCATAAAGAACAAGAACATGGGCTTCTTTTCAATGAAATACCAATGGTTATATAGGCTAATAATGCATTCTTTATAACAACTTGTTTACCATATTCTTCATTCTGTTAAGCAGACATATTGATTTCTATAAATAAATTTTGATTAATTTTTATTAGGGCTACTAAAGTGATTCAGTCAAGAGTAGTGAGTGATTTTCTGTCTTTCTTTTGTTGCTTGATTAACATTAATGACTCGGACAATAGCAGCTAAATTAGGCTGCTAACCCTTTAAAACCGAATGTATGGTTTACATTTACCGAATGTAAACCAATGGATGCGGTGTACTGATACACATTCTCCCTACTGTTTACGTTCACTTAAGACGTAATCGACTGTGTTTACGTGAATACTCGTCAAAACGGACAATTCAACATCATTTTGTGTATATTCCTCCGTTCACGTGATGCGAAAGAGTACTCATGCTGTATGAGATGCTCTTTCTGTGTGTGCATGCTTCGGTGTCTGCGCTCAGAAAACCGGACCGAATTGAGTTCTCTCTTTGCATTGTCAAATGTATCCATATGTCTGCTCTTCATTTTTGAACGTTTTATGAGACGTGCAGCAAGTGTATGTTAGCTTATGTCCCGTTGGTTCATATGTACGCATCTAACCTCCTAACCATCCAGCAGATTCATTCTGAATGAATTTCTTCCCAAATTGTCCCTCACTAACATTTTTGTGTCATTTTTATGTGGTTTGTCAATAGAGTTTCATCATAGCTTTTGTCATTCAAAACGAGTTTTAGTTCGTTATCGTCTCATTTTCATCGTTGAAAAAATGTTGATGATTATTTGTCAACGAAATTAACACTGCTCTTTGGCTTCTGCATTTTTGAACGAATCGAGTGTCTTTCTTCATTCATGAATGAATCAGTTGGTTTGAACAAATCGGTTGAATAAATGATTCTATGATTCACTTATTAAGACTTGCTGCCACCTACTGGTGATTTTAGTTTCATATGTAATACTGTAGTATCATTTCATTTTCCTCAACATTTTTATATTTAAAATGTTATATTTAGAATATTATAATATTTGTGCAATTGTAATAGCAGTGTAAATGGATTTTGATAAATGGTAAGCTGGATTTTATTGATACTGATTTAACTGGTTTAATAGCCTATAATGTTAATTAACAGTATGTAACTACTTTTAAAAATAATTATGAGAAGAGTTTACTTGAGAACCTACCCCCCAAAATGTCCATGCATGTCTCTGACAGACAATATAAGTTTGTTATTCCAAATAACATATTACTAATCAAATTAATTTGCCCTTTGGTTGTTTGTTAGGAGGTTTGCCATACGTGATACTTAACACGCACCTGTTTGCTTAACCAGAGGGAGATGACAACATAAACAGGTTTCTGATCTCAGAGGCCCAGATGTTTTCACCGCCTTTTCCATCCTCTGCGGTAATGATATTTCCCTTCCTCTCGCAGGCAAATCCACAGTGCATAAATTACCAATTTCAGTACACGGTCATGGTCCGTCTGTGAAGGCCTCAGGATCAGGGTCTTTCGGCCTTACACATAAAAGTTGGAATAGAGGAATAAAGCAAAGCACTGACTTATGGCAAAGGCCTCCATGCCTCCGACATGAACGAAAAAAAAAAAAAAAAACCTTTGCATCGGTAATAAAAGAGTGCTTGGAGAGGTACTTCGCTGTAATTGCAAAGGCGGGAAACAGGGATCAGTAAACCAAAACAGAAACAGAAAGTTCTCATTGGAGTTAATGTGCTGTCAGGACGTCCTCTGTCCTATAAGAGTCCTATTGGAAGAAGATGGAGAAACATTCACAGTCAGGAAAAAATATGAGACCAGGAACATTGAACATGTCCCTTGTCTTGCATCCCATTTCCATTTTATTCATCAAATATGTCATTTCAAATTCAAAGCTATTCCAGGACTGCTCAAAAAGTGCCACATGAAAAGTGAGTATCTATGAATACAAGAGTAATGATGTCAATAGAGGCAATTAGAGTTGTTGGCAATGACTTCATTTGCTTTTGGTTCGTTTCCCTTGAAATCTGTAGCCATTCATATGCACAAATGTATTTCCTCTGGGTGCTCGTGTTTCACTCATTTCCACAACACATACTAGTAGCAGACTCAGACAGCACAGCCATGGACAGCCCACAGTTCGTTCGTTGATTAGCAAGGTCTGATTTTATTGGCTGATTGGTTTTTATTGTTCTAAAATCTATTTCAGATAATTCTGCCCCTAAATGGCACATAAAAAACAGTAGCTAAATCCTAAATCATTTAATATCCCTTGTAAAAAGAAGTGTTCTCATGTCTATTGAATGTGCACTTGTAGTGTAACAAAAACAAAAAACAAAATGGTACAGATAATATACTATTAATTAAATAAAAGGCCATTTTGGGTCCAAAATCAAACTACTTCCCTACTACATAGTATGGGAAAAACAGTATGCCAAAAGAGTAGTATGTCCAAATTCACAGTATTCGAAAAACATGAGGCCAATGGAAAGGATTTATGAATGGCAGTGAAGCAATGCAACTGAAGCTGTCAGGTCATGTGATAGTAATAACATGGTGAATGTACATCCAATTTTCATTCATACTACCCATGTTTATTCATATATAGAATATACTTTTTTAACGGACGTGAAGTAAGTTCATATTCAAATGTATCTACTCCGACAGTACACGATTTTGGACGTACCATTAGTTTTAAGTACGCTTCTAAAAAAATAATTTTATAATAATAGCATCAAATTAAAAGTTTTACTATAAGTTTTAAATGTACTAAATCATGTGTTGCTGTTAACTTTAACCAGTGCTGGGAAGGTTACTTTAGAAATGTACTAGATTACAGATTACAAGTTTGATTACATTTGATTACTTTTTGATTACTTTTCTAAATTTCTAACAAATGTTTTCAACTGTTAATCATTTTTAAACATATAAACCAGGCAGAGTTAATCTTACAATGGTACTCAGTGCTCATTACTGTCAGACTTTCAAAATCTTTCATTACTTGAATTAAGATTATAAAAATTAAATTTTTCAGCACAGCCACCACAAAATCAGACTTTACCACCTCTTTTTACTTTGAGATCATTCTGAGCTTACATACAGATTTATTCATAACACAAAATATTTTAATATCTATAATATTGTTTTTTAAATCAAATCATTGCATATCTGCGATAAGAAGCACTGCCATCTAACAATGGCTTGGGGAAAAAAACAAAAAAACAATCAATCTTAAAAAATAAAACATATACAAAAACCCAAATAGGAAATAAAACAGTTATCGAATAAACGTGTCCTATTCTGTACCCCTTTTGTAATCGTTAACATTTTCATAAGTAACTGTAATTTAATTGTAACGTATTACAGTTACATTTATTTTATAATTAAATTACATAATTCTGTTACATGTAACTAGTTACTCCCCAACACTGTATTAGGGAAAGCTGTGACCAGTGCATTAAGGGTCCAGCATTATTTTTTCTTGAAAAAGTACATCACCGCATGCTAATAGTGCACTACACTTGCAGTACTACACTTGTTAAAAAAAAGAAAGAAAGAAAGAAAGAAAGAAAAAAACCCTAGGTTAATAATTGCTTGTGCTGGGTAGTCTGTTCCTGGCTATTGCCTTTGAACCACCCTAAGGACAACAGTTGAGAGGACACCACATTTAGAGAGGTCTGATGGTTGGGTTTTAAAGCTGCAGTGCCTTATGCAAATGTTGAACATGCAGCTCATGTTAGGAGGCCTTTAGACTCTACAGTCTCGTTAGAACATGTGGTTTGCATTCATTAAGAAGGATTGCCTCGGGTAATTAATTAAGCCCTCAAGTTGAGTGTGTAAGTTGTTAAGTTCTTAACATCAGCATCTTTGGGAGTGGAGAACATGAGTCATCTGCAACCGCTGCAAACCTATTAAGATACAGCCTGTCATCTCAGCTAGAAATGCCTTTTATCTGTTTAATTGTTCTACCTGCTTCCTTGTTGTCTTAGGGTTTAATTGAAATGGGAAAAACATATTTTGCTGTTAATGCAAAATCTAGCTCCAATTATAATCGTATGACTGGGGTCATGACATGGGTTACATACATATGCATGCTGGACATGACCACGGTATTCAACAAGCAACAAGCTATTTAATTGGCTCGTATAAAATGGATATTACATGGGTCAATGAAAATTAAAATTGTTCATGATAAAGAAAAGGAAACATCTTAAAAGTCTAGTTGAAGTTATTAGAAATGTACTCTGCATTCATGTTGGTATCTTTTTTTTCCCCCCGAAAAATACTAATTTCAACAACTATTCTTCTAAAAATGTCATGTGGTGTAACTGTCAAGTAAAAAATAATAATATATTTTCACATCTTTTCATTACTTTCCAGAAAGGTTCCAAAAATTGTTACAAATTTCATGAATTAATTATAATAATATATTTTATACAGGTACATTTTAGGAAGTCACACCATATGACATTTGTCAACTAACCTTATTAAAAGTCAAATTATCTGATATTTTAAGAGACTTATTGACAGTCATGTCTTCAGGGGTCTTCTATTTCCTGTTTTTATTTTCTGCATATTAATGTGTTTGAACCACATGACTTTGATGGTTACTCCACCTGACTTTGATTTGGTGGACAAAGTTTTTTTTTTAGATATTTAAGGAATAATAATAAATGTGTCAAGCTTCGTAATACGGCTTTATTTTAATGAATTTACATTCTTTTCCTGTATATCACACTGCCATTTTTATACAGTTCCCCAATAAAAAAATAAAAATGTTGCTTATTTCAGAAATTAAACCATTAAAAATGAATACAAAAAAAGGTCAATCTTTTCAAGTTTTTTTGAGATACTGATCAAGTTAACCAATTTTGTTGAGAGACTTGGAATAATGTGCAACAGTGAATCTAAAATAGCTTCTTCAACATCACATTAGTCTGAGCAGTTTGTATACTTGCAACGTTCTTGCCACTGCTGTACTTTTTTTTTACCCATTCTGACATTCAAATCCATGATTTATGGTGCTCCGTGTGAATAAGTAATCTTCCTCTGAGGTCCATGAATATGTTAGCTGGAGGAGGGAAAGTCTGAGATGGTGGGGTCTACGCCTCATTACCTTCTCCAGGAATATGCAGGTTTCTCCAGGCCAGCATAGTGCTGTAGAGCGGCCACTGGAGTGACTGAACAAGGCAGCTTTGATGGTGCCATCATAAAATATGAAAATGCACACTCTGGTAGTCTCATCTTGTAGAAGGAGACAGAGCACTGCAGACTCTTTCAAGAATGGTGCAGATTTGCTTGTAGTGGGTTGAGATGTTGGCTTTGAATTAGCTGTCAAGGGTTAGGAAGAGTGTATACACTACATTTTTGGAGCTATAAGAAAATAGTTCAGTTAAAAATGACATCAATGCCACATGACTGCAGCAGTGATGTTTGGTCAGGAGACCTAAACCGAAAACAAGTGGAGGTTGCGAAATACAAACAAAAAAACATTGGCGGTTGATGTCATTGACGTCTAGTACCATGTTTTAGAAAGTTTTAGCACTAAAAACAGTGGGTAATATACTAATATTGCTTGAAATTGTTTGCTTCTGTGGAACTTGCAGATAATTATTTTAAAATTAGTAGGCTATATTACCAGCCGGTGCTTTTCAAAAGTTAGAAAGCACATATGTCACTTTTTTTGGTGTTTATACTCAAACTACAGCCTATACTATAGTGATGTACGTTTTTTTTCAATATTCATTATCGAACTTCAAAAATATTCAGCAGCACAAATGTTTTTGACATTAACAATAAGAAAAGGTTCTTGAGCACAAAAACTGCATATCATAATGGTTTTTGAAGGATCTGTTTGTATAGACTAGAATAATGGCTGTTGAAAAATCATCTTTGGCATAAATTACATTTTAAAGTAGTTATTTTAAATTGCAATAATATTCCACATTTCCTTGCAGTATTAAAGCAATTATGGAATTATCACTGGTACGATGCATCGCTTAAGTTGCTTAATTAAAAAGCAAAACAAAAAACTGGCTTTCTACAGTTACTTTCTGGTCAGTATGTTTATTATAAACACATTGGTCTCTATCATGTTAATGTTAGTACTATTGAACAATTAGAATCAATTGTGCCAAACATGAAACGTCTCAGTCTGGCTTATATGTCGTTCATTCTGTTCTCAGCTATTTCTGTTTGCCCTTCAGCTCAGATTCCAGTGGCTGATAGTGTATCAGGTACGATTTGCAGACACTATCTGCCTGTCCATCAATAACCACAGCACTGTGTCCTCATCTGTCTGTCTGAAACCATATCAAAAGTTATTCTAAAATATTACCAGTATCATTTTGTTACTGCTTAACAGAATAAAGCACTAAGAAATAAGTGAATTAAATACATTTGATATCAATCACTTTAATCTTGGCTCACTGACATGACTTCATTGCATCTGTTGAATGTTAATGTCATGCCAAAGTTTCATACACCATTACACACATCAGTTTAGCTGTGGCTTCATAAATATTTCAAGATGAACAGACTCACAGTTCAGCATTTTAATTAACATTGCAAATTCGGTAAAAATGTCCACAAGTGCACAAGAAACTGACTAAAAGCCCAATTACTCTCTTTGTATTTCACCATTTACACACAGTCTTTTGTAAAACTGAACTCTGATGCTGCTAAACATTAAAAAAAAAAAAAAAAGTTTGCATAGAGGATTGTATTGACATGTTCCACATGCTTAGATATCTGTCTGACATACTGGTTCCAAAAGCTCATTCTGATGAGCTTCATTGATATTTTGTTTGGTTGGACTAATTTTAATCAGTCTCCAGTAGGTCTATAGGAATGCAATGTTTTGATTCAAAGTTGTAGCGTGGCTTTAAACAGAGATGGACAGAGATGGACAGGCAGTATTATTATATAACAGAGCCAAGAGGTCAATATTTCATATCATAGTAGATGTTTTACCAGCATCCAGTTTCATCATTGCGATGAATCGGAATGCATGAAAACGAATAGCATTCTCCAGGTATTATAGACTTCCTTGGTCAGAACCGCAACCGTATAATTACCATGTGGATGTGTATATTTCAGTGAACAGACAGATTTAAGATCCTTTGTGTTATGTTCTAATATTTATATTCTATTTTTTTTTTTTTTTATATGAGTTGAACACATAATTGTATCCATAACTCTATACCCAACTTCCCAAGATCAATGAGTTATGTAACACTGACATTGTCTCAATAACATGCGGTTTAGGTCTCTCATAGCACTTTGTCCCTGAGCACATCTAGCAAACGAAGGAATTTCAGTGACATGAGCACTCTGTCAACCAACTCTCCCAAAATAAGACACTAGAACCATGTCATTCTTCTTATTTTCTTGCCACAGGCAAGATCATTCCACTGTGGAGAAGACAACCAATATAACAATGTCTGCAGTCATTAAATTATTTAACAGCTCTGACATTCCTTTTTCTATTTTAAGATTTCTTACCAAATGGATTTTGTCTGGCCCTTTACTCAGTTTGATTCTTCATTCATTAAGGTCTACAGTGAAGGTCCATTTAAAGGAGTAGGTTACTTAAGAATTCTGTCATTTACTCACCCTAAGGTTGCACCAAACCTGTATGCTATTACTATTATTTTCATGTTTCTGTGCAAGATGTATACAACAATTCATTGTGCATCATTAAGAATTTATTTTTTTATTTATTTTTTTTATTTTTATTTTTTAAAAGCACAACTGCATCACTAACTCATGAAGTCCAAGAGCTTGTCAACACTGCTTCAGAATCGTTACTTGAAGTTTATTCTGCCTTAAAAGTGATGGAGACTGGAAAAATAAAGTTGTTAAGCGAAAGTCTAATAGATGTTATAAATTATTTAAAATGATTGCAACAAAGTGATTTGTATTTTTTTTCCCCTTCAGCAGAGGATAAATGCAGCAATGGTTACTTCACATAAAATGGAGAGCACAGCACACAATTTAGCACTGGTTCATTATTGATTATCTGTCCCATCAGTCAGGTAATGGCAATGGCCATTTGCCAATTACAAGATTAAAGATCTTCAGCGGCTAGGCACCATTTAACAGCCCAAATCCACAAGGGAGTCATGAATAAAGTCGCTGCATTCAAATTCAAGTCTCTACGAAGTATTCACTGCTCGCTACACAATAAACAAGCAGAAACTGAAATAATTTGTTCATTTTCACATGCGCTTGTGTTGTGTAGATAAGAACTTTAGGGTATAATGACTATATATTTTTGTGTAAATAAATTTAACCCCATAATACTTAATTTGTTTGATACGTGGCTATTTTTTGGCCTTTTTATATTGCTTCCCCCATTTGTATATGATCGCATTTCAGTAAGAAAAATTAATGAATGAATGAATTTATTTATTTTAAAGAATTTTATTTTTAAGAATTTATATATTTATTTATTGCAAATGCTGTGGATGTTGCGATAGTACAACAGTCTAATAGACAGGTGGAGCTGGGGAGGTGGAGGGTGAAAGTTCTGCAAGCTGCATTGATGGACCTGTAGTTTGTGACAGTAGATTGTGACAGTGTGAATGTCTGTAAATGGGCTACACAAGGAGACATGGCAGGATTGTCCCAATAGGACTGTGCCATTTAGAGTTTTTAAGTACTTGTGTCATTTCTCCTGCCCCCTAGTATTATGCCAACATCAGTAAAATCATTTAAACATTTAATCATCAATTAAATAGTTTAATTGTATAGATTATAGTTAAATTGTACTTTGAATTAAATCATGAAAGTAAACGATACATTTAAATTAAAAAGTTCTAGTTCTTCATTATTTTGGCCTGTTCGGAATTTTGCACATCATTATCAACTGAAATGTTATTTCTGTCAACTGAAAATGATATGCAATTTTCAAACAGAGTAAATTAAACTAAAATCAATGAATATGACAATGAAATTATTTGAAATTAAAAATCAAGGACAGTAAATTAAATCTGTTTACAACTATTCATTATGACTGGATAGACTTGTGCAATGACTGTTGCAATGTTTAATATAATACTGTGCCAAATTTACAATATCTGTGTCTTTTTCATGTCATGATGATAAGATTGTAACAGTCACATCTTGTGTGCTTTTCACAGGGCAACTGGAATGAGTGCCAGTATAACAATCTGGTGGTGAGGCGTAAGCTGTAATGGGCAAGTGGAAAGAGGGTTTCTGATAAAACCTTTTAGACCTCAGTTAAGGGGGTGGCATCTGCCTTGTGCCATTTATTTCTCAGAATATCTATGTACTGCATCTTTATTCTGTGGAAACATCTGTTAGCTATGCTGAAGATCTGAGGGAGGAGTTGATGTGTCTTCCTGGACCATTTTTATTTGCACAATGGAAGGGCATAAAATAAGGAGAGGCAGTTATATGCCCATAAATCTAGCACCTTTTCTAATCTGTGTTGTTTTATCCAGTCAAACTTTGCTTACATTGCACAATAGAATTTTAGACATGCAAAAGTTTGAACCAAATGCTTTCAACCCCAGAGCTTTGACTTAACTGGGTTACACATCATTAACTAATACCACTGTGCTGCTGCAGAACTTTTAAATGCATTGCATTATGGATGAGGGTGCAGCATATCTTGGCATCTATGGACACAGGAAGTAAATACGGTAAACTGAAGGGTGAAAGGGTGCAAGATTTAAACACATTTAAGCACCTTGGGTTATGCCCTTGTCAGATGACAGACAGTGATAGCTGTATAATGAGAAGAAAACTGGAATTGCAGATTTACAATATGCCAAATACCAAGATTCGCTTGTCGACTGTGCATTTCTGAACTCGCATGTTCTGGGCCAGATTCACAAAACATAAAAATAAAAATCTTCTTCATGCTATCTTCCTATTTTCTAACTTAAGAAAAAAATAAATAAAAACATAATGTTCTTATCTGTTTCTTTACATAAAACCTGAAAACAGTATTCTTAAAAAAAAAACATTGTAAAAAGCCTCTTAAAGTTACAATAACCTCCAAATTGTCTTAAATCTCCAAAGGTAAGATGTTTGATGCATTAATGGAGTTGTTACAATGTCATTTTTGGCAGCATTTAGCCAATGGAAAAAAGTATATTTTTAATTTGAACTGAATTTAAATTTATTTTATTTAGTACTTTTAAACTTCATTTGGTTATATTTTATCAATTAAGGCTATATTTATTTATTTATTTCCACCAAATACAGAGAATAATAATAATAATAATAATAATAATAATTTAAAAAATTTATTCACCCTCAGGCCATCCAAGTTATGCAGTAAATACGTTTGTTTCTTCATCTGAATAGATTTGGAGAAAGTTAGCTGAGTGTTTATGTGAAACAAATCCATCATAACAGCTACTATATGTAACTTTTTGGTTAAAAAAAAAAAAGTTTATTGAGCAAGTACATAATACATCAGTGCTCAAAACCATTCTCACCTTTTGATTTGCAATGACAAGCTTATAATAATGATTTCTAATTTGAGGTTTTGGGTTCGATTTCATGGAAAATTGTCATAATTTGTCAGTTTGATGTTGTTCGTCTTTGTGTGGTTACATCACATCTGTAAACAGAAAGAAGATGCACTGGCTGATATATGGCATGTGTGTGTGTGTGTGGAGCATTTGTAGCTTGTTCTTAGGATAGTTGCTTAGAACTTAAACTTGTCAAAACTAAGAAATCTCAAAGTGCAGAGAGTCTGCGGTCAAAAAGAAAAAGCAACAGAAGCCTGTACTAAAAGTAAATATCGGCATGGCTTTTGAGAAGTGGTATCAACTCAGAGATCTGAAGATATTAAAGACTAACAGAACTGGCTTCTTTTTTTCCGACTGAACAAGCAAGACATTTCAGTAGCACAATGGGAGGCTAGCTATCATTAGAGCACATGTTCCCTTGATTCAGATTGGTATCAAGTTTCCTCTGTTGTTGTTATTGTTTTCTTCTTATTTTGCAATGGTAAATGAGGTAAATTGCACTTATTTTCTGCTAGCTATGATTCTGCTTTGTGATTCGTTGGATCTGATCTGTCTGAACAATTATTAGAGCTAAACGCCAGTAGCATGATTTATTTTAAAACATTTATGTTCTTATTTGGTCAGAACAAAAGCAGCAGATGTTACTTGTTTGTTTAGATAGTGTTTTTTTTTTTTTTTTTTTTTTTTTGTTTTTTTTTTGATATATGCCTAGTAGTGCATATGTGGATGTACAATGACAGATGGCTCTGTTATGGTGATCAGAGAAAAAAACAGAGGGCAGTAGAAAGGCAAAAGTCACATACTGCATCTTTAAAGCATTTTAACTTTAAACCGTGAAGTCCATAATCCATAATAACTCTTCTTCCAGTGAAAAAGTCCATTCCCTTTTGTCCTCTTGCATCAAAATCCACCAACATATTTGTTTAGAACTGTTTTAAACTCTTTTTATTTTTATTTTTTTGGCTTGTAAACGCTGCTCGATCTATACATATTTCTCTGCATTTCTCATATTTTCACTAGAGAAAGCAAACATATGGATAGAGGACTCATATTATAGCCAGAAGCAATGGTTTGAATTTGAAAACAACTTGATGGATTTGTATATTACAAACATGCAGCTTTTCGCTTCAGAAGATGAACTGTCAGTGTATTTTAATGTGAGAGGACATCGGGATAAACTTTTGCACTGGTTCAAGCATTATTATGGCCAGAAGCGAAGGTTTAAAGTAAAAAAAAAATAAATAAAATCTTAATAATGCATTTGTTTCTTAAAAACACACAGCTTTTTACCTCACAAGATGTTAATGAACTGGAGTGGTGTGGATGGGTGAACTATTCCTTCAAGTGAAGTGTGAAGATGGTGTTGGTCAGTGAGCCCCCTCATATCTGAATGGATAGTTCTAAGTCAGAATAAGCTACATACATTTGGTGCATTTTGCACTAGTTCAGTTTTGCACTAGCAATAGTTAAAATTCCTGGCTTGCTAGACTACTATTCTTTGTCTAGTGACAGGGCAGACTGTCTCGAGACTGCCTTGTAAGAGCTGCTGGTATGCAAGAAAGAATAATCACCGGTACAGGACAGCACAGAATTGTCATTACTCTGTACCGATGGAGGTTATTCAAATACTATATCATGAGCTCAGTAGCGGCTGCTGGTCTTTCAAAGAGGGGAAGCTCATTTTCGGCCTACATCATAAAAATTGTCTATTTATTTATATGTAAATTCTGCCCTACGTTCATCAAGAGGCATGGCCAGCAGTACATTTTCTTTGTCACAGCACTTCCAGTCAACCAGCTAACTTTGTCGTACCAGGAGAGCTGAAAAGACCTGTTACTTTTCCCTATCTTTTGCACTAAATCAATCTTAGGTGTTGATCTGCCCTGCTGTTTAATTCTAAGTTTCTCCTCTTAAGGAAGACTTTCAAATGGCTTCGCCAAAATCAGGTCGACAATATTAGCACTGTCTGCCATCGTGTGCAGTTTGCTAGCTGGCTAGTTCACCCCTATGACGCTAGCCTAGCCTACTGTATGAATGAATGAATGAACAAACGATCTAAAAAAAAAGATATTAAACTCGACGGAGGAAATGTGGGAATTAGGTTAAACTGAAACAAGGAATGTGGTGTATAATTGTGTGAAATGTATGATGAAAATTGGCTAACAATTTTGCCAAGCAAATACCAAGAAATAGGTTGCAGCAGTTTGTCTTTCGACTACACTTGCAAAATCCACTATGGGACTGAGCTCGAATAGCTTCAGCGTCAGCGACTTTTTATAGTACAAAATTGCTGTCAATCAAAAGGAGATGCAGTCTTTCGACAGACCCTCCAATCATCACTCAGAAGCCCGGAGTCCAGGCCAGCCCACTCTTCCATTCACCCCCAGAGACGCTGAGCGTCCGTGGGCGCAACATAATCGCAGCATTTATCCAATGACCGTCTAGTTTCGAAGCACTGAAAAAAACTGTTCAAAGCAGCCCCATTGAAGTCAATGGACGCTAGGCTTCAACAGGGAAATACACTTTTGACGCTACGGGAATGTATGAGAAGGAAATCGAGTCAGCTGACCTGCTATATGTAGCTGATTCTGAACGAACTCGTCTTTGAGATGAATGTGTTCTAACGCATTTTTAGTCAATAAAATGTTAACACAATAGTACATATTTGACCATTAATTTTCTGACATTATAGGGGAAGCCGAGCTTCCCTTGCAGTCTTAAAGAAATCCCCACTGCATGAGCTATAGTCAACAATGCCTATACTATAGCTTGGGTTTTGAACCCAGCTATAGTATGACAATGCTGCATCTGTGAAAGAAGCCGTGACTTAGGAATATGTCAGTTAAAAATAGGAGATATTTCATTATACTGTTTCACAAAAGCGATGCTTCATCTCTAAATACAAAGAAAAAAAAATCCAAATACAAAGTTTATCCAAGCAGAACAGCGCATGTTGTGACTACATGAAGATTTCAGCTGCCAAGCCATGGTGAGAGCAATCTAGTGTGGCAGAACTCAGCAGCCCTGAAGCCTGACAAAAGAGCAGATGTGTGAAAAGCTGTCACGTTGTGAGAAAGTCTGCAAGAGCCTGCTCATCTCAGAGTGGAGAAGTCAAGGAGAGCCAAAATATGTCGTACCTAATGACCTACCGCATACTGGGACTGGAGCTGGAGACATGGAAGAGCAGAAAATGTTTATCAAAGTGGAAATAGCAGGGTTTTTTCTCAGCTGCTGACGCAGAGTCTCCAGATTCTGCTCATATATTTATCTTTCATTTACCAATGATTGGTTTGATTTTGCAACCTATTGACTGACAGATAACAAACTACAAGATATGATTTTGCGTCTTTGAAGGGTTAGTTTACTCTTTAGTAAGGCATTATTCTAATGCCGCTCGAAACAGGTATGACTGACTTTCTTCTATGGTACACCAAATAAGAAATTTTGGGAAAAAAAGTTTGTGGTACATACAGTTGAAGTCATTTGGGACAAATGTTGTTTTTTAGTACAGCGAATACAGCATAACAGGTCAACATAACAGTGTCTGCCCACGTTTTGTTTTTGCTCTGGAAGAATTCATTTTTCTCCACTGGGGTTTCAAAAAATAAGACTCTTTCAGTAAAAAGTCAAATGCCATGAACCAAACCAGCTCTGAGATGAATGACAATATACACTACTGTTCAAAAGGTTGAGGTCATTATGATGATATTGACATTCAAAAAATACAGTCAAAACAATAATATTGTGAAATGTTTTTATTTATTTATTTATTTTTATTTTTTGCTTTGCAAAGCTTCGTTTTTACCAGGAATTATTCTAGTCTTCAGTGGGACATTATTTTAATAGGCTGATTTGGTACTCAAGAAACATTTCTTATCACAGTTGAAAACGGTACAGTGTCTTATTTTCAGGGTTGTTTGATGAACTGGAAGTTTGAAGAATTGCATTTATTAGAAGTAGGAATCTTTTGTCACATTATATCTTCACTGACATTTTGATTAATTTTATACATAAAAGTATGACTTTCTTAAAAAAAAAAAAATAGTGACCCCAAAAGGTAGAGAACACTCTTTGATTTGAAAGTATTTAAAATTAAAGTATTTCAAAGCAACAAAAGTAACAAAAGTTTGGTACAAAAGTACCAAGACAACAACAACAACAACAACAACAACAAATATGTCTCTGTGGGCAAAATGAATGGGGCTTTTACTTCTGCTCTATTATTCATTAACTGACAATAGTCAAAATATCTTCTGCTCATATGTAAAGCTGCATTTATTTCACAGTTGATTTTTTTTTTTTTTCTATACCATACAGACAAAACAGCCATATTGTTGTTGTCAAGCTTCTAGAACCTATTTTAGGAGGGTCAAACTTTTTTTATTACCCCTAAAAACATTGGCTACTGAAACAATATAAGTTATGATGGTTTGGACCGCTGCTGGGAAGAAAATTTAGAGACTGGACCTCTCGGAAATTTAATTGAATACTCATGTAATAGAACCAATGATAAAACGCACCGACTCTTTTGAGACACGAAACAACAAAAAAATCTGATATTCTGTTGTAATTAACCTCCCTTAAGGCCATTTGGTTGAAAATGGGACTGAGAAATGTCTTTAGTCTACAAAAACAAAGTCATAAAGCCTAGCAGGCATGAGAAATTATGGTCAAAAAGAAGCACCTCATGCGCTTTAGTGGACAAAACGTAATTGCGTTTTTATAAATGGTGCACGTTATCTTTCCCAAACCAGTATTAGCATAAATTCTCTTGCTTTTAAAGTTTTAAATGACCGGACATGATGCAAACATGTGGACACATTCCATATGAAATATTTTCAAGGTTAAGATAGAATTTCACTTCAGTAGAACAGTTTATTTGCACAGCTGCAGACAAGCATATTCCTCAGTTAAAGATAAAATTAATATCCCACTTGCATATTTTAAGACGTTCACTGGTACTTGCATCATCCTCTTTAAACCCTTTTCCAAATTTTTGTTATACATGCCACAACTAATGAGTCCCGAGAGAATCACGCCATTGATTTCCCCATCGTTCATATTTCCTTTTGAAAACCAAGGCCAGTTTTTTTTTTTTTTGGCAAGAAATGCAAGAGAGAAACTGCTAGTGTCATTTTCACTGAAGCTCCACGACTGACAGCGCCACATAGAAATCTGTCCTTGTCCATTATTTGCCAGACAGTTCTCTCTTTTCAGTATTCAGAAAGTGGTTTTGGAACTTTACAGTACTTCCACAAAACAAAGAACTGTTTTCCCCACCTTTGAGTTAGAAAAGAAAAAATATTGCCAGTTTGTTTGTCACTCCATCATATTTTCTGTATGCTCCAGGTTTGCTTTCTTCTACATCGCTGCCTGTTTAGCCCCGCCCACTGATTCGCGCACATAGTAGGTAAATGACAAGAGCGGCAAACGCAGGTCTACGCAGAAACCAAACGATAAACTTTCATTTGATGAAGTGCCAGACCGCGTCAGAAAGAACCTGGTCCTTTGTTCACTTAATTTTACAGTAGATTTGTTTACAAACAAGGCACAATTCAACAGAGAATTTTCAAAAAGATTGAAACTAAAAGACGATGCTGTGCCAACTATACAGGATCCGTCAATAATGTCGCAACACACAAGTGTAACTGTTTTTATTACGTGATCATTATTGCTTTGTCTGTTATTACAGATCGTTTGATATGTACTGAGTATTTATGCGTTTTTAACCTAAAACACAGCAGCGTCCATCTATGAGGGATGTAGGCTGTCAAACATGCACAACTATTAGCCAATCATAGCACTGAGAGTCTACTATTCTATTCAAACAGAGCGTTCTGATGAGGGAGGTTAAAAATAGGACAGGAAATAGCCTATTACTTCCAAATTATGATGTTTTGTGATGTAAAAATCTTAATCATCATAAGTGGATCTCAGAGAACAGTACGAAATAAAAGGCAGTTCATGACCCCTTTAAATGCACACACCTTGTTCTCGGCTTCTGATGCTGGTGCTGCTGTGGACTGAAGAACTCACTTACCCCCATTTTCATTTGAGATTTATAGGAGACCGAGGCAATCACAAATTCGTGTACAGATTACGGAGCTTATCACAAAATTTTAAGGGGGCTGAGTATAAATTTAGCTGGGCTGAAGCAGGCCCTGTTAGACATACTTTTCAAGGGGCACTGTTGTCACGGGTTCTACACCCTTCTTCTCTTTTGCTCCTCCTCACTCCATGGCTCGCTCTCTGTTCCAGTTAAGTCACATGCCCTGTTCCCTATCAGTCAGTCACGTTCGACGTAACGTCATAGTGACTGACGTAATGGGATCTCGCCAGAGCCCAATCACCTTCGAGTTTTAACAAAACAAGCCAATGACAGTTGGCGTGCGTGTTTCGCCACACGCACCCCGCCCCGCAGCACGGGTATAAAAGGAGAGCGCATGTATACACACATCAGCTTTTCGCTTCGGAGCTGAGCCTTCCTGCTTGTGCAGTCACCGAAGAGAGTGTCTACAGACAGTGAGTGTGTTGGCGTTACGGCGCATCAGCGGGGGTTGCCGATCCAGTGCTGCTGCTTCTTCTGGGTTGGAAGGCGTGCTGCAGCTCATCAAACTGCGGTCACGCAGCGACCCCTCCTGGGCGCTTCAACACTTTATTTTCTAAAAGAGCAAATCTAAAAGAGCAAATCTAAAAGAGCTCCACGAGCGATGGGTGTCTTTTTAAAGATGGCTTCCCGCTCATGTGTTTCTGGATGTGGTCATTTCCTGGCTTCATCTGATGGTCACGTTCGCTGTGTCTCATGCTTGGGCTTTCAGCACGCTGAAGTAGCGCTCGTGGATGAGTCATGTTCTCATTGTGGGAACATGACCATCGCGACGTTGCGGTCCAGATACCTCCTCGTCAAACCATCTCTACTTCGGCTCATGGTCAGGGTGATCCGAGGATCACGGTGAGAGCTTCCCCGTCTAGTGCGTCTCTGCGGGCCTTTCATTCCTCCAGCACATCGCACCATCTGGTGTTCCGGACAAGTTTGCTGGTTCCTCGGACAGGGCGGGGCCCAGCATCTCGTTTGGAGCGCCAGCGGATGACAGGATGTTGATCGCTGCATCGGAGGGCGAGCTAGGCTCTGGAAAGGACGATTCGGCTGCGCTACCTCCATCAGGAAGAGTGGCGTTGCCCGAGTGAGATCCAGAGCTGACTGCTATGCTTTCCCGGGGCCGCCGAGAGCGTCGGGCTGCACTGGAGGCCTCCTCCTTCTCCCGAACTCTCGAGGCTGGACGATTGGTTCCTGGGGGTGCGCACCAATCGCTGGCAGCCATCTCCAGTTCCATTCTTCCCGGAGGTGCATGAGGAGGTGACTAGGTCTTGGATGGCACCTTTTTCTGCCCGAAACAGGCCTGGCGCCTCCTCCGTCCTCATCACCCTTGATGGTGGGGCGGCCCAAGAGTATGTGGAGATCTCCCCCCCCAGGTCGAGCGCACTCTGCCCGTAGAGCGCCGCCGCCTAGAGGGGTAATCCACACCTTCCGTCCAGGGCATGTAAGTTCTCGTCCACTCTAACGGCCAAGGCTTACAGTGCTGCTGGACAGGCCGCTTCTGCCCTGCACATCATGGCCCTCTTGCAAATTCACCAGGCCAAGTCATTAAAGCAGTTGCATGAGGGGGGTGCTGACCCAGGTGTGATGCAGGAACTGCGCACAGTGACGGACCTTGCCCTAGGGGCGACGGAAGCCACAGCACGGTCCCTGGGTCAGACGATGTCCACAGTAGTGGTCCAGGAGCACCACCTATGGCTGACCATGGCAGATATGAGGGAGGCTGACAAGCATTGTTTCTTAGACTCCCCGATCTCCCAGGCAGACCTCTTCGGTGACGCGGTGGAGAGCCTGGTCCAGTTCTCCGCCGCACAGAAGCAGACGGAGGGCATCCTGCCCTGGCGGCCCGCTGCTGTCGCACCCCGCTGCCCTTCCACCCGCTCGTCACCGAGGGCATCCTCCCACTGCCTCCACCTCCACTCCAGCGTGACCCCAGCAGCAGCCCTAATACTGGCCGCGGCTTGGAGCAGGCAGCAGGGATGCGGCACAGTCCGTCTCTGCCCCTGCCAGGCCCGTAAAACACCAGGGCAAGCGGCATCTCTGGGACAGGCAAACCCGAGGCACTGGATTCTGCTCTTCAGGAGATGGTGAGTCCGCTCCTTCCCCCGGTGGAGGGACGGGTGGAAAATCTTTTGTTCCCTGTTTTTGTTGTTCCGCCACTGGCTTTTCGGCCAGTGGTACCCAAACTTTCAAAAGAGCAGTTCCTATGTCTCCGGTTCCCAAGAGGGCGAGGACGGCAGTGCTCGGGACACAGTCTCGACTCCCCCGCCCCCCTCTCCTTTCACCAGCGGGCAGCAGGGCCCGGTTCAAGGACGCGATGCCTTCTCCCGCACCCCCTGCCCAGCCGTGGAGCCAGGTAAGTGTCGTACCACGCACTCAGACCCCACTTCGGGATGCACTGCCTTCCGAGTCGGGTCCCTGTGCTTCACTTCGCTGCCCCACCGCGGGTACGTCGGTAGCTCCCCTGGTTAGCTCCCCTGGCTAGCGCTCCCCAGGCCGTCTCACTGGCTCCTGAGAACCATCAGACTGGGGTGGGGTGCCATGTGCAACGGGCATGCAGCTGCAGGACTCTGGACCGGGCCCCAACTGCAGTGGCATATCAACTGTCTCGAGTTGCTAGCAGTATGGCTTGCTCTGCGGTGCTTCAAATCGCTGCTACACGACAAGCATGTACTGGTCCGTATGGACAACACTGCGACCGTTGCGTACATCAACTACCAAGGTGGTCTACGCTCCCGTCGCATGTCGCAACTTGCCCGCCATCTCCTCCTTTGGAGTCAGAAGCATCTGAGGTCGCTTCGCGCTGTTCATGTCCCAGGCGAGTTCAATCGTGCAGCCGACGAGCTCTCACGTCAGCCCGCCCTTCCGGGAGAATGGCGACTCCACCCCGAGACAGTCCAGCTGATTTGGAGACGCTTCGGGGACGCTCAGGTCGACCTGATTGCCTCCCCGGACACGTCCCACTGCCAGCTGTTTTACTCCCTGTCCGAGGGGACCCTCGGCACGGACGCGCTGGAACACAGCTCCCAGGCGTGGCGGAGCGCCAGACGCCAGGTCCGGCTAGGTGCCCGTGTAGTGTTTCCCCTTCGGGTGATCCCACATGTGTATTCTTCCACGGCATGGCTCCCCTCACGGTGAGTCCGTGTCTTTCCCTGGCAGAGACCTTCTGCTGTCTCAGCTGTGTATTGATCTCACCCCAGGCTGGCTGAGTCTACCTCAGAGACTTCCATATGTAGTACTGCCCTTGGCCAGTCCATATGTGTAATCTCCACATGGTACCTCCTTTATGCAGAATGTGGCTTCCGTAGCGTTCCCCTACTTGGGTACGCTTTCCCAGTGTTATTCATACCCACTGTATGGAACAGCAGTGGCTCTCATCTTTGCCTAAGCCCTGTCCTATCTTCCGTCCCAACTGGTGTGGGGGGACTTGCCGGCTTCCGCTGGGCACTGGAGGGGGTCAGCAATAGTGGCGTTTTCATAGGGATCCCATTACGTCAGTCACTATGACGTTACGTCGAACATGACTGACTGATAGGGAACGTCTCGGTTACGTATGTAACCCTCGTTCCCTGAAGGAGGGAACGGAGACGTAACATCCCGTCGCCACAGTTGCTGTACCACCGCTGTATGGTCAGGGCACACAGTCTCGGCTCCTCAGCGAAAAACTGATGTGCGTTTGCATGCGCTCTCCTTTTATACCCGCACTGCGGGGCGGGGTACGCGTGTTGAAACATGCACGCCAACTGTCATTGGCTTGTTTTGTTAACACTCGAAGGTGATTGGGCTCTCTGGCGAGATCCCATTACGTCAGTCAGTATGACGTTATGTCTCCGTTCCCTCCTTCAGGGAACGAGGGTTACGTACGTAACCAAGACGTTTCTGAAATACATCCACTAATATGCAGTGACAATTCGGCTTAGTTTATTAAAAGTTAGGTTTTGAACCCAGAACTGTGTCAAAAGCACAAATTACACCACTAGTCCAACACATAACATGCCTGTTTAAAATGGTTTTAAAACTATTTTTGATCTTTATTTCTGTCTGTATATCTATTTTTAATTGCTAATGTGTTTCATTAATATAAATTAGTGCTGTCAAATGGTTAATCGTGATTAATGGCATCCAAAATAAAAGTTTGTTTACAAATATATGTGTGTGTACCGTGTGTATTTATTATGTTTATAAAAATGCACACACATGCATGTATATATTTATGAAAATGTCATTTATATATAAAACATTTATATTTATATATAATATAAATTAGATTTAAATATAAAAATATATATACACATGTAAATATTTTTTAAATATATACATGTATGTGTATGCATTTATATATACATTATAAATGTACTATACACAGTACACACGCATATTATGTAAACGCAAACTTTTATTTTGGATGTAAAATAATAAAAAAAATTAAGTTGTTTTATAATTGTTTATTTTTTATCTATTGATTAAATACATTTTAATTAAGTTAATAACAATGAAATGTTTTTAAAGCATGTTTTTATTTTATATTATTATTATTATTATTATTATTATTATTATTATTATTATTATTATATTATCAGTGCTACTGATACTTTCTGTTCCACTCTGACATCTTGTTTAGATACTTTCTGCTCCTTATCTTCCAGGCCAGCCTGTACCACCCCTTATGCCCCTTGGCTATCTGACGTTCTCCGCTAACATTGTTCTAAGCTCAGGGCTGCAGAGAGGATATGGCGCAAATCACAAAATCCTACTGACCTTAATTTATATCGATCACTCCTCTCTGACTTTTCTGCTAATGTCTCTACTGCTAAAAGAACATACTATCACGACAAAATTAACAATTCGCCTAACTCTCGCATGCTCTTTAAAACATTCTCCTCCTTCCTTTGTCCTCCTCCTTCCCCTCCTTCATCAAATCTAACAGCTGATGACTTTGCCACATTCTTCATTAATAAAATTACCAACCTCACATCAAACATACACTCGTTCACATCCTTCTCTCCACTCTCTGAGGCAGAAGTCTCTAAACTCATCCTTTCCAGTCATCCTACTACTTCTCCGCTTGATCCTATTCCATCCCATCTCCTTTAAGCCATTTCTCCTGCAGTTGTACCTGCACTCACTCACATCGTTAAGGCATCCCTTCACACTGGAGTTTTTCCCTCAGCATTTAAACAGGCTCGTATAACCCCACTTCTTAAGAAACCCACTCTTAACCCAACTCTTTTAGGGAACTATAGACCGGTTTCCCTTCTAACTTTCATTGCAAAAACACTTGTGTTCAACCAAGTCTCTGCCTTTCTCACACAGAATAACCTCCAGGACAGTAACCAATCTGGCTTCAGAAGTGGACATTCGACCGAAACTGCCTTGCTCTCAGTTGTTGAAGCCCTAAGACTTGCAAGAGCGGCTTCTAAGTCTTCATTACTTACCTTGCTGGATCTATCCGCTGCTTTTGATACGGTAAACCACCAGATCCTCCTGTCAACCCTATTGAGAAAGGGCATCTCAGGAACCGCTCTCCAGTGGTTTGAGTCTTACCTCTCAAATAGATGCTTCAAGGTATCTTGGAGAGGTGAAGTATCCATATCGCAACATCTAGCTACTGGGGTGCCTCAGGGCTCAGTCCTTGGACCACTTCTCTTCTCTGTCTACATGGCATCATTAGGTTCTGTCATTCAGAAACATGGCTTTTCATATCATTGCTATGCTGATGACACTCAACTCTACCTCTCATTCCATCCTGATGATCCGACGATAACTGCTCGCATCTCAGCATGTATAACAGACATTTCTTGCTGGATGAAGGACCATCACCTTCAACTCAACCTAGCTAAGACAGAACTGCTTGTAGTTTCAGCAAACCCATCACTTCATCACAATTTCACCTTCCAGTTAGGCTCATCAACCATTACTCCTTCAAAAACAGCCAGAAACCTTGGAGTTGTGATTGATGATAAGTTGAATTTCTCAGACCACATTGCTAAAACTGCCCGGTCCTGCAGATTTGCTTTATATAATATTAGGAAGATCAGGCCCTTTCTTTCGGAATATGCAACACAACTCCTTGTTCAAGCTCTTGTTCTGTCCAGACTTGACTATTGCAATGCTCTCTTGGCAGGTCTTACAGCCAATTCCATCAAACCTCTACAATTAATCCAAAATGCCGCTGCAAGATTAACCTTTAATGAGCCGAAAAGAATGCACGTCACACCTCTGTTCATCAGTTTGCACTGGCTACTAGAGATGTGACGAGATCTCGTGGCACGAGATCTCGCGAGATCATATGTGTCTTGCGAGATCCGACTGGTCTCGCGAGAACGTGACAATATCTCGCAAAACATTTTGCAGTGTTTACATTAGAGCTGCTTAAAAAAATTGCAATCTCGATTTAAACACCCACGCGATCTTATTCCTGAATGACAACGATTCAGCTATGTCTACGACTGTTTAACATCGCGAATGTGTCAGTGGATCTTGAAGCATGTTTTGTTGCTGCCCATGTTAATGAATCAGAAGGTCGCCCATCATCACGCTTCCCATGTGAATGCTGTCATTCACTGATATGGGCGGCGACAAAACACACGCTGCTCACACTAACAACTCCACTAACACCTGTTTCACATCGTAAGCATCTTAAAGACATTCAGATCTGCATTCATGCTGCTGCTGATCCAGAAAGAGCAACACAAACAGTCTTTTCAACCACACATCATTATTTCTGTGTTACAGACATTTAAATAACAGAAGTAGGCCTACTGGGATAAAAGTTTATAGTTTGGGTATAAACACTGTCTACAGTAGCGATCAAAACGAAAGTATCTTAACACTTGTATTGTAACACTTATCTTCCACCAGGAGGTAGCGACAACCCCTTTAAAAAATGTATTTGACATTGAATTATTCATTCAGGAGATTCCAATAGTGAAACAAGTCTTTATGAACTGAGACACTGGCTCCTTCATTGAATTTTCTTTTTATTTTGTTCAAATGAATGTATATTTTTAAAAGACTTAAGCAATGAACATTTTGTCAGAACCACTAGTAAACTACGTTTATTTTGTTGAGTTTTCTAATTTTTATTTATTGTGAATTTTTATGAATCGTGATCTGCAATTTATTTTAAAAAATTGTGATTCTCAATTTATCCAGAATCGTGCAGCTCTAATTTACGTTTATTACTGCATACAATTCATTAAAATAGAAGTTTAATTTCATAAAGTACAAGTTGATTTCAAAATGCACCTACATTTTTTGCATTTTGTGTTTTTCAGTTGAATAAAAGACTATTTTTCCCTATATATTTCATCACTGAGGATTTTTTTTTTTTTTTTTAAGTCAAAAAATCTTGTCTCGTCTCGTTCTCGTGAACCCAGTCTCGTGTCTCGTCTCGTCTCGTGGGATAAGTGTCTCGTCACACCCCTACTGGCTACCAATAGCGGCTCGCATAAAATTCAAGGCATTAATGTTTGCATACAAAACCACCTTTGGCTCTGCACCCCTTTACCTAAATTAAGTACTTCAGACCTATGTGCCCTCTAGAAGCTTGAGTTCTGCAAGTGAACGCCGCATTATTGTGCCATCCCAAAGAGGCACAAAATCACTTTCTCTGACTTTTTCCATTAACTGTTCCCATCTGGTGGAATGACCTGCCCAACTCAATCCGAGCAGCTGAATCCTTACACCATGTCCTAACTACACGCGACGCGACAGGATTCCAGCGAAACGCAGTTTGGGTGTCCACACTACACGCGACGTGACGGAATCAATCAAATATCACAGCCAATCAGAAGCGTGTGTGGGCGGGCTCTCCTTGGAAGCACACTGCACTCGCAAAGAAATGGATATGTTTATCATCTAATTCATAAATATTAAACCTTTTTAACATTATTAAAAGTACATACTGAGTGACTGATGCCATCTTTGTCATGGAATACGCTTGTTGGTTCACATGGAGTTTGCAGTTTTAACATACATCTTATTTTCAAGACCTGAGGTAAACTATCTTTTGTTGCTTTCAGTATGGCTATAACAGTCATGCAGAATGATATTCAAACTCACATTAGACACGTTTAACATTGAATAAAGCACATAATCAGTACCTGAGATTATCACTGACATTAGTTTGTATGTTGTTGTTCCAGCCGCGACGTCGCGGAAATAGAAACCGTTTCTAAATTAGAAATTTCGCGGCGTCGCGGCTAGTTAGGACAAAAACTCCGATTAACATGGAAAAGATACCTTTTATCGCATGTCGCGGCGTCGCGTCGCGTGTAGTTAGGACAAGGTGTTAGCCATCTTCAAGAAACGGCTAAAAACCCATCTCTTCCATCTTTATTTGACCCTCTAACTCTAGCATTCTCTTTTCTAATTTTATTTTATCTATCTCCTTTCTTTTTTTTTTAGAAAAAAAACAAAACACACACACACACACACACACACACACTTGACCCTATATCAATTGCATATTTATTCTCTAACTGCTAGCTTTTCTTAAAAAACTAAAACACTAGCTTTCTTTTCTATATTCTATCTACTTGTTAAAAAAAAAAAAAAAAAAAAAAAAACCTTGCTACGTGTACTGCGTTAGGCTAACCGAGACTTGTCATATCGCTTGTGTGTTGTTGCTCTTTTGTTGGTTTTGATTGCTTCTATTGTCCTCATTTGTAAGTCACTTTGGATAAAAGCATCTGCTAAATGACTAAATGTAAATGTAATGTAAATATATTATTGTATTGTATTATGGAATGGAAGGGGGATGTCATACAATTACCAAAGTTTGTGATTCTCTCACAAAAATTCAAATTTTTATCTCTTGATAATATAATGCCAAAGGTGAGAAGATACCATATAGTCCAGCCCTATTAGCTGTATCATGTCAGTCTATAGCAGAGCTTTAGTGGATGTTATACACCCATGGCTAAGCAGACCAGTCTTTGGAGTATGTAGTGACATTATTTGGAAATAATAGCTTTTTCTAAATAAATTTTCAATCGATTTTCTCTGTGCAGCTATTATAGGCTTTCTCCAATTTCTGGAGCTTGCTTGTAACCCAGGCTTTCTCACTTACATACAAACAAGGCAAACTGGTGTCAGACTCTTTTAAAATAAGAATGACATGATAAACATGATTTAAAGGTATATTACACACAAAAATGAAAGTGTCATCATTTACTTGCCCAAATGTGAGTGATTTGTGTGACTTTATTTTTTTTTTCTTTGGAACTCAAAAGGTGAATTTTTGAAGACCAGGGTTATTATCGTTAACTAAAACTAACTAAATAAAAATTGTTACTCAAAATAAATCCTAACTTAAATAAATTTGAATAAAAAAACTAAAAATAAAATAATAATAATAATAAAAAAAACATAAAAAAAAACATTTTTGTTACTCAAAATAAATCTTGACTAAAATAAAATAAATGATAAGAAAACTAAATAAAATAAAAAAATTAAATTAAATTAAAATAAATAAATAAATAAATAAATAAATTTAGACATATTTTTAAAAATCAAAAAAGTACAGAAATGACAAATATACACAAAAATAAATTTTAACAAAAAAAAATAAAGTGAAAACAGAAATAGAAAAAAAAAATCTAATTCGAAATATTAACAAAAACTAAAGTACTATATCAATACTTAATATTGATGAAAACATCCTGGCTGTTCTTTTTCATATATGTAAAGATCTCTAAAGAGATATCTAAACTTCTTTAGCTGTTAATATTTGTTTTATTTTATTTTAGGTTATTGTAATTTTTATTTTTTTTTTTTAATAAAGAAAAAAGTCTAATTGAAATAGTGCTGGATTTACTACAGAGTGTTGTCTAATGGCAACAATAGATCTTGACTCTATTTTCCAGTCTTCATCAAGAGACCTAGCCATTTTTTTCCTTTAAATGTAACTGCTCACAAACACTTTAGCACATAGACCTCAAAGATAAGCATCTGGGTTTGGTTGTGGGGTGAGTTTGGAAGATTTGGTTTGGTCTGGGTTTGGTTGTGGGGTGACAAGACGATTTATTCTCGATGCACAGTATTGATCTAGTACCTATCACCCCTTTCTCAGTCTCCATCAGCCTCTCACTTTGCTTCAGTTATTAAGCAAGCAAGCGTGTCTTTTTCCTGATTTTGTGACTCTGATCCCATTGCGCATTGGAGAGGGAGATCTCAGTGCTGCTCTAGTTTCCAGTGCTGTCACATTGTTTATCAGCGATCTTGATCTGCAGGTGCGGCAGTAAACGCAGCATCAACACTTTCTTCCAGCGGTCAGTTAGATAAATAAGCCCTGCCGATATGTTTGTTCTTCGTAAGCGCTGCGGCAGGTGTGAATGCTGCTAGAGGCACAAAGACCTTGGCAGAAAAAGCTACTTCAAAAATTAGACGACAAAGCAGTCTGGTTTGATACACTGACAGACAATAATGGAGTCTTAGTTGAATATTAGTAGTAGTGTTAGTGAAGTATTTATGGCAAAAGAAAAAGAAGAAAAAAATCAGTAGCACTTTAGTTTAGGACTAGTTGGTTGCTATATTAGCATTCATATTACTAGCATGTTGCCTGTTTACTACTTATAAAGCACATAATTATGCCTTATTCTGCATGATCATATTTTAGATCTCTAAATCCTACCCCATATCTAAACTTAACAATTACCTTACTAACTATTAATAAGCAGTTTATTGAGGTAAAATGTGTAGTTAATAGTTAGTTAACAGTGAGAATCGGTCCCCAAACTAAAGTGTGACCAAAACTAATATTTTACACTAATGTATTTGGCAGAGGCTTTTATCCAAAGTGGCTTACATTGCATGCAATGCATTTTACCAGTTCTTGCTTTTCGTGGGAATCGAACCCATGACCTTGGTATTGCTCCGCTACTATTTTTTACTCTTTGAGCTACAGAAAAGTCTGTTTTTGTCATGGTTTCAACCTCACTCAACAACCATACCCAGATTTTAAATTCCCATGACCATTTTCCACCTCTACTATGGGAAATTTCTGCTTAACATTATTTGTAACACAGTCCTGCAGATGCTGCTCAATCTTAGACAGATGCTGAAAACTGCAAATTCATCTTTACAAATATATTTAATTACACAACATTTTGGTAGCACATTCAGCAGTACACTTTTAATTGCATGGATTATTTTGGATTTGTATGCACAGGACTAGAATTTGTAATGGGAAGATCGGATCATTTCATCAACTATTGTGAATTACGATCAAAATCAATCAGGAAGTCAGTGTCGATATCTACAGCAGCTCTAGAGTGGTATTGTATGGTAAGTATTGTATGGTAGTTTATAGCAACAACTACACCAAATTACCAAGAATAATTATGAATAACTTTTGCCCGTTGTGTTTCCTTGAATTTAATAGCTACATTTTTGTTGCAAATTTCTTTAACCATCAGTAAAGCATAGTAAGTCCCAAGGACAGTTTCAATAGCATCCCACTGAATTTTCTCTCAGAAACATTTTTGATTATTTTTTTTTTATGAAAAGAATTCCTTTTGATCTATGATATCCTATGCAAATGTCAGGATTTAGTTTTGTCATTCAGTAGATGTAATGTAAGAGCTGATCCTTGAAGATTACATTCTTATCCAAACACAGATTGTGATGGTTTGATATCCAATAATTCCTCTGAAACATAAGACGACCTGATGTGGTTGCGGTAATATGAATTATTTTTGACATTCTTATTAAATAAAAAGTGATGCTATTCATGATGCAAACTTAAGAAATTGCTACTCTGAAATCTCTCATTCTGTGTTAGTATCACAGCATGCCCTTTTAGCAGAGTTAATGGCAAAATGCTGACTTTTTCCTAAAGTCAACCTGAAATGTCCATATTTCTGAGTGAAACTGAATATTGAATGCAAAAGTGGGTTATACCTGATTTTATCCATCTTGAAAAGTGGGCATTCCTTACCTAAATGAAGTGAAGTGTTTTAATGAAAAGTGTAAAATAAGAGATTTGGTGACACCAGTCGAAAATTAAAGTTTATGTCAAACATTTTGTTGATGTCTTGTGTACAAAAGGACCATGAAAATATGAAAGGGGTGTCATCATTTACTCACCTTCATGTTGTTCCAAACCTGTATGACTTTCTTTCATCTGCAAAACACAATGATATGCAACAACACTGTTTTGTCCAAGTCAAAGAGACATGAGCAATAATTCAAAAGTATAAAACTATTAAGCAAAGTTTAAATCGAAAATATGTCATCGTTTTCATGGCCAGAAATAGATGGGCCTAATTAAGACGACTCCATCACTACAGAGAACACAGCATGCCTGGCTGACAGCTGGCATATTGCTCAGCAGTTGATGCAGTCTTGTTTAAACTGTGCATGGACAATGTCTTGATGCTCGCTAGGAATAAAAGACACATGGACAAGCATGCAGACACACACACACACACACACACACACATACACATTCTATCACTTCAGTGGAAGCTGAGTTGGACTTAAAAGAAATGGCTGATGTAAGACTCATCTCAAATCATTCTTGAATGTCTTTCAGACAGCAAAATGCAATAGAGACTTTATGCTGTGACTCATAAACAGAACATCTGAAGTACTTATTAAATAAAGCATTTAATTACACAGGAGGATGGTTAATACAGACCTAATGTGCATAAAATTCAAGTCATAATAATGTGGTAAAGCAGTCTTGATCATTTGATCACTTGATTAAGTGAAATAACTTGTAATGTAGCAGGTCAATTAAATATGCACTGTTAGAATTTTGTTAAGGTTTTAATGTAATAGCTGTTTTAACTTTGTAACTTCATATCTGCTAACACTTTATTGTGATGGTCCTCCAACAGACATTCTACTGACTATAAGTAACTTTACAAGTACATGTCAGCTTATTCTACTAAACCTAACCCTAAGAGTCTACTTATACTCTACTACTACTCTAATGAGAGTTAGTTGCAAAGTTACTTATAGTTAGTGGAATATCTAATATGAAATACTGAAATAAGTGTAAGCCCTAATATTAACAATAATGTGACCTAGTATTCATTCATTGACTAGTATTGAGTTCATTGTTGGGGGTGATGCATTGCAAGTAATGCGAGTTATGTAATCAGATTACTTTTTTCTAGTAATCTGCTAAAGTAACACATTGCTTTTTAATTTACAAGAAAATTATTTGTTTACTTTTTCAAATAAGTGAGGATTATTCATTTCACTTTTGGTGTGAAAGGGCTTTTATATTAAAAATCAAACAAGAAAAGCCCAGCCCAGGTTTAAAAAGTAACACAAAAGTAACATAAAAGTAACGTAATGCATTACTTTCCATAAAAAGTAACTAAGTAACGTAATGCAATATTGTAATGCATTATTTTTTAAAATAACATTCCCCAACACTGAGTTTTTCTACTTAAAACGTTCATGTTTAATTTAACGTTACATGTTGTTTCTTTGTAATTGTTTGTGAAATTTGCTAGCTTTAGTTTCTGAGTTGAAATTATTTTTGCATTACTGCAAATACACCCACAAAATCTGTTTTATGCAAAGTTTGCACCTTTGATCAATTGGTTATAGAGGATTCATTGCTATAAAACTGCTGATGTTTGTTGAGGTACTTGAATCTTCTCTTATCATTTTATGAATAGATACCATGATACACATGCACAAACATCTCTTTCAATTATGTTTACCCACTGATTTTTACATAGTGCAATACTAATGTCTTGACTTAAGATTTTTCTTCACTGTTCCTAAGAATGATCTTCTTAACCTTAAAAAAAATCCCTCCCTGTTCTAGCTTGTACTATTTTGAACAATGTTTGAAACATTCTATTGCTTGTTGTACTCCTCATTTGTAAGACTCTTTGGATAAAAGTGTCTGCTAAATGAATATATGTATATGAGTAAGGCATAATATATAATGAGCTTAATTTATTTGTGTGTTTGTGCTGAAGGATGGCATTGACTTAGCTGTCTCTTCCTGTCTAACGGGCCGTTCTTGGCCAGAATAAGCTGCAGTGTGGTCCAGACTTTATGCTGCAAGTCATAAATCTGGCTATTTGAGTCTATTGGCACCTTAACAAATTTATTGCTAATAGTTTCTTCTAAGGCCTGAGATTCAGAGATTGTGACTCCTGCCAGGAACTCTGATGTGAGGTACAGTGTCCTACCTCGTTAAAAAATAGTGCATCAGTGACGTGACAGTGACAAAATAAATAAATGGCAATGAGAGAGATTATTTGCTTGCATGGCAGTGTCGACGTTTATCTTCCCTTGCCATTTTCAGCATGTTGCCAAGGTATATGACAAGAATCAATCGGGGTCCGATGGCTCAGACACCTCCACCAGCTGTCTGATGTACTGATACGGCCAGAGTGCGAGTGAAGATGGATGGCTGAGCAACCCAGATGGACAGATCGCACCGGTGTGTGTTGGAACAGCAGATTGATCGGGGCTTGACGGTCGGCACACAGAGGCTGGGAAGATGTAACGGGGTGCTGCCCCTGTCAGCTGTTCTAAAAATGTTGAGGCTCGGCAGTCAATGGCTTGTGGACACACATGGGTTTAGATTGAAGCATTAATTATCTGATTAATTTTGAGCTTTTCTAGTGTCACTCATCACTGCAGCCTCAATAGAACTTATGGTAATAGCATGTGCTTTATATGTAATAAAGTAGCCAAACACTAAAATAGCTATTCAGAACAATCATATTTGAAGGTTTTTTTGTTTTTTTTGTCATGTTGGGTTGACCTAATAATGTTTTTGTCAAGTATTTAAACTAATACAGCTTCAAAGCTATGTAAACAAAACTTAGCATAGTGTGTGTGTGTGTGTGTGTGTGTGTGTATTTCAAATCTTTACTGAATATGTTATGTATTTCATTTTATCTGATAAAAAAATTGTAATTAATTGCACTTTTTCTTATTCCAACTTTATGATTTTGATATTTGCCATAAGGATGTAGTAAGTAGGGTTGGGCATTATATTTTTATAAAGGGTTTGCTGGTGATCACATTAATATTGTGCATATAATTCACAATATTATAATTCATTTTAATTCACATTTTAGCTATCTGTTAAGTTTCCTAAAGACTGTGTAATTAAACTAATTTAGATTCACAGATATTATATTAATGTTTCTGCCATTAAATTTCAGTAGCTAGAATGCTGCTAGTGTTGGTAAGTTTGATCCATTTCTGTGAATGAATTCAAACTGTTCATTTAAGTGGATTGAATTCATTATAGCATACATAATACTATTTAAGTTTTTCCATTAAACATTTTGAGCCATTAAGGCAAAATTGGCTTTTTGCTCAAAATGACAGTTCTTGTGTTCGGAAAAAGCACCCTTTTAATATAAACTACATTACAATTCAGAACAAATATATTGACATGCATTGTTTTATATTGAAAATTTTCTATTGAAATTTTATCAAAAAATGACATCTCCTGTACACTTCATGGGCTCTGAAGCAAGCATTAGTGTATAAGTGCACAACTTTCAGGAACAGGAGAGCCCTCTTATAATGTGTTAAAAGAATAATGTATATAAAAAAGATACCATTTTTTTAAACATGTCCAGCTATCAAAGATTCTCGTTACTAAATTCCTGATGGTTCACTTCTGGGATGGAAACAAAACAAGATCTCTAATGGGAAAGCAGACGGTAAACACACATAGATGATGCAGTCCCCTGTTTTCTTCAAGGAATAGATGCAAGGAATAGATCGCCATGTCATTCTAAAGCCGTATGACTTACTTTCTTCCATGGAAAAAAAAAAAAAGAGATTTTTTGAAGAACCTTCAAACAACTCTTTTACATAAAACAACAGTTCAAACTGTGTCTGCCAGGCTCCAAAAAAAAAAAAAAAAAAAAAAAAGAAAGAAAAAGAAAAAGAAAAAAATAAGAAAGCAAGTCCATATGACTATATTCCAAGAACTCTTAAGCCATTGTCCTTTTGTGTTCAATAGAATAAACTTTGCAAAAAAAAATGTGGGTTTCTCTACCACTTTCAAATGTTTTAAGTCATTTTCTTAATGTTTGTGCCAAAACACCCTGACGTATTTAGATGGCCTGTGTCATATGACTGTAAGAAGCGAGCATACATCAACACACACTTACTTTGGCATTAAACTTAGATCGACAGAATAGCAGAAAGGAAATGTAGTTAGATATGGTGCTGATTTTCATCTGTTGAAAAATATACAGCAATATGCAATGCTATATGATTTTTTTTTTAAATTGAAATG
This sequence comes from Spinibarbus caldwelli, assembly GCA_039654775.1. Classification (NCBI taxonomy): domain Eukaryota; kingdom Metazoa; phylum Chordata; class Actinopteri; order Cypriniformes; family Cyprinidae; genus Spinibarbus; species Spinibarbus caldwelli. The sequence goes on along the minus strand of CM077259.1, from coordinate 23,453,780 downwards.
TATCTTGAAAAATCACATATCCTTTTAGGATAATCGGTATCAGTATTGTTATCATTAAAATTGTATCAAAAAGTATCGGTATGATATAGAATTAAAAAAGTTTAGTATCATCCATCCCTATAGCAGAGTTTAGTCCCACTAAAATACATTAAAAAAAGCATTCAATAATATTATATACATTAATAAACTTATTCTGTCTTTACCCATGACCAACTACATTATTCACTGAGGCATGTTTATAAGCATGGCATTTGTCAACACTACTTTGGCGCATCCTGTTAATTCCGTTTGGACAAGAAAATTGGCCACTGACTGATTTAGCTGTTTTACCAAGTCAGGGGCCATTTTTCAAAACACCAATTATGAGGACTCAACTCATCGATCAAAGGTCCCTTTTTATACTGAGTGACACAAATTAATTCCAGAGCAGACTCTGCCACATAATGAGAAGCACAACTTCCTGTCATTTTCTTTGGGCCTTTTACTGTCCCAATAAAGATAGGTCGTGTTTTAAGCACTATGGATATTTATTGGCATATTGTCTCCTATGGTTGTTATTGCAAAAGGGACTCAGTGTTTTAATTTTAAAATCATATTATACTTCATCACATATGCTTGAGGTGGATCCCTAGAGGTTTGATGTGAGTTTTGCAACACAGCACAACAGTTTTATTGTAGTGTTGGCAATACAAGGTCTCTATTGCTGGTGTGGGATCAATAGCACTACCAAATAGTTTCACTGCAGCAAATGAACATCTTTCTGACACTTGCAGCATGATTATACACCCTGTGAACCTTGTTAATTCTTAATAGGCTACGAATAACAGTTCAAAATAGATTTATAGTTGACATTTTGTGATTCTGGGATGAAAATTACAGTTGAAGGTGCAACAGATGTACTGAACTGTTAATAACATCTAATAACTGATTGCATAAATTGGTTTCATTTCATTTAAAATAAAAGGAATTAAAGTATATATAGTGATATTATTGCTTTGGTAGATTATGTACTGTATGTTCATATTTATCCACTCACATTTATCCACTGAGTCCAGATTGTAAGATATTTTTGTATCCACACTGTTGTTTTTCATGCTGAAAGATAATAATTTGACAGTGAAGGTCTATACTCACCAAATCTAGATTGTTAAATGTGGACACAACTGCACAATTACCTTTTCTATTATATTTAATTATAACTATGTGGCCCAGACTTTGTGCATAAACATTCATATAGGCGGCTAATGGGTTTGATCAAGTGCCGTCACTCTCGCTGTGAATCATTTTTGACGCCCCAACTCATTTGCATAATTAAATGCAAATGGATTGAGGTTGCATAATTAAAAATCTGACATGAATCAGTGTTGTGAAATAGTGTGGATCAGTGTGGTGGAGAATAACAGACATAGTTCATCAGTGACAGGCCTTAGAAAACACAGCCTGTGTAATTGGCTTCACTCTGTTAGGTGAATAGCGCTGAATGTTGTCTGTCTCACACTCTTGATTGTAGTGCTTTGTGGCTGACATAAAAGCATACAGTATGTTTTTGTGGAGTAAGCCTTATTATACTGGTGCTAAGATGATCACTGCTTTCAACACGTCTTTTCTGGAACACTGTAACACTATTTCCAGAATAACTGAATTTTACTTGCACACGTGATGAGGTCATGAGACAATAATGTAGCAACCCAGGCTCACTGGAAATACGTGCTTGAGGTGACGTTTCTGCAACACCAATAGTATGTACCTTACTGCACGTTTTGTGGCAGTTTCAAAGTAAAATGTCTAGTGAGTGCTGCTAAAACGCACATTCAATATGTGACCATGGCCACATTTTTATTACAGTGGTACTGACATGTATTGGTGCATTTTTATTACCTAGTGTCGCTAAAAGATTAATGCTCTGTTGTGTTAGAAAATAACATACTGTACACCAAACTCAACCCTAAACCTCCCCGATAGTGTTAACGAATGCAAAAGTGATATAAAAATGCATTCGCTGATGTAGCTGTGCTCTTTGAACTTCCTTATACGTGGGTTTGACCTGTTTTGCCACACCATAGTTTCAGAGGATTCGTACCAGAGCACTTTACCTCAAGTGCAACTGTGTTAGAAAACCCATACAAATGAAGGTATATGTGACACTAACATTCAAAAGTATCAGTTTTAAAATCTTGTTAAAATTGTTTTGAAGTCATAACATAATATTCCACAAGTGTGAAAATGAATAAAAGCAGTTTTACTGCCTCTAGTGTTCATTTCAACTGGAAATGGCAGCAATTCATATGTATAGGTACGTTTTTTGAGTTTTGCAGAAATTGTAACGGAGCAAAACGAGACGTGAGGCATGCAGATCCATGCGCAAGCTTTTATGAATAAACATAGTCAAAACTCAGGCAGGGTTAATCAACGGCGAACGTAATCCAGGGGGCACAACAAAGAGAGATAATCCAGGTACACAAGCAATAGTCCAGGCAAGGGCAAACAGAGTCCAAACGGCAAGACGATAGGGCAATTCAAAATCAGTGGTGGAAAGAGTACTGAAAATTTGTACTTAAGTACAAGTACTGTTACATTGCTGAAATAATACTCAATTACAAGTAAAAGTACTGGTGGCAAAACAGTACTTGAGTAAAAGTACAAATTACTCTTCTCAAAAACTACTCGGAGTACTAGTTACTAGTTACTTTTTAGCCGGCGATATTTAATGAATTACCAAAACATATTCATTCATATCAAAGATCTATGTAGATAATAGCTACTTTGAACAAAACCAACTTTTATCTTATTGACAAAGTACATGAATTAGTGGTCAGGATACAGAAATTTCTAACTAAAATACCTTGAAAAATATCAATATGAAAGTATCCGTGAACCAGAAGTTGCAACTTATTTCAGTGTCTTGATGTATTTCCAAGTGAAACAGAATATTGAATAAAGGGCAGGGCTTTATTGTGGTGCACCTCCACTCCACCTCTTGCTCATAGCAGATTCACGGTTGGATAGGAGTGGTTAAGAATATCTGCTACGTGGTTATGTCTGACATCACGCTTCACTGCTTCTGGGTCCTAACGCTCTGCCAGATGCCCCAAGAAAACACCAAACTGTATTAATATACACCCACGATGTCATGTAATACTGAAAAATTATAACCCTAACCTTTATCTCCATACTGAAATCCCAGATGGCCAGACAGTGATTCAGCTAAAATATTAGTGTCTGAGACACTGTGAGCACGGAGACTATTGTGTGCACAGCAATTTTTTAAATGCTTAGCTTAAATATGTAATATTAGTTAAATAGTGCTCACAAGTGGCTGTTGAGATAGGATTCTCAAGTGAAATGAGTAGAGGCTTGGACCCGGAAACAGCAGTCCTTACATCATACTTAACAAGAGGATTCTCCCCAAGTCTTCAAACTGATGTCATCAGAGCGAGAATGCTTATGAAAGATTATGATGGCCTACAATTTTTTTTTCCAGTGTATTGACTTGCACAGTTCAGTTGTTCACCACAAGACTAGTAATTTGCACTAAAAAAAGTAAGTAGGGTATATTATATATATATATATATATATATATATATATATATATATATATATATTTTATTATTATTATTATTATTATTATTATTATTATTATTATTATTATTATTATTTCAAGCTTTGAAATTGGTTTAATCCAAGTCTTCTAAAAAGACACATTCACTTTATATGATGAACAGATTTTAATATAGGCTTTACAAAAATTTACAAAAAATGACAAGTACAAAGTCAGTAATAAAATTATAAAATAAATGACCTCAATTCAGTTGTATTCGAAAATATGACAACACTGAATTTTTATAAACAGTGATTTAATAGCCATATTTGTTAGGCCTTTTTATTTAGATAAATGGAACATCAGATGGTTTTGACCTGTAATGTCTGTACAATGTAGTGATGCAGTTAGGAAGACTAGGATATTTATATGTACAAATCATACAAATATCCCATTCCGAAACATTTCTAGCATACTTAAATTGTAAAGAAATTAAAGTTCCATCTTTGATTGTTGAAAGACTTTCTGGTGCATTTCACTTACAGCCAATAAAAATGTCCAGAAGGATTTTCATCGGTTAGGCGTGGATCTATTCTGAATGGTTGATAACAGTTGACAAAGTTTAATCCAGGAGCAAAGAGAAATAATTTCTTCTTAAAGCAATGGTAGATCGCGACTGCACGCAGTCTGCGCACAAACAATATCTGAGTGAGAGGACAAACAGTTCATTTTTACAAGTTAGGACTATTTGAGAGCTCGCATCCAGTTTTCTGCGATTACATAACTGTGTTCTCGTGTTACAATAAAGCACTCGCCACATTTGTGCAGGAATGATTAAAACTATGCGGAATACCTGCAATCCTGCACGGACATTCAGACTCTGTAACTGACAGGAGGTGATGCACGTCAAACTCACTGTCGGAGAGAGAGAGACGCAGCTTTGTATTGGTGTATATACGGTAGATAGGGCCTACTGTGGAAAATGAGTAATGGAACCGTTTCAGATATTTCAGTATCGGTATCAAAATACAGATATGTATGATAACACTACCATGTAGTTTGTTTCTACAAACTTTGAATCAGTTACGCTGAGCTCCCTCACTGTCTGATCAGCTCTTCACCTGCTGCAGCGGCGGCTTTTCCCACGGTTCAGATATCAGGGCTTTTATTGGTCCGTTTATGATCGGATATCTTTATTGGCTACTGAAGTTTCGTCAAAGGTTTGAATATCAATCCAAATTGTGGGCGTACTCAGTAACAAACTATGATTTAAAAGTAATTAAGTGGATTATTTTGCTTAATTTGTACTTAAGTACAAGTAAAAGTACAGCTTTAAAAATATACTCAAAAAAGTACAAGTACCCAAAAAAACTACTTAATTACAGTAACGGGAGTAGTTGTAATTTGTTACCTCCACCACTGTCCAAAATACACATGCAAGAATCAGAACATGGATAAACAGGCAAGGCAAGACTAAGACTAGGAAACTAGGACTGGCTCCGTAAAGTAGCTATCAGCAAATACTGTGATAAACATTAGACAATACTCAGCAATCCAAACGAGGAAGTACAGGGCTTATAATGCGTGTCTGATTGGTTGCAGCTGTGTGTGTGTAATTGGTGCAATGGATGATGGGAACTGCAGTCCAGAGTGACGTGCAACAGTCTGTGTAGTGTGAGAGTCAATGTAACTGAAGAGTGACCTCTGGTGGCAAGCGGATGGAAGTCCATGGGCAGGATTCGTGACAGAAATGTTGTTAGAGGCACCTATTTGCAGTGAGCCTGAGCAGTAATATAACATTCTGCTGTTGGAAACGGTGCAAATAGCCATTCTTGTTGGCAACAGCTATTTACACTAGCTCTGACCACCAATGTTTTTACATTTATTTTAAATAAAAATAAAGGAAATATTTAAAAGTAGAAATAAATATGGTAGCAGGTATAGGCCTATAAGACCACATTTACACTGCAGGTCTTGATGGGTGGTCTTCGTCCCCCATTGCGCCATTGAAAAGAGTCATGTGATCGCAGTTGGTGTCCACCTGAGTTGACATCATTCGTCAGCGTTGTTTTTTTTCCAATGATGTACGTCTCGCATTGATGAGAATATTCAATCTGTCCGCATACATGACACATATCTGTAAACAATTTTCAGATTTATTTCCACATATGAATGAGGCCTCAAACCAAACTGAGAATATCCGAATGTGCTTTTTTTCTTCTTTACACATTCAGGGTCATATCCTACGACGGCGTTTTAGTGCCACGTTAAAAAAAAAATCTAAGATTACGAGATTAAAGTCGTAATATTTCGAGAATAAAGTCGAAATGTTTCGAGAATAAAGTCGAAGTACTACGAGAATAAATTTGAAATGTTTCGAGAATAAAGTCGAAATATTTCGAGAATAAAGTCGAAATGTTTCGAGAATGAAGATTAAAGTTAGAATATTTTGAGAGTATATTCTAGCCCTTTGCGCATGCAAATGGCCAGGATTAGGAGCACCAGGAGATATTTCAAAGTCTCAGCTTTCAATATAGGTCAGTTTTATAGCGAAATACAAACAATATCTATATTAAAATGATGTTTTTTTTCACGCTCTTTAATGTGGCGTGACAGATCACTGTATTCTCTTCAGTTTAAGCGGCATGTGAGTCAATCATCTTTCCGATTACAATAATGAGACATTTTCATTATAAATTAGGCTATACTGTTTTTTTCATGCCTTCTGATGTTCCGTCACTTTTATATCTTGCTATAAACTTGAAATGAAGAGGAAAAACACATTTATAATTTGTAGTATTTCGTGATAAAACTGACAGAATTTGAAAGCTGAGCTTTGTTATATCAAAAGCAACAAAGCACAAAATTATTGCGATTACTGGGTGGCTGGCGTGCTACAAATAATGAATGGAAGACGTTAAATATTATGTCCAATCATTTACTTTATTATACCATGAATAAAACAGCTTGTGAATAGTCACTTAATGTTATAGCCTACAGCCTATACCTCAGAAAAGAAAACAATATAACTTATGTTAAGGAGTTGGAGTCCACTTCAACCTTTAGAACGTTTTATTAATTAAATAGGCTACATGTGAGGAATGAAAGTTTGGACGCCACAGACGTTTCTGCGGAGTAGGTGGTGGAATTTTCACAAATTTGGAATTTTGGAATTTTCACAAAGAAAACAATTGCCTATACTTGAATTGATTCACATAAATACAGCGATCTGGTCATTAAAGAGCTTGAAAAACACATTATTGTAAGACACATAATTTGTGTTTCGCTAACTGATTTTGAAAGCTGGTACTTTGTTTTATATTAAAAGTACCAAAAGCACAAATCTTATTGCTATTGGGTGGCTGGCGCACTACAAATAACGAATGCAATGGAAGACATGAAATATTATTTCCAAGCATAGCCTGCTGTCCCCGCGAGTATGACACATAGTATGATTTCTGCTCATAATCCCACATATACATTTGTAGTGTATTAAAAAAGGGTTAAATAAGAGAGCTACAGCGCCCCCCAAAGGAATGTCGATTGGGTGTGTGAGCTGATGTTAAGATAAAAAGTTGTTCCTGTTCAGTCTGTTAATAAATGTCATATTCTTGATATTAAGCTGTTTCCGCGAATCCTTAAAATGGACTCTTCCTCATCCCAGTAAGATGATGCGGCCGCTCGGATGCAACAATTAGTAAATAATCAAATAAATAAATAAGTAATCAAATAGGCCTAAATTCCGGTGGCCTGGCAACTTCTGCGGGTGACCGGTGCTCTCAATCCAGGCAATTTACATGCGCAAAAGGCTAGAATACTCTCAAAATTTTATAACTTTAATCTTCATTCTCGAAACATTTCAACTTTATTCTCGTAATATTTCGACTTTATTCTCGAAATATTTCGACTTTATTCTCGTAGTATTACGACTTTATTTTCGTAATATTTCGACTTTATTCTCAAAATATTTAGACTTTATTCTCGTAGTATTACGACTTTATTTTCGTAATATTTCGAATTTATTCTCGAAATATTTCGACTTTATTCTCGTAGTATTACGACTTTATTTTCGCAATATTTCGACTTTATTCTCGAAATATTTCGACTTTATTCTCGTAGTATTACGACTTTATTCTCATAATATTTAGATTTTATTTTCGAAATATTTCGACTTTATTCTCGAAGTATTTCGACTTTATTCTCGTAATTTCGACTTTATTCTCGAAATATTACGACTTTAATGTCGTAATCTTAGATTTTTTTTTTTTTTTTAACGTGGCACTAAAACACTGTCGTAATATCCTTTCTTTGCCACACGAGAGGAAAAAAAATTGGAATTGGGTCATTTGAACCATGAAATATAAATGTGGCCTAATTGAAATGGATGCTTTGTTCTCATGCATGCAGCTTATATTGTTGCCACATTCAAAACTATTGCTCCTTTCCTGGACTTTTGAGGACACCTTTATTAATTAATAGGTTCCATATGGTTAGGGATAGAAGCAGGGTTGGGCTCAAGGGATAGAGAAAATAAATTCTCAATGGCCGTTTTTCCTCTGTCGGTGGGCCTCCTGAGGAGGCCAGATCAAGCCTCGGAAGTGACAGTGGAAACACAGCTGGCTCTGGCACGCACTAGCACTTGGCCTGACAGTGGGAATGCAGCTACTAAAGCAGCATCCATTTGTATATTTATTAAATAAAATCCTATACACTGAAAATTCTGTTGGACAGAATGCTACTGTGTACTAAAAAAGTAGTTCAAGATACATGCACAATATACAGTAAGCAGTACACTAGTATTCCATAAACATAGTCCATGTCACCCTGAGGACTAATGCCTTCAGGCCTTGTGGTAACTCCTCTCTTCTCTTTTCCAGGTGGCCCATCTCGCTGGTCATCTCCACCTTGTGACTGCTGCTGCAAGGGTCACAAAGGTGAAGGTGAAGGTGAGAGTGGAACCTCCTTCAACGAACTCTCCACCTCCAGCTCGGAGAGCCACTCCGAGGCCAGTTCCCCGCAAGGTACCGTCATCCGTGGCCCGGTCAGCCGACAGACGCACGTGCAAACGTTGGACAGGCCTCCCAAGAAAGGCCCCGTTCAGCATCTCCTGCAGCAGCAGCAGTCCGAGCAGCGGCGCAAGAGCGACCTTCTCCGGACACTTACCGCAAGTTCCCGGGACACCAGCACCTGCAAGAAGCGGCCAGCGAAAGAAAAGTTGACTGTGGAAGAGGAACTGGAGAAGTGCATCCAGGACTTCCACAAGATCAAGATTCCCGAGCACTTTCCCGAGCGCAAGTACATGTGGCAAGCCGACCTCCTGCGCAAATACCGTCTTTGAGGGACGGCGGTAACCTAAAAGCCCAAGCTACAATAATGTACGTGTTCATTACTAATACTACAACTACTATTGCTAGTACACACCACACTACTACTGCCTCTGACTTTGTTGTCCGGAGCGACCACTTCATCCGCTCGAATGGTAATTGTTTACTTGTAAACACTTACATTTTTGTACAGTTCCAGAGAGACGCGAGTGTTTTCAAAAGACACACAACTACTTATCTCTTTGGTTTGGGTCTCCCTTGCTGAGCTACACTTTGTGCGTAATTGTGTGTTTGTTACAACTGAATTTTTGACCTCGGTATGTTAGTGCCACAGCGATTGAGTTGAGGTGGTCCAGAGGTTGAAAGATGAATGTGTATCCACCTCATAAATAATGCATGTGGTCCCAACTGTGCCCTTTCTAAGAATAGCCACTGCCTTGGCGGATGTGAGAGTTGGTTTTTATTTCAACACTCTGACAAGCACAGAAGACCATGGAACTAAACGTGTTTTCCCTTTTTCGGATTCTCCGCATTCCATTTTCATACATCAGCCAAGCTACAATCAAAGACCCTTCTGCATATAGTCACGCCATAAAAGGGTTGTGGGTGGAAACTCAATAGCATCACATAAGAGCTTTGAAACTTCTGCCTGAAACATATTGATTTAAACGTGATATTCCAAATGGGAGTGGATGATAGCTTACTCTTGAGGTCAAAGGTTAATATGGAAAGTTTGGAAAATCATAACAATAACAGGAAAGGATTAGGTTTATATCCTGGAAGCAATCATACACTGATCAACATGAACGTAGTTTAGGGTTGTGCAATCTTTTTGCAGAACACATTTTACTGTTGTTTTCATTCCATCACTAATAATATTGAGCGAATATGAGAAATGGAAGACTTCTGGTTATATGTTCTGTAAGGACTATTAAATTTAATGAGACCTATACATAACTGATGATAATTCAGTGGAAACATATTAGTGTACGTAAGGGTTAATAATGAACATCATCCTTAATAAACACACCAATAAAGCTTAGATATATTTTGTTTAATTTAACTTTTAATATTTTGCAATGATTTCCAAGGATTTTGGAAACCAATATAAGCACCATAAGTTGCTGCTACTGAATTTATTTTAAAGTGATACTAGATAGACCTCTGTGTAAGGAGAATGGATTAATAGCTTACAGTAATATTTAAATAAAAAACTAAAATAATAATAATAATGCCACATATTTATTTTTAAATTACAATTGATAATTATTTGAGGGAAAAATTATCAGCCTCTTCATCATTCATTTTCACCTATTTCTTTTTCACTACTTTTTTATATTTTATACCTTAACTGTCTATGATGAACAGCCTTAAACTGAGTTTACCTTAAAAATGCTTTTAATGTTACACAATTAATTACAAAAATGTGACTAGATGTTTAAAGAGAGGCACATATGTTTATACATCTAACTTCGCAGATATAATGTATAAGATGTGGTGTGTACTGAAAAAAAGATATATTTATTTATTTCATTAAAAATAATTAAAACATTACATTTATTTTCAGGTTTCCGATAATAACCCAAATGTATTACCATAAAAAGAAGATGTTGTCTCTCAATTCACTACACTCTGTGAAGTGTGAAAGGCTCCAGATGCACTTGTGATGAATTTGATCCAAAATGTTAGGAAAAAAACCAAAGGACAGGAACAGTTTGAGGGGTAAATGACGGACATGGTCTTGCAAACTGACTTTTCTCAAAGTAGTTCCTTTGAATTGGAATATAAATTAAAATTCATTGAGTGCTAATCAAAATGTAGCCTCCAGCCTCTCATTCTCCTATCATGAAGCCTACATATCAGAAATATAAAAATGAAAGTGCAGAGAGAATATAATCTATAATAGAACAGATTATTTATTATCTGTGTGCATAAAAGGATACAGTACAGTCATTATTTTATTGCACAAGTTTCTTTTTTTTTTCCCGAAACACTGTCCATATTGTAAAATAATAACATTGCAAATCACTTGTAAATAACATTAAAATGTCTTTTATATGAATTGCACTCGTAATCTGTAAGAGATTACACTTAGATCACTCAATACAGCTAAATTATAATAAAAGTGTTTGGAATCCATATGGATTATATATATATATATATATATATATATATATATATATATATATATAAACAATATAATAAAGTACCAGATGAAGCTACAGTAACAGAATGGAAAAGACCCAGTTGTGGAATTAAAGTTGAGCTGTTGTATGTCACACAGGAGCACAACTCACTGCTGCTTTATACCAGGAAGAACCTGGAGATTCAGGTGGTATTCAAGCTGTGCTGTGCAGGCACCACACATTGAAACTCTAGCTTTTATAAGCGGCCAGTTCCTCTTTATTTTATATAGGCCTACGTCTATACCTACACTGTTTTGGAGATATATAGCAAGGGCCTTGGTGGTAAAATCCACTTTTAGAGTAGCCAGAAAGAGAGATCAATATATTATAATTTGATTATATAAAAAAGTCAGTGATGGAATTAACGGCATTATGATTATAACTCAGTTACTCAGTGGAATTCTAACGAAATTTTGTGCTAATGGTTTAAGAGTTACACCATATCCTAGCCAGTCACAACAAGATGAAGTAGCAAGCGACAAAAATTTAAAGAGGCGTTCACACTGGCAGTGGTTAATGTTAAACATCAGATATGTTCTGATTGACTGTTATTGTGCTGCGTGTAGCATTTGCACTTTCATTGTGGACAGACAAATTACTTTGTAATAACTAGGCCTCTTTCACACCTCATACAAAAAACATTGCAAAATCCCCACAAATCTAAAGTGTAACAGAATTCACACTGGCCCAAAAAATGTCCTATAAATATATTTATTATCACATTCTTCTGTAAAGCAACCTAAAATATGGAATTAACTACTCGCCGATTTTTCTTTCTTTTTTTGTGACAGGCACAAAAATGGCAGTTTCTATTCAGTAAATCTGACTGAATTTATGCTGTTATATGTTACAGTTTGAGGTTTGTGTTCCGTTCAGTGTAAATTAATTACAATGAAGATATAAATATGTTCCCCTCCTCATGTAAATTTGATTTCATGATGATCTAGTTTAAAGAAGTAATTAACTGCACACTCTCAATAACCACTGTATAATTTATTGCCATTAATAGTGTAAATGTTACATTTGGTAACCCAGAAATCACTTGACATTCTTTATAGAGCTGCATCTCTGTTACGCAGCAGAATTGCTGTGGATGTGAAAGCACAACATGCTTTCCTGCTGCTGCTTTGCTTACAAACTTGTGCATGCGATGTGAAACAGGCCTCAGAGTTAGACTATGTAACGCAGCATCTAATGTTCATTTGAAATTCCATGTCCATAACACCGATTTCATCTCACATCAGGTATAGCTCTCAGCAGTTTCACATTGGCACATTTTTCAATATTCTGCAATATTCCTTGTAACTGTCAGAAAATAATAAGAAAGTCTTTTTTTTTCTTTTTCTTAAATTATCCTGTCTTTCTCAGATTGGATCTGATAGTCTGATTCCCCTTTCTATTTTAAAGGAAAAGCTCATGTCTTGCAATTTATTGAAGTCCGCAGCAAGCTGTAGCTTGAGATCAATGTTATGCTATTGTGTTTGACATGTTTATTATTTATAAACTCATAGCATTTCGGTGCACTTGTTCAGTTTCACACCTACTAATAATTTCAGATAACTAAATAAATATTTCCACTAATAAACTGGCAACAAATTATAGGCTACAGCACAGCCAGGAACAGAAATTAGCCAAAGGTTAAGGGTAAAATTGACACAAATGCCACGGATATTCAAAATGTAGTGAAACACTTTGTTTTTGATATATTTCATAATGATAAAGGCCTTAGACATAAATGAAAAACGTGTTGTGCTATATGTTATATCTTCATAAAGGTAAACGTTCCTTTAAAAATCAATTGCATAGAAAGTGAATTATTGTCACAGCAACAAGCAGAAACATAAAACACTTGTTTATGATTTTTTTTTCACATTTTTTTATATTGTAAAAGGTAACATACACTGTAAATACTCGTAAATTCAAACATGATGAAGGATCATTTATCATTGTACCCAACACAATCTCAAGGCAATTCATAACTATTTCACATTTTGGCGAATTGGCGGCTAATTTGTATGAATTTGTCCAGTCTCATTCATGCATTTTTCATACAATCTGCTTACGACCGAGTGATGGTTATGTTTAGGCATAGGGATAGAGGTGGATTTTTTCTAAACATCAAATACGAATTCGCCACCTCATAAAATAGTTACGTTTTCATATGAAATTGAGTTGTTGTACCCATTAAAGAATGTATGGCGTATGTAAAAGCTCTTATTTAATTAATCATAATAGTGCATTTTGAAGTTTACTCTGTATTTTCACAAGCACACAGAGGAATGAAAGAGATGTTTAGGATTTTGAATGTTATAGATATATATATATGTCATTATGTGCAATGGAATATGTGCATCAAAACACAGGCTCTGTTGGCTTTCAGCTCATTGGTTTTATTTGTTAATGAAACATGTAACTGTACTAGCATATTGTTAATATACTAGTCCAATTAAGCCTGAAAGCAGGTTACTGAGTTCGAAAAGAAAGAAAATCTGATGATACGGAGCAACGTTTTGAAATAGGCCAGCAAGAAGAAATGTTTGGCACATATTTTGTTTCTGCTCCTTTCAGATGTTGACATACTTGTGGCCTGCTCTCCCGCCAGGCAGGCCTGTTTAAGATGTTGCCTGGCGTATCAGCAGCTACACCCCCTATTGTTTGAGCCCTTTGTATGTTTTCTTTTAACCCACAAAAAAGAAAAAAAAAATCAACTGCATAAGACTAACAAAACCGTATGTGTGAGAATAAAACCAATAAATGAATGCATTAAAATACTAATTTAAAATGTTGCAGAACACACCACAAAAAGGATATTGTTTGGTGTTGTTTTGACTTCAAAAAGGTCCAGATCATTGTGCGCATGCCAGTGTATGAAATATTGCAAATATTTGTCTGTTCGTGATGATGTTAAAAACATACCAAAAATACAGGGAAAAAAGGTAAAGCACAAAGAGTGGGTTGTGTCTGCTAATGTTTGCCACAAATGTACTGTATATTGTTATGTATAAAAGAGAGCATCATCTGAGATGTCTTTAGATACAAGCATAGAGGATTTAAAAATGTACAAGTACATAAAATAAAGTTCTATAGAAACAAACCGTTTTGCCTGTGGTATTGAGATATTGACTGAATGATTTACAGCTTGGAATAAATATTTTCTGAAAAGTTATAGCAAAGCATTAGAATTAAAACATTTGAAGGGAAAAAATGTGGAGTCCAGACATATTTTGAAGGCTTTAGGCTCTTTCTGCACAAATAACATCCATATTTGGCCTCCTCATTCCATATGTCTAGTATGCTGGACACATTTTTTTGTTGATTCTCTTGGCGTATATTAACAGTTATGTTATCTGACCAGCATCTGGGTGTTTCTGAACGATATCGAAGGGACATTTATACAAAGAATTATTTTACCAACCCTATCTCACTAGCAACATAAAAAATATTTTGAATGAATTCATATGAATCATAAATCAGCCATGTCATTTTAGAACATAAAACTGTTATAAATTGCCATAAGATGGACGTTTAGACACTTATATAATGTTATTTTTAATGTTCATAATAATATAATATATAAAGTTATACAATAATATAATATTGTTTAAACTGTTCCAGAAAATAATTCCATATTAAAAATGCTACATATTACAATGTTTTTTTGATTACTACTTTATTCATGTAATGTCGCTTTAATGTAGCATAATAATAATAATAATAATAATAATAATAATAAATTGTTAAATTGTTAGTTCATAATTTTACTTGTAGCATAGGAAATGCTTTTATGGAAAAAATTAAGAAACCCCTAGAAAATTCTCAGTTTCTCTGGATTTGTGATTTATACTGTAGCTATGTGTTTGAGTAAAACATAATTTCATTTAGAGCATGAAATGACAGTTGGTCATAAAAAAGATGGTATGTTTTCAGACATTTATTTTCAGACGTTTATATTCATTTTTAGACAACAAAATGCCAATGTTTCAACTTCAAAAGAGAAGCTGAAAAAAACAAACAAACAAAAAAAAACAAAACAAAACAAAAAAACTAATATTTGGTGGAATAACCCTGATTTTCAGTCACAACAAATAAAAACATTTATTATTTTGACCAATTGTTATTTTCTGAAAACAACAACAACAACAACAAAACAATATTTTTATTTCAAATCCAGTAAATTCAGAGAAACTGAGAATTTTCAAGAGGTCTCTTAATTTATTTATATAGTTAATGCTACCAAAAGCATAAATATTTAGCAAATATATTTTCATACAACACATTGTTTCTCATACATTAACAACACGTTCATCCCTTGGTATTGCTATGAAGTAAAAATAAATCTGGAAAGCATTGTGAAATCGAGAGACCCCACACACCCTTGTGATGTTGCTGTTGCCTGTTTTCCCAGGCAGGATTTCTGAGGACAGCGTTTAGCTGGAGAGAGCAAAGCAATCTGCCATAGATCTCCGTTTAGAGTGAGCCGTCTCCACCTTCATCTCACAGGGAGGGGCTGTGCTACTGTCAGGATTACACAGATAAGATTCATCTACTTTTCAGCGTAATGGATGAGCGTGCTTAAGCTGGAGACGGGATCAGATGATTGGTAGAACACAGCTCATAAAGCAAAACGGATATGCAGCCAGAGATGGGTTAGGCTACATCAAATCTTCCATTTAACTGACTGAAATAACTCATTAGCCAGTCCAGCTTTGTGATTATTAGCAAGTTCATTTCAGTACAAAAATATTCAAAATTGCATCTTCAAAGGAATTTTCACTTAAAAATGAAGCTTCTGTCATTCTGAATTCACTCATGTCTTATGATCTGTTTTAATATGCACAAAAAGCATATGGAATACTTTGATGCATTTTAAATGCGAAAGAGCAGCATGAACATTCTTCAAAACATTTTCTTTTGTGTCCCACAGTAGATAAAAACAGTCTGAGACAATATGATAGTGAGTAAATGATAGTGAGTAAATGATGACTCAAATGATCTTTAATTACTAAGAACCAGCGCTGGGAAGTAACCGATTACATATAATCTGGATTCCATAATCAGATTCCAAAAACGTACTTATAATTAGATTATATTACATTTTAAAGTATATATAAATAGACTAAAGTTACTTTTTTATTGATTAAATGATTACATATAATTGAAAGAATAGCAAAAAATTATTCATATATATATATATATATATATATATATATATATATATATATATATATATATATATATATATATATATTGCTCTTTGTATTTTTTTATATCAATATGGTTCAAGATTCTATTTAAATGAATATGATAAACAAGTTAAGTCAAAAGTAATCTAAAACTATAAAATTGTAGTCCGATTATATTACCCAAATGTGTAATGTAATGGAATACGTTACTAACTATGATTTTTTTGTCATTATGCAAGATGTTCTATTATAAAAAGGTCACACTTTAGTTTGGAGACCAGTTCTTACTATTAACTATGATTTTTGCCTCAATAAAGTCCTAATTAGCTGCTTATTAAGAGTTAGTAAGGTAGTTGTTATGTTTTGGTATTGGGTAGGACTAAGGGATCTAGATTATGGTCATGAAAAAAATGCATTAATTTTTGCTTTATAAGTACTAATAAACAGCCAATATGCTAGTAATATGCATGCTAATAAGCAACTCGTTAATAGTGAGCATTAATCTCTAAACTAAAGTGTTGCAGATAAAAATAAAGTTTTCAAAGTTTTAAGATATGCTTCCAAAACATGCCATTTTCAGAAACAAGATTTTAATACAGAGTATCCAATTAAGAGATAGCAAAAACATTACAGTAATAGCAACTAGCTGTTTGGTTTTGTTCCGTTTCTGCCATCTTTGATCATGTGTATGCATGGAGTTCACAGCAGACAGCATGGACCGTATACGCCCCTCAGAGAAAGTTTGCTCCTCGCATCCCAGCTCTGATTAAAGAATCAGATGGTGCACTTCCACTCGCTCTTACACTTCCACTCGCTCTCTCTCCCATCTGTACCTCAGAACAGGACAGGCAAAGTGTTATGGTGCAGTCAGAAATATAAATTCTGTCATAAAAGTCTTCAGTGTGAGCCAATTGGTTTCAGATCCATTTTCCAGCTGTCGTATAACGGCAGCACATCTGTGATGAGATATTTTGTCAAGCACAGTGAACTATTTGGAAATATACTTTTTGAAATTTAATATTATGGCGGGTGATCTGTGTAAATCACATCAGTACACTGACTACAATGGTGCACTGAACTGATTTAATGTAAGATTCAGGTTTTGCACCATGAACGTTGAACAGTACTCTTGTGGGTTGAAAATGAGTTTTCATTTGCAAGCTGCTTTCAAGATGAGCTGTATATGCAAATTTCCATGTTCACCACATCTGAAACAGGCATGACAAGCAATAAAATTCCTTCTGAGTTAATCCATGTTTTTGTCCTAAACAGAGGTTATTTTCCCATACAACGATGTAACTTTCTGTTTAACCAATGTAGTACGATACATTAACTAACTAGTCACAACTTTTTCCTTAGTACCTTAGCAATCATACTCATATTGTTGTATCTCCCTTGTTTAAACCACGTTGTTTCAACAATATACGTAGAGCTGTTGTTACTGATATCATGCGCAAGTGGTAGAGTAATAACTTCTACTAATTCAGTTCATAATAATTCATTCCATATAATGTGTTATTTGGATAGTATATACCAATAAACATCTTGAGGTCATTGGCAGCCCAAACAAATGGATTTTTCAGGTTTAATTTATCAAAAAATGACCCTGTACCTTTTACTCATGCATGTGTACAATTCAGAACAACTGATAGAACATGTGTTGACATTAAAATTGATGAAATCTAACTGTCACAGCAGGTCAGGGAAATGAGGATGAGGTGGCAGAATCTAAATGCAGCAAAACAAAGAAGAGAATCCAAGGAATAATGAAAGTCACAGGAGAAAACGTGGCAGTTTAAACAAAACCAGACAGAGCTGAACTCAACGAGGGCAAGATATCCACAAAATAATGAGGGGTAAAACAAGGGACAGGTGTGAGAAATCAATGAGTATATCTGTAAACATGGTAACAAAAGTGAGAATTGTAAGCCCAAGTTGATCGCAGAACCATTGTCACTAATGACTCTACGATCAACTTAGGTTTACGATGCTTTTGGGAAACGCAGCCCTGAATTGTTACACTAACAGAATTTTGATAAACATATAAAAAATAAATAAATGTTTCTAAAAAGTCAGTTATACATGTACATCTTCCATTATTCGCATTAACCCTTTTTCGCACAAGTCAAAAACCACCTCAAGTGAGGGTAAAAATTTTTTTGCCGAATTAAGGGATTTTTTTTTTTTTTTTCCAGAAATTTGGTGTTTCCATCACTCGTTTCTGATGCAATACTTCAAAATGCACATAAAAACAGGGTGATGGAAACATAGCTAATAACTCATTGCTCCAAAATACTGTTCCTAATCTTATAACAAACATAAGAACATATCTGAAATATATGAACAACAGAAAACTTACAGTAACCGTAAGCAACTGTCTAACGTAATTTTTTAAAATTCTTTTGGGTCTGTTCTAGTACCAGACATTAGACCAAAGTATTTCAGTAATCAACCATGTGTTTTTTGAAGTATAAATAATAAGTCTTGAGATGCGTCTTGCTATGCCAATTAAAAACCAATTGATTCATGCCCGAAGCATCATATTAGTCTAGGGAAGAGCCATATGAAATCTTAAAAGGCTTACAATGGGGAAATCATGCATAGAGCTATGTTGCATTATTAGTGTGTCATGTAGGAGTATTTATAGTTTTAATTAAAACCCTCCAGGCCAGTGGCTTAGTGCAGAAGCTCTTTGTAATTTTAAATGATGTGCCAGTGCTTACTAAGAGTTGGTATGATGGTTGTAATTGAAATCAAATGTGTTAACCACTAAAATATTTATTTATTCATTGCATGTGTTGATAGAGATTGATGATTTATAAGCCTGAGAAATGGAAAATGTGAGAGAAGGTGTAAACCCACATGCCCGATGATGCTTTTGTTGATCACATTTAGTAAAAAATAATTTGATAGCCTGGCATCTGCATAGGTAAGACTTTCTTAAGTCAAAATCACTTGCACCTGCACTTCTTGTGTGCTATAGGAATCAGTTCAACTAATTTGCATCATAATGCAAATGACCTTTCGCTGAACTCAGTTGCCCCTTGGTTACTGTTGCCAGGTCTGGGAAAGCCCATTTTTCAGCCGGCTTAGTTCTTAGAATATTTTTCCAATTCATTTTCATCCTAAATTTTAAAAATACAGTATAGTCTTTATTGTATAATTTTAAAAATAAAATTCTACAGCAACACTTTATTTTAAAGACCGAATCTCATTATTATCTAGTTGCTTATTAGCATGCATATTATTAGCATTTTGACTGTTTATTTGTACTTATAAAGCACATATTAATTACATATTACCCAATAAATAAACTTAACAACTTCCTTACTATTAATAAGCAGCAAATTAGGCATTTATTGAGGCAAAAGTTGTAATGAATAGTCAGTTAATAGTGAGAATTGGTCCGCAAACTAAAATGTGACCAATTCTACAATAAAGAATGATCGAAATTAAATGGTTTCCAAGGGGAATTACAACACTACTGTATAACTGTATTAAGTTATTTAAAGGTGTAGAGAGACAATCAAGTCATTCACAATGATTTCTTAAAGTGAACGGTCATTGTTGATTCCTGTTTTCTTGGTAGCTGAGACTTTTCTGATTGATTTACCTCCATTCATAATTGTGGGTAGTGTAGTACTTCAATTTGGTTATTAAACATGATTTTTAGGAAAAATAAAGATAAAATGACTGTGAATTGTGGCATGTAGGCTACATAAGCATATACCTGTACCACTACTTAACAGCTTAAATTTCATTGTAGGTCTGTCTTAAAAGGTTTATATGCTATTGCCAACAATGCTAATAATTTAGTAATATTTTACTTCCGGAATCCAATTGTTATGCTTTGTACTGAAACTAACCCCTCTTACAACTCATTCCAGGTCATCTCTGAATGTACAGCATGTCACATCTTGAAATGATTGGCCTGAAGCAGTGGAAGACTATGACACTCCTGTCTCCAAGAACATGGTCCACTGGACTGCTGGGCATAGTTGGAAATTGAAAAAATATTGCCTCTTCTTGTGAATCTCGATTTCTGCTGTGAAACACAGATGGTAGGGTCAGAATTTGGTGTACACAGCCGGAATCCATGGATCCATCGTCCCTTCTGTCAACAGCACAGGCTGGTCCTGATGGTGTAATGGTGTGGAGAATGTGTTCTTGGCACACATGAGCCCTCATAATACCATTCAAGCATCATTTGAATGCTGTGCACCATGTGCATCCCTTTATGGCCACATTTAACCCATTCTCAGCAAATTCTGAATTCTTGCAAAAAGATCTAGCTGCATTGTATACCAACTCTGGATGGACACATCAACTCAAGCTGATTCCAAGAATGCTTTTTGTGACATTACATGAAGAGTTTTCACATGAAACATATCCTTGATTTCCTAAACCGATTATGCCAACCTGATCTAATGATGAAAACGTACCTGTGGGAACTTTTTCGCAAGACGTGAAATACGTACCGCCATGTACGTTTCGTGACATATGTGAAATGTCCACTGAGTGGCGCTAAAAGAGTGTTCTGTTTTTTCCCCCCGAAACAGATGAACGTACATATGGTACATTTTATGTGACGTTGGTTTTGTACGTGTCACCGAAGTTCTGACTTGAAATGTCCATTGAGTGGTGCTATAAGTCTAATGCTCCGTGACGTTTTAAAATAGCGTACCATCTGAACTACACCTAAACGTACCCGATAGTATGAACAAAAGCGAATGTGAGGTAAAAACGCTATTGCAAGCATGCCGTTTTAGCTTGTTTTTTGATCGCTCATCTTTCAGCTCTTTCATTGTGAGTGATGTTTGTGACGGGATTCGTACCCAAGGATTCCACATAGCAAGCTTGTTACGTCCGGAAAGCGAAACATATGAAGCTGTAATCATAACTGTGTAGGAAAACAATTACAAGTGCTCACTGTTTTACCACCTTTAATGTTCATTTCTTTTGGAAACTGCAGTGATATGTACTTATTGGTACGTATTTCACGTCTTGTGAAAAAGTTCCCACTTGTACGTTTTTACAATGAGATCAGGTAGGATTATGCTTATAAGTCAAGAATGCATGTAGTCATGTAAACATGTTAAAATATTTTTCTTTTTCATAAATGGCTTTAGATTAACCATGGAAAAAATGCGATTGGACTAGTTTTGGACTAGTTTTCAATAGCAATTGGGCTGGTTTTGTTTTGAAGACCTGGCAACCCTGCTTTTGGTTTGCATGTAAACCAATAAATGAGTCATTTCAATAAACAAAAGTTTTTTGTTAGTGATCAGTGTAGTAATTTGTATGTAAACATGCTCCCTATGCACTCTTAAGATGTAATTTTGCATGTACATACAAGTGTGCAAAGCAACTGATATGCAACAAACACTCTTTTACAGATCTAGAATACACATTATCTGCTTTTTTTGATACAAAATTTATCCCATGTCATGTTTTGATCACCTGAAATATTTTCAGCACTTTTTAGAAAATAATTTAGGAGGTCAAGGAGTCAATGGTGATAGGGTCCCATATAGGTGTACTTAAAAAAGGTATCTAGAAGTGTATATTTGCTTTATTTTACTTTAATTGAGGTGTGGAGAGATCAGAACAATGCATGCTGAGTAACATGCACAACAGGAATTCATCTGTTTGGCATCAGTCAAAGTGGTTTTGTTCCAGGGAAAACAGAGCAAAGAACAAAAACAAATAAAGCCCAGTGGGCATCTTTCTCAGAATATCATTAAGGCTTCAGAGCTTGCTGGAGCTTATGATGGAAAAAGAAAAAAAAGGGGCGGAGGGAAAAAAGTGTGAAAAAGAAGATGTGTGAGGATGAATAAAAAGAGAAAGGCAAGGAGAATAGAACTGTTTGACAGTGCAAAACAAAACAAACCCTCTGAAAGTAAGGCCAAGGAATGGTATAAAAAGAGGAGGACATTAGTTCTGTGGGCAGCAGAATGAAGGTCAGAATGAACAAGAGGGGTCAAAGCCTTTTACGTTAAATGTCTTGTCCTATGTTGTGTTGAATGCCAGAGGTTAGCCATGAAAAAAAGAAGAAAAAAAAAAAAAAAAAAAACATTTGACAGAAAATGAAAAGGGCACTGTATTGTATTTATTTAATTAATAAAAATATATGACTGAATATTATATAACATGTCAAGAACATGCCCAGGTCATGCACTGCAAAATCAGTAAGAAATTATTATTATTATTATTATTATTATTATTACTGCAACTGTCACAAATCCAGTCCGTGGTCATCCACCAGATTGCCACCAGAGGTCGCTACCCCATTATATTGACTCTCACACTACACAGACTGTTACACATCACCCTGGACTGCATTTCCCATCATCCATTGCACTGAGTGCACACAGCTGTAACCAATCACACACCCTACATAAGCCATGGTCTGTATCCGAAATCGCCCCCTATACCCTCATTCACTATTCCCTACATTAGTCCACTTATACAGTTCACTTGAAGGAGTGAATGAAAATGAGTGAGTGAATTCGGACACTGAGTGCACCAGAAGGACTGCCGCTTTTGCATATTTGTTTGCTGTTTAATAATCATTTGGCAGCTCCAGTAGTAAGATTGAAGGATTTATCTTGAACTCTGTCACGGAAATTATGTATAAACCCTAATATTCAATTTACAATTCATTTGTACCTATGTTGTATTACACCGTGGATGAGCGCTTCTAAAATAAATGAATGGATGATTCAGCTGCGGGCGCCATCTTTTGGTGAGACGCGGGAATTCATTCGGCACGCATTATGGGGATTCTCTAGCCGTTGCGTGTACATCGGTTGTACACTCGTTTTTGCGGTGCATTGTGGGATTGAATGAGTGCACTCGAGAACGTCCACTATGGTTTCGAACACCACTTAAAATGGCTGTCCCCTCAAATAGTGCACTATTTGAGGGTATAGGGGGCGATTTCGGATACAGCCATGGACTTTCTCTCTCTCACTGCCGAGTATTGTCTAGCGTATATCACAGTATTTGCTGATAGCTACTTTACGGATCCAGTCCTATTTGTCTAGTCTAGTCTAGTCTTGCCTTGCCTGTTTACCCGTGTTCTGATTCTTGCTTGTGTATTTTGGATTGCCCTGTTGTCTTGCCTTTTGGACTCTGTTTGCCCCTGTCTGGACTATTGCTGTTTACCTGGGTTATCTCTCTGCCTTTCCCTGTTGGATATTGTTCGCCGATCGAAGACTCATGCTTGCCCTAGGATTACTCTTTGTCTTGCCTGTGTTGTACCTGTTTGCCATTGCATGAACTTTGCTTGTTTTGTGACCACGTCCCTGAATAAAAGCCTTGCAAATGGATCTGCACGTCTCACGTCTCGTCGGCTCCGTAACAGCAACACTTTACAGGTCTCATTAAGTCTCATTTGTTAACATTAATTAATGCATTAGTTAACATTAAAAATTAGCCATTTTACAGCATTATATCAATGGTTAAAAGTTATTTATGTCTTCATGATTTTTTATTTTATTGGAGTTGTGTGGATTATTGTGATATTTTATCAGCTATTTTCTAATGGCAGCCATTCACTGCAGAAGATCCACTGGAGAGCATGATGTACAGAAATGCTAAATTTCTCCAAATCTGTTCCTATGAAGAAACAAACTCATCTATAAACAAACTCATCTTGATTGACCTGAAGTCAGAAATTTTTCAGCAATTTTTCATTTTTATATTCATATTCCTGAAAAAAGTTGGATATAGTATATCCAGTTTACCTGCATACTGTACATACAGTACACTCATCTAAAAAGTTGAATAGATGGAGAATTGCAGTGATGGTTCTGATCATCGACACAGGCCATTGGGCTATTGGGAGCCCTCAGTGAAATAGCTAAATTAAAATATAAACACAGACCACATGATACAATGAGTGACTTACATTAATATTCATTCACTGTAAATTTGCTAATGTTGATAAAAGCCTTTTAGCAAGTCACTTAACACCTCTAATAGCACCACTTGCATATAATTGGAACAAGCTTGTTCTTTTTAAGAAAATCTGATAAAAGTTTTGTTAGTCAAAAATGTGACTACATTTACACAGTAATATCTGTATTCTACGTATATCTAATTGTATTGTAACTTTTAATGCCTTACAATTTTTTCATGATGTCTAACACCCATTTAACACATTTTTATAGAAAGTATCAAATCCCACATCTTCAGCAACAGGGGAAATCTCCTTTCAGTTGTCCAACATGCCTCCATCGCGGCAGGGGAGTCCGATAATTGCCTGTATTAGTCTCCATGTCCATGAAAATGCTGCACATGAATCATCGGTCATTAACAAAAGACCTTACAGGAGGAGGACACATTTATTCAAAACACTTTAACAAGGACGGGATTTATCTGGTGTTGCAAGAAAACAGGAGCCCTATATAAATGTAGATTTATGTATCAGTGAAAGGGGAAGAGAAAGTTCATTCATTAACTTTAGAGGAATAGGTCACTGTAAAATGAAAGTATGTCATTATTTACCCTCATCTCTTTCTGAAATTGTGTGACTTTCTATCAAAGTCGCAACCTATATCATACAAATACAGGTCAGCTCTAGTTTAAATTTGTGGTTACACTTTACTTTAAGGTGTCCTTGTTACAGTGTAATTATACATTTAAGTACTATTAATTAGTACTATTAATTAACTACATGTACTTACTATATGATTAGGGTTAGGATTAGGGTTTGTCTTAGGGTTACTTGCATGTAATTATGCATAATTTATTGTTATTATAATAGTAAGTATGTATAACGTGTAACAAAGGGCACGTTAAAATAAGGGGGGGGGTAGTATTAACGTCGATGTTGTGTTCCTGTGTGTCTCTGCCTGCCTAGTTTATCCTCGTCTCCTCATTCCTCGTTTTGTCACTGAAGGCAACCGTGACAGAATACCAGACCAAAACAGTAGTAAGCAGCGCTCCTTCTCCCCGTTTTGTTTTTCGTTATTTGAAAGTGTTTTCTTTTGTTTTCCTGTTTTCTCCCCGCGGTATGAAGCCCACTCTGCTGCCAAGCCCGCCGGCCGCTTTTGAGTCAAGCCCGCCAGCCGCAGCTCACTCAAGCCTGCCGGCCGATCCTCAGTGAAGCCTGCCGGCCGATCCTCAGTCAAGTCTGCCAGCCGTTCATCTGTCAAGCCCGCCGGCTGCGGCTCACTCAACTTCACCGGCCGCTCCAAATTCAAGTTTGCAGGCCGCCGCTCGCTCAAGCCTGCCAGCCGATCCTCAGTCAAGTCTGCTGGCCGTTCATCTGTCAAGCCCGCCGGCTGCGGCTCACTCAAGCCCGCCGGCCGCTGCTCACTCAAGCCTGCCAGCCGGTCCTCAGTCAAGTCTGCTGGGCGTTCATCTGTCAAGGCCGCCGGCTGCGGCTTGCTCAAGCCCGCCGGCCGCGCCGTTGTCAAGCCCTGTGCCGACTGCAGCTGTATCCCTCACCTCAAGCCAAAGGAGGAATCGGAGGAGGAAAAGGCTGTCGGCTCCAGCCCTAGAGTTCGCTCCAGTGTCGGCTCCAGCCCCAGAGTTTGCTCCAGTGTCAGCTCCAGCCCCGGAGTTCGCTCCAGTGTCGGCTCCAGCCCCAGAGTTCGCTCCAGTGTCGACTCCAGCCCTAGAGTTCGCTCCAGTGTCGACTCCAGCCCCAGAGTTCGCTCCATAGTCGGCTCTGCCCCAGACCAGAGTCGAGAGAAAGCTATAGTCCCTGACCAGAGTCGAGAGAAGGCTCCAGCCCCAGACCAGAGTTGAATGAAGGCTCCAGACCCAGACCAGAGTCGAGAGAGGACTCTAGCCACTGACCAGAGTCGAGAGATGGCTCTAGCCCCTGACCAGAGTCGAGAGCTGGCTCTAGCCCCTGACCAGTGTCATGAGAGAGCTGCTGTTCCCCTGTCAAGCCCAAAGAGGGCTCCTGTTCCTGAGTTTAGCCCAAGGAGGGCTCCTGTTCCCGAGTTTAGCCCAAGGAGGGCTCCTGTTCCTGAGTTTTGGCCACAGAGGCTCCTGTTCCTGAGTTTAGCCCATGGAAGTCCTCGGAGCCTGTAATTTTCCCAAAGGATTTTTGGGGGGGTAATAGGTCTTCGGTCGTAGAGGCTGAGGCGAAGGATGAGGCCACAGCCACGAAGGCTGCTCTGCCATGAAGGCCTGCTCCGCCTTGGCCTCCTGAGTCCCCTGCTCTGCCATGGCTCCTTGGACTGCCTGTCCCGCCATGGCCCCCTGAGCTCCCTGATCCGCCATGGCTCCTTGGACTGCCTGTCCCGCCATATCCCCCTGAGCTCCCTGATCCACCATGGGTACCGTTGGATGTTGTTAATGCGCGGGATGCGCCTTCCGGGAGGGGGGAGTAATGTCAGTCCTGTGTTCCTGTGTCTTGTGTGTTTCCCTCCCTCATGGTTTTTCCTGTTCCTGTTCCCATTCAGTTCTATTAGTCCCTGCTGTGGTTTGATTTGATTTCTCCTGTGTTTAATTAATTCCCTCGTTTAGTCCCTGTGTTTATAACCCCTATGTTTTCCAATGTCCAGCATCCGGTATTAACGTCGATGTTGTATTCCTGTGTGTCTCTGCCTGCCTTTGTGTTACCCCGTTTGAGTTGTAACACTCGTCTCCTCATTCCTCGTTTTGTCACAGAAGGTAACCGTGACAGTCATCTCCTAATTAGGACCCGAAATAGATAAATATTAAGTCTGCTTTTTAAAACAAAGAAAAGGAGGATGGTTAGTGTGCAAAAACAGACAGAAACTCAGTATATTCATGCAGTGTGTGCATGTCAAAAAAATTAAATCTAATTTGAAGCTTGTGACATAAACAAGCAATTTTACATCCTTTTGGAAACTTAACGAGATAGTTCACCCAAAAATGAAAATTTGATTAATTAACTTATCCTCAGGCCATTCAAAATGTAGGTGACTTTTTTTTTCCCCTGTAGCGTAGTAAAGAAGATTTTGACCTGAAACCATGTCTGTTTTTGAGAATTAAAAAAAGCATATCAAGGAACACAAAATTAAAACCCATGGCTCCTAAGGATACAGTATATTGACATCTTATGACGTGAAACAATCTGTCTGTGCAAGAAACTGAACATCATTTACATTACTATCACCTGCAATATCCTCAGGCAAACTGTGTGAAGTTATACCTGGTTTGCAAACAAATTAATCTTAACCAATTTTAATACATTCTTTTTGGCAAACTAGTTGAACCAGTTCACCAAATCGAACTGAAAGATCTGAAACAATTTGTGGCTCAAGCTGCACAAATCTACTCGATCAAAACTCAATTTCCAATGCCCAACAGTCACTCCGACTCGAAATGAGGCAAAATACCAGCGTATATGATCCTATGAGGAAAAAGTTCTAAAGAATGATGAGCCAGTGACATGCGCATACATTAACCAAGCATTGAAAGAAGGGACGAAATGAAAGTTTTTATGGTTTCTCACTGTTTATGCAAAAAGTTGAAATGATTTATTTTATATGCTGTAGACATGTACAATATCCATGCTTCACATTATTATTGGGTGCTTTAATAATATAATTGCTTATATGCTACGTCATTGCGTGATTACATAAATGAACTAGCGAACTGAACTGTCCAAAAGAACCAAAAAAGAATCAGATTTCGCCGTTTACCTGAGGCTGTGGATTACAGGTAATAATAGTGTAAATAATATTCAGTTTCTTGCGCAGACTGATTGTTTTGCTTCATAAGACCTCAATATATAGTAAAGAGCCATTATTAATTTTGTGTTCCTTGATATGCTTTTTTTTTCACTCTCAAAAACAGCCAGCCACTGACTTGCATCTTATGAATCAACCACAGTTTCTGCTAAAAGTCATTTTTACTATTCTACTCAAGAAAAAAAAAGTCTTACATCTTGAATGGCCTGAGAGTGAGTAAATTAACGCCTTTTTATTTCTTTATTGGGGGGGGCATCATAACCACGACATCATAAATTCCTCTTTTGTGTTTCATGGAAGAAAGAACAGGGTAAATAATGATAGAAATTTTATTCTCCACTGAACTATTCAGCAAGAATAAATGGACCTAATTAAGAGATATGTGAAGAGAAAGGTGGAGATCAAGATGGAGAGCAAATGGAGTGTGTGTGTGTGTGTGTGTGTGTGTGAGAGAGAGAGAGAGAGAGAGAGAGAGAGAAGGAGAAAATGGCTAGAGAAGAAAGCTTATTTTTCTAATGTTGTAAGGGCCAGATGTGGCGACTTTCTTCAAGCGAAGCAAATGCTTTTTGGTATTGTTGGTGTTTAATGCACCCTAAAACGCATTCAGAAGATGGCTGAATTCCAAGCACTATAGATATCCCCATATATTCAAGAAATTACTGGAATCCCATTTCCTGTGATTGAATTAACAGTCTTCTAGCTCCATATGCAGCATATAAAGAGTTGTACCATGTAAAATGTAAAACAAATAGCATACAGTTTGATTGACTTGTCTTGTGTTGTTTGCAAATCACTACATTTCTGAAAACAGATCTGTCACGCCACTGCACAGCAATTTAACAACAGAGCTTTGGTTCATATCCATAGAATGAGAAAGCAACTGTGGTTTAAAGATTTCTGGCAGCAGACGTACCAACTGTACGACTGCATATTCATCTTAGTGTAAGACTCTGGTGTGTAGATCTCAGTCAAGACTGAGTCATGTCTTATGTAGGAGATGGGAAGTTCATTTTTCACATCCATTAAAATGAAGTGCGGTAAAGCTAAGAAAAAAAATATTAGTGCTCCACCTCTCCTTTACTGCCCCCCTGGGACAAATGCTTTACATCTCATGGACACTGTATAACTAATACAAACCATTTCTTTTGCAAGAGTTGGACCTATAACACAACTGTTAATGGTTGTCAAAACACAAGAGCAATCCAATTATAATATTTATGTATTATAATTCACATTTATGACTTTCTGTATGAGCCGTATAATGCATGGGATGGGATTTTGTCATGACATCCAATGTTTTCTGGGAATCTGGGATCTCTGACCCAGTTTGTTTGTTGACTTCCATGGTTGCAGTATGCTGTGTTTTACACCAACTGGCAACCTGGGGTGTCAAATTACTATTGAGTAAATTGTCAGTGGGCGGAGTCACACATACCGTAACAAAAATAGACATTCCGACACAGAACACACATTTCGAAGCAGAATTGTAGCGTTTTTTTTTTGTTTTGTTTTGTTTTTTTGTTTTTTTTTGCAGAAACAAGTACATGAACTTGAAATTTGCATACAGCATGTTTAAGAAAGAGAGACAGGCAAAGCTCATGTTATGTGGACTAACTACAAAGCTCTCAAATACATTCTGCGAAGTTATGTTACCAAAAAATCCCAGCAGACATAATTGATTCTCTTTTAAACTACTTTGATTTTATCCTCACTTATGAAGTAGGCTCCAAAAATGGAAAAACAGATGTATTTTGTATGAAGTTTAACCCACCTTGTCAAGATAATTAGCCAGTTTACATGATTCTGAAAATCTTGCAGAACAGAAAAAGTCTTGAGATCCCATTATTTATTTAAATCTCAATATTTCATCCTTTAAAAGTGCCTTTCTTCTTAAACTCTTTTAGTTCTTGACTCTTAACTGCGACTTCATGGTATGGTAGGAAATACTTTGTTGTTTTTTTCTAAAGCCATTGTGCTTTGACCTTTCTGCACATAGATCTAAGCTCTCCAGCTTTGTGGAACAGCCCAAAGGTCATATGTGCTATCCAGCATCACAAAGACATTGGTTCCAGAACCACAAAATCAACCTACAGTATATAGCATTACCACACTCTTACATCCACAATGGAAGCAGAATATAAGACGTGCCAAATGAAGTCCCTTAAGACAAAGTGAAGCAAGTTTAAGTACACAACTTTTGGTAACACTTTAGTTTTATGGATCAATTCTCACTATTATCTAGTTGCTTATTAGCATGCATATTACTAACATATTGGCTGTTTATAAGTACTTGTAAAGCAAATATTAATGCCTTATTCTGCATGACCATATTTTAGATCCCTTAGTCCATACCTTATATCTAAACTTAACAACTACCTTGTTAACTATTAATAAGCAGCAAATTAGGAGTTTATTGAAACAAAAGTGGTAGTTAATGGTGAGAATTGGTCCCCAAACTAAAGTGTGACTCAACTTTAATTCCATGCAGTAAGTTCTTCCTTTCAAAGCTTTTGTGCTATACACACACACCAAATCAACACTTTAGATCTCATCATTTCTTGATGTTATTAATCTGTCAATGTACTTCTAGTCTATCCCATATTGTTCTTCCAACTGGACAGATAATTCTATCTTCTGACATGTATGAGCCCTTTAGTGAAGACTTGAATGCACGTGTTGAAGATAGCACACATTGTGCATTTATTTTGTAACAATAATTATTAATTAATTAATAATAGTCATAATAAAACTGCAAAGAACAGGCTGGGTTCAGACTTTTTTTCTTGATGCATTATAGAGCTATTTAGCTGTCAAGCACTTAAATGTGCATCTAGCACTAGGAAAATACAAGTATTGGATTGGGACTTGGTATTGGAAGGTACTCAATATTAAATGACTCTGATCGGATCGAAAAAAAACAAAACAAAACAAAAAAAACAATCTTGACCAGAACATCCTTTCCTTAAACTAAGTCTTTAGAAAGGACGATGATTCGGCCACAATTTGTCACCCACACAGAATGTGATAATGAGGTATGATGTAACACAATTAATCACAAAACATAGCCAATGAGGCATTCTCAGCAAATGAGTATGTTAGGAACAGTGTTAGTGAGAGGGACAGAATCGTAAAGGACAGAACAAATCAGCTTAAGTTAAGCACAAACAGTAGTAGAAGTAAGGGTTTACAGGAAGGACTTTTCTTCCAAAGACTTTGGGCACCACTAAAACTTTTGCCACTTAACTTCATAATGGGGTTGAATAGCAAGCAGCTGAGCTGTAAGGGCATTGTGTTTCAGAGCTGGCAGGAAGTGCGCTAGGTATGAGGGTTATCTATTTCTGCTCACCCTCAAATAAGCGTGTCAGTGCAACAAAAGTATAGCGCCAGACCATCTGGCTCTGGGTGTCCCAGTGTCTGATGACTTTAGCAGCACTACAAAAGCAACGTATAAGCATCCCCTCGCCCCCTGTGGGCCGGTGAAGCTGAGCCAACTGCGGTGACTGCCATCAACAGAAAATCTGAGAATGAGCAGTTTAATTTTGGCTGCTTAAATCTAACACCACTCAAAGTGGGACTCACGCTAAGCTGCTTCAAAATGTAGTGTGAAACACTTCACAGCTATTACAGCTCTCAGCATACAATAACCCACAGTCAACCTGAGATAATCAAAAGAATTGATTGGAAATTCAAGGGAGTTAATTATATATACAAAAAAAAACAAACAAAAAAAAAAAAACAGCTTTTTTCCCCATATAAAGCTAGCACCCTTCTGAAGGAAATTAAATATTTAATTTACAATTAAAATATTTATACTAATGCAAATTACTAGTACTAGTACTACCATGTAACAGTACTAGTTAGTTAGCTAGTTAGTAGATTTTACAAAAAAAGTAATCATATTTCAAAATATACAAAAAATGGCCTAAAATATATATTTGCTAAATATGCTTCAAAATATATTTGCGTAAATTAAATGTGTTTTCTACCAGTATGTTTTTGGCCATTTTTATGTACATTTTTGAAAATATATTTCAAAAAATATAAATATACAAAAAAAAAAAAATTATTTTGCGCTGAATATTTAAATCTAAGAAAACACATTCATGTCACATTTGCATTTAGCCTAAATTTAGGCTACTGTAAAATTGGAAATTTATTTTTAAAAACATTTTGAAATTTATTTTGGTATATGAGGGTTGAAACTAAGGATATTTTCTATTTCAAAATCACTGCGTAAAACATATGTTTGACATATTTAAAATATATTCTGGTGACAAGAAATTCATTCATTCAATATGATTCAGATAATGTTCTTTCTCTTGAGATGAACATAACTTTAAATGTCAACATCATCATATACTGCAGGTCTAAAGGATTTAAGTCTGTCTCCCAAAAAAATATGCCTATTACTGCAGTTTCATCCCAACTCTTACTCCTGGTTGAATTAGCCAAATTAATTTGTATATTTGTTCTATTGCAGTGCACAAATAATTAGTAGCACATACATTGTACCTATTTTAACTAAAATGTAACTTATGTTTGGTTGGTGTGACTGTCTCCTGAAGAGGCAATGAAAACATATGGATGAAGGATATTTTATACAGGCACCACCAGATGGTCATGCCAAAAATATGTTTTGACATATAAAATCCAGCACTACGAATCACTACACACATCATTCAAGATTCTTAAATATGCATGTCAATGTTATTATCCTCATGCTCTTCGAATCCATTAAAGCAGACACATCTTTAAGAACATCAAAGAACTTTTGTCACTCTCGGTGGGAGGGTGCACTTATTTACAACTCTGCACAGTGGAGTACAGTTCATTCTTTTTACAGCTGTAAGCAGAATGAATAATTCAAATGGGGATGATATTGTACTAAACAAATGGGATCAAGAATGGTTCCTTGTGGATCTGCACTGGTTCTGTTCAAGAAGCCCTATAATACTCATCTCAATGTCAGTTGCTCAGCTGGAGCAGGATCAGAGCCAATCACGCTTAAATATAGCAATAATTTAAAAAGGGTTTTTTTTTGTGCTTTTATCATTTAATAATTGCATTATCTCTTGCAAAACTAGTGCATTCCCCTGAAAATGCACAGTAAAAAAAAAAAAAAAAAAAACTATTTTCACTAATTGTAAATAGCATCTATTGCAAATAGCCTCTGCAAAAAATGTATTTCATCATATGTTATACATTAATGCCATTGATGTATAATATGATGAAATACATTTTAAAGATGCTTTTTAGAACCAGATTGTGTATGACATATAACAGCAGAATCTAATGCACTAACCTTAACAGTTATTTATTTATTTATTTATTTTTGGAGTAGTTTTGAGCTATGTTCCATCCTTTAGGGACTGCTTACCAATCTAAATGTGGATGCGATGCCTGACTACAGCAAACAGATGGGAGTGAATCATTTACTTCTCTTAGGCAAAGCATTCACAAATAACTCTTACTCGCATCATTGCTTTATTCATATTTGTTTATTGGGTCTGTGATGTTTTGTGTCTTAATTGGTGGTTTGGGCCACACTGGTACTTTGTAGCACTTGTTTACCTAATTAGCTCAAGCAATATAAGCATAACTAATTAATTGCATGGGGTACAGTTGGTCAACACAAATATCATAGACCACATTGTTGAAGTTGAAAATGTCCATTTTTGGTGGTTGACAACAGGTCTGGGTTTGCAACATAAGAAAATACCTACAATGACATTTTATTTACTCCTTTACCTTCTCCTGATGGAAAGAAAATCATACATGAGATCTGTATCTCAGATTTTACACCTAGACAGCATGGAGATTAAATAGGGAGCAAATGAAGAAAATACTTTCCCTTTCAAGGGAACTTCGAACTGCGTCCTTTAGGGTTCGCTTTGGGGAACGCCGTCAGCGTGACCCGTGTCTGAAGCATACATACAAAAACCACAACATGTTGGCTGGCGACAGCCTATGACGTCACTACCGGCGCGACCACAGTATAAAGGGGCGCCGGGAGAATACGTCATCCTCTTCTTCGTCTTCAGTGACTGTTTTGTTTGAAGCGTGCATTCTGGTGGTAAGAACGATTTTCTACTCTTATCATGGTGTATGGATCCGTGTCCTCGTTATTCGACACCTGATGACACACACGATCTTTGCGTCTTTTGTTTGGGCGAGGAGCACGCACGTGATGTCCTCGAGGGGGCAATCTGCGTTCACTGTGAGCATTTTTCTATGAAAAAGCTCCGCTCTCGTCTGTCTCTCTTTTCGAGGAAAGAGGGACAGCCGTCTGCTTCCCGCGGTTCAGGACCCGCCGCTGCCGAGGCATGGAGGAGAATGAGTTTGTGGGGATCACAGGTGGATCTGGCCAATGAGTTAGAGAGGGGACTTTCCTTCTCGCGCTCGTCGGCCGCGAGCGAGGGTGAGCTTCTGGATGATAATGATGCGATCTCTCTGACATCATCTAATCCAGCGGCAAGTGCTCTGCTGAGTTCTGCCCAGGAAGAGCAGGAGATGTCTGAGGGTGAAGAAGTTGAGATTGAGCCCTCTCTATCCTCCTGCCCTGCGTATGATGAGTTGTTGGAGGTTATGGAACGCGCCATGGCGAGGCTTGACTTGCCGTAGAAGCGGGCCAAGAAGGTAGCACCACGAGGTCATCTCGATGAGCGTTATCTCTCTGACCATAACCCCCCAGCTCAAGAGAGCCTTCCATTTCTTCCTGATCTCCATACGGAGATTGAGAAGGAATGGAAAAAGCCGTTTTTCTCTCGTGCATGAGAGCGGCTATGAGAGGATGCCCCCTATAGAAGAGACGCTAGCTAGCTATCTCTCTGTAGGCGAGACATCCTCTCTCAAGGCTCCCTCCTTGCCATCTAAGCCCCTGCAGGATACATCTCGCTTAAATGGCAGGGCATACGCAGCAGCAGGTCAGGCTGTCGGCTTGTTGCACACTATGATGGTGCTTCAGGCATACCAGGCTGATCTGCTGAAGGACCTGGATAAGGGTCAGGGTCTGTCCCCTGATGAGGTAGCTGAGCTGCGCCGCACCACAGATCTGTCTCTCCGTGCCACTAAGGCGGCCACCACTGCTATGGGCAGGTCTATGGTGGCCATGGTGGTAACGGAGAGACATCTGTGGGTGAAACTGCCAGATATCGGGAAGAAAGAGAAGGGCTTTCTTCTCGATGCTTCAGTCTCGCTCTCCGAGCTTTTCGGTACCTCCGTCGAGACGGTGGTCGAGAAGTTTAGGGAGGCGAAGGCTCAGCAGCCTTCAAAACCTTCATTCCAAGAAGATCCAGGTCTGAGCCCGAAAAACGCAAGGGTCCTGGCCCGTCCTGGTCTGAGGGTCAGAGTCGTGACTCGTGCCCCTCCCCCACATGTGGGTGGGGCTAGAGGAAGGCATGTGTCAAAGAGAGGTAGGCAAGACCTGAGGGAGGTGATCCAGACGAGGCGTTCTCAACACTCTCGTCCGGACCAGAGTAACACTTGAACATCTACTCCCCTCCCTCGGGGGCTTTTTTCATCTGCCCTTATCTTCCCCCCTCTAATTCCCCTACAACCACCATCACTCCACCTGACCAAGGTTAGGTGAAAACCTCCTGCAACGTACATTGCAGTCTCTCATGCTGGACCTATGATG
The DNA here is from genome assembly GCA_039654775.1 of Spinibarbus caldwelli. NCBI lineage: Eukaryota > Metazoa > Chordata > Actinopteri > Cypriniformes > Cyprinidae > Spinibarbus > Spinibarbus caldwelli. The sequence continues at coordinate 23,418,232 of CM077259.1, read as the reverse complement.
TTTTTGGTCAGGTTCTATGTTTCATAGAAACCACCTTACTGAGGGTCCGGACCCGAGGCCTCTTCGGACTTCGCCTCTGGAGAAACTGAGTTCATGCGCAGGAATCATGGTGGGTGAGTACGATCCATTTAATGTGTTTCTTTGCTAGACTTCTTGCAGAGTTTCTGGGACCTGTCTTTTGTGTTTTTAAGCCTATGTTTAGGATAGGTCCTCGGCGAGCACCCCCTTGCTATCGACTCAGTGCGGTGATGACCTCACTCGTCGATACTGGATCCAGGCTAGTATGATAGCCCTGTTCCCGGCCGCACGCCTGCTGGATCATGTGACCAAGTCGTTAGGTTTCTGTAGGAGCCTGCTTGATCATCAGGTTCCCATGTCAGCACTGTAACACTAGCATGTCCCGCCCCGAGGGGCCTCCTGTGGTGAATGAAAAGTGTTTCTGGAGGCCACCCACTCTATCATCGTGCATTCTCTAGTGAAGCTCCTCTCACTGAGGATTTAAGCGGGTTTACTCTCTGAACTCTGCAGTTCATACAGATTGTGTCACACTGCCCTTATGGTGAACCAGTGTATCACCCCTCTGTGGAGTGGGCTTGAGTGCACTGTCTTCCCTGAGGCGAGAGTGAGAGGTGTTTCTGCGGGAACCCTCTCTGAGCTCTGGCTCTGAGGAGCAACAGCTCTCCATGTGTGATCTGGGCCCCGTTGTTTCTCAAGGCTCTGTGGGTCTGGTTAATGGGGTCCATACTCTCTATCAGGATAGAGAGCACAGGGCTGGATTGGGTTGGCTATAGCTGGTGGCTGAGACTTTGCTTCGCGCCACTGCTCGTTATGCAGCCATACTGAGTTGTTGGACTCATCTCTACTGGAATGTCTGATCCCCTTTTGAGCTGGATCCCATTTCCTAGGCCCCCTTTCAGGGGGTGGCAGTGCTCCCTTCTCTGCGGGAGGGTCTGTTTTGAGCTTGCCATGCCTGAGCAGTTCAGGTCTTCCTCCTCTCTACTAGGAATGAGAGTTAGGAACCTGCCCTTGGGCCATTGACCACTCATTTCTGTTGAGTGTGTTGAGCTCCGTGACAGAATCATCAGGCAGCTGGCTGCTGCTGTCCCCCTGATGAGTCACCCGAGTGGGCTGAGCCTGGCAATACTCCCCTCACCCTGAGGGTTGGTTTGAGCGTTGCCCTCAGCCAGGCGCCTGGGTCTTCTCCGTGGGGTCCTCCATGCCTTGATCTTTATTTAGAAGCAACCTCAGCCTGTTAGGCTTCTTTTGCCTCACAGTTGAATGGCTCTTCTCTGTTTAAGTTTTAGTAGTGCTCCCCTCACCAGAGGGTTACCTCGAGCACTTCATGCCTAGCTGAGCGTTCGAGGTCCCTCTCCAATTTGAGAGCTGGGCCTCTGGTCTACAGCCATACCGGATGGTTAGGCCTTCTCATGCCTTCCTGGTGAGCTGTCTTTGTTGAGTTAGCATCACTCCCCTCACTGTAGAGGGTCTTCTATGAGCATGTGGCTCCCTTCCGAGCATTTGAATTCCCTCCCTTCTGGTGGAGTTGAATTCCCAACTCCTTGAGTCGCATAGGGTCTCTAGGCTTGTTGAGTTTCAGCCTCTATGACCACTTAGAGGGAGAAGCCGATTAGTCACCAGAAGAGACGGACGGCAGCGTGTAAGTGTTGTTGTAATACTTGTTGGTAGATCTGTTGTTTAAATTATTTACTTGCTGCTAGGAAGGAATACTTCGTTTCCTACCTATTTCTATTCTGCTTTTTCGTTGAGGTTGATATTTTTGATTGCACTTACTGGTAATTATAATAATTTGCGCCTCGGCTAAGAAGGAGCCTGTGTTATTTGCATTTGCTCCTTGCGCTAAGTGTTAGTTTCGTCTTGAGCTATTAGCACTCTGTTGGGCTATTGGCTGGGCTAATCAGAAGCCGGCCACAGCGACTGTTAAAAGTATTTAAACTGCTTGGTCGCTGTTAGAACTTGGGAGAAGCCGATTAGTCACCAGAAGAGACGGACGGCAGCGCGTAAGTGTTGTTGTAATACTTGTTGGTAGATCTGTTGTTTAAATTATTTACTTGCTGCTAGGAAGGAATACTTCGTTTCCTACCTATTTCTATTCTGCTTTTTCGTTGAGGTTGATATTTTTGATTGCACTTACTGGTAATTATAATAATTTGCGCCTCGGCTAAGAAGGAGCCTGTGTCATTTGCATTTGCTCCTTGCGCTAAGTGTTAGTTTTGTCTTGAGCTATTAGCACTCCGTTGGGCTATTGGCTGGGCTAATCAGAAGCCGGCCACAGCTGTTTTCACTCTAGTCTGTTAAACTGTGTATTTATTTGATGTCCGTGCGCTGACGCGGAAGCGTCTGCGGAAGCGTGTGTTCAGCCTCCTCGTGTGAAGACCGACGAGTGTAAAGACGAACGACTTTTTCCTGTGCGACTTTAACCGAGCAACGAACTTAAGTATCATTTCTATCTTCCCTCACACACTCTCCTTTTCTGTCCTCTTCCTTTCCACCTCTATCATGTGTTTCCAAACCATTCCGGTTATCTCTCAACCACGCTCTAACATCACACGCAGACGGCAACGTAATCCTGCTAACCTGCGCCCTATCTCTACATCTTCTACCGCACCTCTTTCTTTCTCTGTGGGTCTCTGGAACTGTCAGTCAGCGGTCAACAAAGCTCACTTCATTTCTGCTTTTTCTTTACAATCCACACTCAGCATCTTGGGCTTGACTGAGACCTGGATTCGTCCAGAAGACTCAGCAACCCCAGCTGCTCTCTCTAACAATTTCTCTTTCTCTCACACCCCACGTCAAGTTGGCCGGGGTGGGGGTACTGGGCTGCTCATTTCAAAGAATTGGACATACTCAACCCACTCTCCCCTATGCAATTACAACTCATTTGAATGTCATGCGGTTACTGTAACAGCTCCTATAAAACTCCAGATTGTGGTAATTTACCGTCCCCCTGGCCAAATTCTAGCCACCTTCCTAGAGGAGCTGGACGGGCTGCTGTCCTCTTTCATGGAGGTTGGCACTCCACTCTTAGTCTTTGGCGATTTCAACATTCATCTAGACAAGCCTTATGCTACAGACTTCCATTCACTCCTAGCTTCATTTGATCTCAAACGCCTTACCACTTCTAGCACGCACAAATCAGGCAACCAACTTGATTTAATTTACACACACAACTGCACTGCAGATAACATTCTGGTGCAACCACTACATATCTCTGACCATTTCTTCATTTCTTTGACATTACTTTTTGATACCCATGTGCCATCAACCCCCTTACCGGTTACTTTTAGACGAAACCTACGCTCCCTTTCTCCCTCACATCTGTCCTCTGTGGTATCCTCCTCTCTTCCCTCACCTACCCATTTCTCATCTCTGGATGTGAATGCAGCTACTGACACTCTATGCCAGACCTTAACCTCTTGTCTTGACGACATTTGTCCTCTCTCCTCCAGCCCAGCACGGGTTGCCCCTTCTAACCCCTGGTTATCCGAGGTTCTTCGTGAACATCGGACCAAACTCAGAGCGGCAGAGAGAAAATGGCGCAAATCAAACGATCCGTCGGACCTGAGTAGGTATCAGTCCTTGCTCTCATCTTTCTCTGCTGAAGTCCACACTGCCAAATCCTCACATTTCCACGACAAGATCAACAGCGCTCCAGACATGCGTAATCTCTTCAGAACATTTAATTCTCTCCTCTGTCCCCCTCCACCACCTCCCACCACTTCTATAACAGCTGATGACTTTGCCACTTTTTTTACAGGCAAAACTAGAACAATCAGTAGTCAGTTCTCTCCTCCACACACACACGACCTCCAACCAACCACATCCACTGCTAAAACTCCCATCTTCTCCTTCTGTCCACTCACTGAGGCAGAGGTATCCAAACTTCTCCTCTCCAGCCATCCTACAACATGTCCTCTAGACCCAATCCCATCACACCTTCTCCAAGCAATCTCTCCCACACTCTTACCAGCACTCACACACATCATCAACACATCTCTCCTCACAGGCATTTTCCCCACTGCGTTCAAGCAGGCTCGGGTAACCCCACTGCTCAAGAAACCTACATTAAACACTTCTCTTACTGAAAACTACAGACCTGTCTCTCTCCTTCCATTCATAGCGAAAACACTCGAACGAGTTGTCTTCAACCAGGTCTCATTGTTTCTTTCACAGAACAACAAACTGGATGCTAAACAGTCAGGTTTCAGGAGTGGCCATTCAACTGAGACGGCGCTACTCTCAGTCACTGAAGCCCTGCGAATTGCAAAAGCAGACTCCAAATCATCAGTCCTCATTCTGCTGGATCTATCTGCTGCGTTTGACACTGTTAATCATCAGATCCTCCTGTCTACCCTCTCATCTCTGGGCATCACTGGGATTCCACTTCGCTGGTTTGAATCCTATCTCACTGGTAGGTCTTTCAGGGTGGCCTGGGGAGGTGAGGTATCCAAAGCACATCAACTGGTCACTGGGGTTCCTCAGGGATCGGTTCTTGGACCCCTCCTCTTCTCCACATACACGACATCACTGGGTCCCATCATACAGGCACATGGCTTCTCCTACCATTGCTACGCTGATGACACACAGCTCTATCTCTCTTTTCAACCAGATGATCCAACAGTAGCTGCACGGATCTCAGGCTGCCTGGCGGACATCTCGGCATGGATGAAAGAACATCACCTACAGCTCAACCTGGCAAAGACTGAGCTTCTTGTCTTCCCTGCTACTCCAACCCTACAGCATGACTTCACGATTCAGTTAGGTTCATCAACAATTGCCCCATCAACTTCGGTCAGAAATCTCGGTGTAATCTTTGATGACCAATTGACCTTCAAAGAGCACATTGCAAAGACTGCTCGATCTTGCAGGTTTGCACTACACAACATCAGAAAGATCAGGCCCTTTCTGACAGAGCATGGTGCACAACTTCTTGTCCAGGCCCTTGTCATTTCTAGGCTGGACTACTGCAATGCTCTTCTGGCTGGACTTCCATCAAACACAATCAAACCTCTACAAATGATTCAAAATGCAGCGGCACGTCTGGTCTTCAATGAGCCCAAAAGAGCCCATGTTACACCTCTCTTTATCTCCTTGCACTGGCTACCAGTTGCAGCTCGGATCAAGTTCAAGACACTGATGCTTGCATATAGAACAACCACAGGTTCAGCACCCGCCTACTTCCACTCACTATTACGAATCTACACCCCCTCCAGAAGTCTGAGATCTGCTAGTGAGCGACGCCTCGTGGTACCATCACAGAGAGGCTCAAAATCACTCTCCAGAACATTCTCATTCACCATTCCTGGCTGGTGGAATGATCTTCCCACCCCTATCCGGAATGCTGGATCCCTACCAATCTTTAAGCAACAACTGAAAACTCATCTCTTTCAGCACTACTTGACTTCATCCTAAAAAAAAAAAAAAATAAAAAAAAAATTCTTTCTCTTTATTTATTCCTTTCCTTTCTAGCTTGTACTTATTTGAACAATGCCTGAGACTTGTTGTTACGAGCACTTCCTCTGTCTGATTGCCTCTTCAAGACGAATCGCTTTATGTATTCCCCAATTGTAAGTCGCTTTGGATAAAAGCGTCTGCTAAATGACTAAATGTAAATGTTAGTAACGGTGTTTCTAAAATCCATGTTATGGTAAGTGCGCACGCTAAGTCTCTGTGCACTTTCTGAAATCCATGCTGTGGTAAGATTGCACATCATGTATTTTGTGTTCTTTCTAAAATCCTGAATGGTAGGGGTTATGCGCTGCGGCTTCGTGCCCTTTCTCTGAGTTGGTCAGGCCCCGGTTTCACCTTGGGCCCCACTCTACCTTTCTGTCCCAGTGTTACTGACTTGAACAGTGTGTTGCTACCAAGAGTCTGTTGGGACAGTTCCTCAAGCGAGCTCGTATAGAGCAAGCGGTAGCCCCTGGGTGACAGGCCAGGACCTAGTTACTATCCTAGATGTTCGGCCATATCCCCTTAAAGGAATCTGTTCTTCTGATTCCAAGCCTTTGAGCTCTACCCTGGGTTCCGGCCCCTAAAGGTAAGTTTTTTTGAGGTATACAGCTCAGGTTTTTGACCGAAGCGGATAAAGTCACTGACAGCCATCTACCGTTCCAGGGGCAACTCCCTTTGATTGGGTGAGTTGGTACTTAGCGCTCACCTTTGGTGTTTGGCTTGCTCTCTCATCAGCATGGTGGCGTGGGTATACCGTTCCCCAAAGTGACCCCTAGAGGACGCAGTTCGAAGTTCCCTTGAAAGGGAATGTCTCAGGTTACATATGTAACCATGGTTCCCTGATAGAGAATGAGACATTGTGTCCTCTAGGCTGTGTGCCATGCTTCAGACACAAGTTTCAGACGAAGAAGTGGATGACCTATTCTCCCGGCGCCCATTTATACTGTGGTCGTGCCAGTAGTGACGTCATTGGCTGTCGCCGGCCAACATGTGGTTTTTGTATGTATGCTTCAGACACGGGTCACGCTGACGGTGTTCCCCAAAGCGACCCCTAGAGGATGCAGTGTCTCGTTCCCTATCAGGGAACCATGGTTATATATGTAACCTGAGACGTTCTCTATTTACTGTTAGCTTCTCTCATGTGTGTCTAGAGTTACATCTCAACAAATGTCTAAAATTATCTTAAATATATTTACAAATTACAAATATTAACACATTTCCTTGGTGAAACAATGGGACACAATAATTTCACTGATTATATTTAATTAAAAGTATCACCTGAGTACCATTAAAAAAATATCATTATGAGTGGCCTACACACTGGGGAAAATCGATCCTCTCCATCAGTGCCTTAAAACCAGGTTCATAAATATTCATAGCAATTTAAGTTTAGACCTCGTGGTTTGACTAACACAGGATGTACAGAGAAAAGAACCGCCTTTACTGTGCTGTTAAATTTGACAACAGTTTCAAAAGATTGAGCCACCTCTGAGAAGCAGGTTTGTCAAGTCAGCACTATGAGGGGGAGTCAGGAAAATGCAAAGTCATTACAAATCGTTCTGCCCCATTATGAGCTTTTAGGTCCCATCATTTCTAATACTTGGGTTTAGAGGCGGATGTGTGCTGAGATGAAGTCTCATGCATATTTATGCATTTATATTGTCTTCCAGTTTCACTGCATGTGACTTCCAAACAGCTCAGAAAAAGAGTTTCAGCTTGAGCTTTAGAAGTTTTGATGGCTTCCCACAAACTGCCAAACCCTTAATTTCTCAAATGACACTTTTAACCTTAAAGGGAAAGTTCACCCCCAAAAATGAAAAATTGCTCAGACTTAATGTTGCTCTATTCTGTATACCTTATTTCATAAAACACAAACTATTTTTTTTAAAGAATACCACTCTTAAGGAGGTCCATATCAACATTTATTTTAAATTTTTGGGATAACTATTCCTTTAACAAAAATTCACCCCTTAGAATACTTTCGAATTCTCTTCATGTTTCTCTCTTAGCCACTCTCCCAAAGAGGCCGAATGTCAAGTGTTGAAGAAATTATTGATGTCTGAGCAGTTCCTCCAGCTCTCTGGACAACTCTGCATTTCTTTCAGAATTAGCTTACGTCTTGACCTGACAGTTGACCCTGATGTCTGATCTTAGTAGTTTGTTGCAGGGGACTTCACGATACTCCAAGGAAGGTCAAAGGATTTGCTAGTCTTTCTCTAACCTTTATCAGGTTTTATCATTCAAGAAAAAAATAAAATATCACTGAAAGTAGGCCCAAAGTCAGGAAAATGAATCCTGAAATTAAGTAGTTGGCACTATGAAACTGAAATGCACATGGATTATTTACCTCATATTTAGTGTGATAAATGAATAAGGGTGAATATATTACCCATTCCTTTTTGGAATTAAAAAAAAAGAATAATCTCATATAGAATGTACTTTACTTTGTATCAACTGTGCATCATGACAGAATTATATATTATCGATGCTAAATACATTCTGAAAAATTGTAATAACTGATTCCAGAATGTCTTATTATGCTTATGCAGTTTATAATGATAGGTGGATTCTTGCATATGTGACATGTAGATCTATCACCTGACCCATAAATACCATGTGACTAATTACTCTAGAGCTGCAGAAAAAAATAAAAAGAACACACAAAAAAAAAAAAAAAAAAAAAAAACACCATACAGTATAAGTCAGTTTTACACTGGTAGAAACCTCAATGCAGATTTATTGGGGGAAAAAACATGCCTATGGCCACATTTCTGCAAAATGATCATATTACGTTGTTTCTTGCATGTTTCATGATACTTCAAAGTAAAATGTCTAGTGAGTGATGCTAAAATGCATTCAGTTTTATCCAAAAGAGAAAACATTATAAGATCTCAATTTGTTTCACCAAAGAAAAAAAAAAACACTTTACATGATTGAAATGACATGAAAGTTAGGTAATGATTACTTTTTTCAGCTTTAAATGAAATATTTTTTAATGAATTTAGACTCAGAGTTCAGAGTTCATGGTTGGTCTTTCTTGAAAGGTTTCGACTATATGTTTTTATATATATTCTATATATTCCTACAATGCTCTACTGCCATATTGGAGAAAAGTCTTCATCCGATATGAAAGCAGCTATTGATTTATTTAATAATTCTTGCGAGAAAAGGAAAGAATGGGAGTTTTTTTTTTTTCTTTCTGCTCTTAAACGCCAACCATGAAAGGTAATTTCTACATCATCCTTTGTCATTTCTCTGAGCTCCTCTGTCATTTAGAGATAATTACGATGGAAAGGTTTTGGGTCATGTTGAAGCCAAACAAATTAAACATGCTGAAATTAATTTTAAAAGGCCTTATGACTGATTCAGCTCACCTTTCTGTCTTAGAATAAATCTGTGTGGGGCAAGCATTTTACTAACCTTTGGAAGTGGTTCAAAAAATGATCAAAAGCAGGAAGGCCGAGATGTTTTCCCTCAAAAAGCAAGCAACACAAGTGTGCTAAAGACAAAGGAACATAGGCTATATTTGTTAGTCAAACTGCACCTCCCCCAAAATCCCCCTTTGCTGTTCTAGGCATGATTAAACTAAAAACAGACAGTGAAGACACTGAAGAATGATGCAAATCAAACAGTCTTTGTCTAGTAAGAAAATCCTTCAATGGAACTTGAGACCATGCTTTTGGGAAATAAACCCCTGGTTGAAAGTCTCTTCACAGCCTAATAACAATAACACAATAACTATAGTGGTCTATGCAATGATTGGACAATGATAGGATGACCTACCTGCCTGTCAGCCTATGTATTTCCATACATTTGTGCAGCCAATAGTGAGGAGAGTTTGGGGCGTGGCTACTGTAGCAGGTTGAGCCAGAGGGCCTTTAGTCAGTGTGGGAAAAGAAATGTTAATATTTCCAAATATAAATAAATAAATAAATAGATAGATATAAATAGATAGATAGATAGATAGATAGATAGATAGATAAATAAATAAATAGATAAATATATATATATACAGTGGGTACGGAAAGTATTCAGACCCCCTTCACTTTTTTCAATTTTGTTATGTTGCAGTCTGATACTACAATTGTTTAAATTCTTTTTTTTTTCTCATTACTCTACACTCTGTCCTTTATAATGACAAAATGAAAACAGAATTTTAGAAATGTTTGTAAATTTATTAAAAAGAAAAAACTGAAATATCACATTTACATAAGTATTCAGACCCTTTACTCAGTACTTAGTTGAAGCACCTTTGGCAGCAATTACAGCCTTGAGTATTTTTGGGTATGATGCAACAAGCTTTGCACAACTGGATTGGGGGAATTTCTGCCATTCTTCTTTGCAAATCCTCTCAAGCTCGGTCAGGTTGGATGGGAACCGTCTGTTGACAGCATTTTTCAGGTCTCTCCAGAGATGTTCGATAGGGTTCAAGTCAGGGCTCTGGCTGGGTCACTCTAGGACATTCACAGAGTTGTCCCTAAGCCATACCTGTGTTGCCTTGGCTGTGTGCTTAGGGTCATTGTCATGTTAGAAGGTGAACCTTCGGCCCAGTCTGAGGTTTTGAATGCCCTGGACTGGGTTTTCATTAAGGCTATCTCAATATTTTGGTGCATTGAGCTTTTCTTCTACTCTGATGAGTTCCTCAGTCCCTGCCGCTGAAAAACAGCCCAACAGCATGAGGCTGCTACCACCACACTTTACTTTGGGATGGTACTCTGCAGGTGATGAGAAGAGCCGGTTTCCTTCAAACATGATGCTTAGAATTGAGGTTTATCAGACCAGGTAATCTTGTTTCTCAGAGTCTGAGGGTCCTTTAGGTGCTTTATTGCAAATTCCAAGTGTGTTTTCATGTGTCTTCACTGAGGAGAGGATTGAGTTTGGCCACACTGCCATAAAGCCCAGATCGGTGGAGTGTTGCAGTGATGTTTGTCCTTCTGTAGGTTTCTCCCATCTGCATATATGATCATGGAGCTCAACTAGAGTGACCACCAGGTTCTTGGTCACCAGTCTAGACAAGCCCCTTCTCCATCAATTGCTCAGTTTGGCTGGAGACCAGCTCTTGGAAGAGTCCTGGTTGTGCCAAACTTCTTCCATTTGAGAATTATGGAAGCCACTGTGCTCTTGGGAACCTTCAGTGCAGCAGAATTTTTTTTGTAGCCTTCCTCAGATCTGTGCCTCAATACAATCCTGTGTCTGAGCTCTGCAGGCAGTTCCTTTGACCTCGTGGCTTGGTTTTCGCTCTGATATGCATTATCAGCTGTGAGGCCTTTTACAGAGAGGTGTGTGCCTTTCCAAATCATGTCCAATCAATTTAATTTACCACAGGCGGACTCCAATCAAGGTGTAGAAACATCTCTGCAATGATCAAGAGACATGGGAGGCACCTGAGCGAAATTTCAAGTGTTGTTGCAAAGGGTCTGAATACTTATGTAAATGTGATATTTCAGTTTTTTCTTTTTAATAAATTTACAGACATTTCTAAAATTCTGTTTTCACTTCATCATTATGAGGTACAGAGTGTAGATTAATGAGAAAAAAAATGAATTTAAACAATTGTAGTATCAGGCTGCAACATAACAAAATTGAAAAAAGTGAAGGGGGTCTGAATACTTTCCATACCCACTGTATATATATATATATTTTTTTTTTCTTTTTTTTTACGGTTACACTTTATTTTAAGGTGTCCTATTATAGTATATATACATTTAAGTACTAAGTAATATTAATTAACTACATGTACTTACTATTGTTAGGCTTGTCCTGTGTCTTGTGTTTTCCTACCTCTTGTATGCCCATATTTGGTTCTGTTCCTGTTCCTGTTCTTATTAGTTAATTCAGTTCCAGCTGTGTTTGTTTAATTATCTCGTTTATGTTTAGTATTTATCGTGTGTTCTGCCCTGTGTTTCCTGTCCGGTATTGAAGGTCGATGTCGTGTTCCTGTGTGTCTCTGCCTGTCCAGTGTTCCCCGTTTGATTTGGATTATTAAAAGACTGTTATTTTGAGTTTACCTCTTGTCTCCTTGTTCCTTGGTTTGCCACAGAGCCATACCGTGACAACTATATGGTTAGGATTAGGGTTTGGCTTAGGGCTACTTGCATGTAATTATGCATAATTTATTGATATTATAATAGTAAGTACATGTAACATGTCTAACAAGAACACCTTAAAATAAAGTGTTACCTTTGTTTCTTTACAAATACTAAAGAAATTGTAAACTGAACTTGTTACAAAGAATCAACACGGGAATCATTTAAGTCGTCTTCAGCAAACTAATCAAAATATTTAGCTGAATATTTAAAGGAATGTGATTTTGTTGTTTTTAAAATACTTTCTTCTATCCCTGTTTAAACATACAGTATCTATAGGTTGAATTCCCCTCTGTGGTGCTATGAAAACATTGCTCTATTTGTTTGAGCATCCCAACCAGCCTGACGCAAAACAATTATTATTTTTTTGCAATTCCATTTTGTAATCCTAGTGGTGCAGAAATGACACACTTCACCAAGAACATCATCTCAGTTTCGATTCCAAGTGGCTACAGATTGTGAAATTGGATAACTCAGTGGGGTTGCTTCTCAGACAGATTAAGTTTGATCCAAAATGTATTGAAGTTATGACTTTGGAGTTATTTATATATTTCCAGTGGATAAAACTCCATTAACAGAAAGATATGATCTGTGTCTACAGGGCAAGATGCCTAAGAATCTTGTAACGTATAGTTTACAGACTTGTTAAATTAGTTAAATATAAAATCCTTCAGATAATTTGTAAAGTGATTCTAGCATAGTGCTTATTGTCCATAGCCTAGAGTTCAATCATTTCTATTATAATTCCTAAGGCTGGATTTGAGAACAAGCTATAGTTACAGTTCATTGGAGAGCTTTCCGTGCAGGCTGTGTTGGGTAGTTAGGTTGAGGCACTGTTGACCTACTTCTGCCACCGGTTCCCAAGTGGAGGCTGTGAAAACTTGACAACCCAGCAGAGGAGGAGCACACCCCTTTGAATGTGAGCTGAAATGGGCCTAAAACTGCTGTGGCAGTACCTTTATTTCACCTAAATTTGTCACTTCAAGTATATTGTCTTGTGGGTGGTTGTCAGTAGGGATGACATTACCTTCACCTTGAAAACCACCAGCTCATGTACTCTTAAGAATTTTGTTTTATAAATCACTGTAGTGCTGAACCATTTAAAACAAAAACTGTGTTCAAAACATGCTATAAATATGTAGTAAAACATGATTTTATCAAGTGGAATTGATTGGATTATGAAAAGGTGCTGATAAAGGCAGCTATTTGGTCCTATATACTTTGTGAAAAATATTATAAAAACAAATATTCTGTGTAAATAGTAAATGGTTTCAATTTCAATTTCATTTTGACTTAATAAACAGCAAATTGTAAGACAAAAATAGATACAGTTTCGCATTGCTTCTAAGTGAATAATGTGTGCATGAAGCCCTGTTTATTTTGATAGCCCAGAGCTCCTGCTAACAAAGTCAGGGTTTCACAAGAGCTTTGCATGCATATTGGATTAAAGCTGGGTTGTTGCTGAAATGACTCGTAACTTTCATTAGATTGCTGAAGAACCTGTCAGGGCATCATTTTAATCTTTCAACACCATAATCTGCTACAGAGTGCAATGTTATCCACTCATTTAGCTTCAGATATTTTAAATGGATTTTCACAAAAATCCACTTTTTATCCAGGTTTATCTGTTTGTCTGTTGTCAATTTAATGGATTTGTAGATAATGTGATCTCTGTCACAGCATTTTAGACAAATACTTTGTACTGCAATAATTGTGCTGCTTAATCATTTTTGCTTAATTACACAATGTAATAAAAAATCACTTAATTTTTGTATGGTCCTTCTGTAATTTTGTGGCACTAATTATTATCGTACAATTTATTTTCACAAATCGCAAATCTTATGCTAAATGATTCAAAACATATGTGGCATCTTCTCAGCACACCACTGACAGAACTTGATTTTCACATCAGCAGTATTTGTGCGGGGTGGAGAGCTCTGCGCTCCAGCTGGATGTGTCGATGCCATTCCTGTACAGGAGGTCGTCATCCTTAACAGCCGGGGTGCAATCAAGAAGCTTGAGATGAGGAAATGGCAATTAGCATCCCACCAAGCAGCACTTCAGTTCATGCCAGCTGGGCGGGCGGATTTGGAGTGTTAGAAGCCGGTGTGGCTTATGATTATTGCACTAGTGAGTGCTGCAGATTGAAAAGAGATGGAAGCTTACCAGCAGCACTCCATTGCTGGCATGGTGTTAATGTGTTGGCTTATGTGGTAACAAAGATCAGAGATGAGGGATAAAAATCTATGCTGACTGGGAAGAGTAAAGGCAGTTTCTTGGCTTCACAGGTTTGCAGATTGGTGGATCTCTCTTTAGTGCAGCTTTTCACCAATACATTTTGGCTTTTGAGTTTTACAGAAGCATACAGGTGCATCTCAATAAATTAGAATGTCGTGGAAAAGTTCATTTATTTCAGTAATTCAACTCAAATTGTGAAACTCGCGTATTAAATAAATTCAATGCACACAGACTGAAGTAGTTTAAGTCTTTGGTTCTTTTAATTGTGATGATTTTGGCTCACATTTAACAAAAACCCACCAATTCACTGTCTCAACAAATTAGAATACTTCGTAAGACCAATAAAAAAAACATTTTTAGTGAATTGTTGACCTTCTGGAAAGTATGTTCATTTACTGTATATGCTCCTTTTGCTTTAATTACTGCCTCAATTCGGCGTGGCATGGAGGTGATCAGTTTGTGGCACTGCTGAGGTGGTATGGAAGCCCAGGTTTCTTTGTCAGTGGCCTTCAGCTCATCTGCATTTTTTGGTCGCTTGTTTCTCATTTTCCTCTTGACAATACCCCATAGATTCTCTATGGGGTTCAGGTCTGGTGAGTTTGCTGGCCAGTCAAGCACATCAACACCATGGTCATTTAACCAACTTTTGGTGCTTTTGGCAGTGTGGGCAGGTGCCAAATACTGCTGGAAAATGAAATCAGCATCTTTAAAAAGCTGGTCAGCAGAAGGAAGCATGAAGTGCTCCAAAATTTCTTGGTAAACGGGTGCAGTGACTTTGGTTTTCAAAAAACACAATGGACCAACACCAGCAGATGACATTGCACCCCAAATCATCACAGACTGTGGAAACTTAACACTGGACTTCAAGCAACTTGGGCTATGAGCTTCTCCACCCTTCCTCCAGACTCTAGGACCTTGGTTTCCAAATGAAACACAAAACTTGCTCTTATCTGAAAAGAGGACTTTGGACCACTGGGCAACAGTCCAGTTCTTCTTCTCCTTAGCCCAGGTAAGACGCACAAGAGGAATACGACAACTGTAGCCAAATTCCTTGACACATCTGTGTGTGGTGGCTCTTGATTCCTTGACCCCAGCCTCAGTCCATTCCTTGTGAAGTTCACCCAAATTCTTGAATCAATTTTGCTTGACAATCCTCATAAGGCTGTGGTTCTCTCGGTTGGTTGTGCATCTTTTTCTTCCACACTTTTTCCTTCCACTCAACTTTCTGTTAACATGCTTGGATACAGCACTCTGTGAACAGCCAGCTTCTTTGGCAATGAATGTTTGTGGCTTACCCTCCTTGTGAAGGGTGACATTGATTGTCTTCTGGACAACTGTCAGATCAGCAGTCTTCCCCATGATTGTGTAGCCTAGTGAACCAAACTGAGAGACCATTTTGAAGGCTCAGGAAACCTTTGCAGGTGTTTTGAGTTGATTAGCTGATTGGCATGTCACCATATTCTAATTTATTGAGTTGGGTTTTGTTAAATGTGAGCCAAAATCATCACAATTAAAAGAACCAAAGACTTAAACTACTTCAGTCTGTGTACATTGGATTTATTTAATACACGAGTTTCACAATTTGAGTTGAATTACTGAAATAAATGAACTTTTCCACGACATTCTAATTTATTGAGATGCACCTGTATATCAGTGCACCAAAAATGAAAATTCTGTCATCATTTACTCACCTTCATATCATTACGAACCTATATGACTTACTTTCTTCTGTCAAACACAAAAGATATTCAAACTATTACTTGTGTTTCACAGAAGAAAAGATATCGTAGGAATTTGGAACAATGCAAAGGTGAGTAAATGATGACAGAACATTTCGGCTGAATTATCCTATTCGGTGCTCATGTTAGGCCAGGTCTTAAAGGGTATATTCATTAGCACTAAAAATCTGATTTTCAATCAGAAAATGAATGGGATTTTACCTTCTGTTCCCCTACTGCTGTGCTCTTTTGTAGTTGAAAGTTAAAAAGATTGGAAATCTGTAAAATGAGCCATCGCACAAATGGCTCAGTGCTCAAATTAAGATCTCACAAAGGGGTTCTTAATAAATCATTGATTAATTTCATTGGTTCCATCAAGAGCCAATTTGTACATCTGTGACACCAGGGTCAAGAATAACAGCAGCAGGTTGAACAGGTGAAAGAAAATGAGCACAATTTATCTCCATCTTGTCTTTTTCTTCAGCAGATGAGCTAATCACCTCCAGCACCTCTGATCCATTCTCTCAGTCTAGCTGTGTATTATCAAGATAGAGAAATTATTTATTCATTCCTAATTTGACTACTTGTTTCATTCAACGTCACAAATTCTGAGTCCAAAGCCTCTGTAGGAGCTGGTTCTCTTGACAATGTCAGAAAATTGAGATTGTATTAAAGGCTTTTGTGACAAGCATTGAAGCAATGCTACTGTAAGTGACCTAATTTTAACCATGACTCATATGAGAGCCCCAAATCTACTTCTAATAGGAATGAGTGTTCAAATGAGTGTTCATCAAAGCAAGAAAGAAGGAAAAATAAAGATGTCTTCAAAATCCATTTTGAATAAAGAAAATTAGGCCTATATTAGGCTTTGTTTTTAGGAAGCTACTTGTCTGTTTGTATTTATGTGAATTATTTGATATTGTCTGTCATATCATTTATCTCACTCTGTGTTTTAGACAGCAGAAATGCTAAATTAGGAGTTGTGCATCCCTGTGCTCCCGCTCATGATCAGTCAACACATTCCCACTCCCAACTCGTCACATATTGATGCTTGGTCAGGACCCTTTGGCGTTGTTTTTTGTACCCCCTTAGCGTCACTTTTCGATGTGTAGGGTCCTACATTGTTTTAAATTAGAAACTCTTAGCGTCAACATGCCGATGCAAAAGGCACTTGTAATTTTATCGTCATGATTAAATTATATATTGGGCAATAATATTGCCATTATTACATATATGTTGGGGTGTGATTTTTCAGTGTAAACAATCACAACAGTTTCATTTATATTACACTATTTACACATTTATGAGCACATAACCCAACCCCTGCCCCTAAACCTACCATTTGTCAATAAAACACAAGATATAACAGGCAGATACAACTACAGTCATAATTTATTCAAAAACATATTAATATTCCAAGGCAAAACGAATGATTTGTGAGAGGAATAGACATGATCACCGTCTCCGTCCACCGTAAGCTCCGATCCTGTGTGCAGTTTGTGCACAAATTCAAAAAATGGCGCCAGAAGAAGCCTGATGTCAGCCATTGGCTCTTGTGTGTCTCGTGACCAATTGCGTCATGTTGTTGTGAAATGCCACTGGCTCTTGAGTGTCTCGTGACCGATTGCGTCATGCTATGGGAGTATCTTTTTGAATGAGATGTGATGTGAGCGCGTTAAGGGAGCGGGATAATTTTTTTCAGCGATTAAAACCTTATGTTTTAATCTCTTCTTCGCATAAAGATGTCGAATGGCTTCAGAAGACTTGGAATGCAATACGACTTGTTTGTAATGCTTTTATACTGCTTTTTTATAGTTGGTTTTTGCAATAAATACCTGTGACTGTACTTTTATTTGCCTGTTACGTGTTTTATATTGTTCAGAAGTGGGTAGGTTTAGGGTAGGGATCCTTGGATCACAACGTTAATGCGGTGGAGGGGTTTGAGTGCCTCAGTGACCCTGGGAGCTGTGTTGCCGGGAGCTAAAGCTCCTGGTAGGGCCACCCTAGGCAAACTGGTCCCAGGTGAGAGGCCAGACAAAGAGTGGTCCTATTCATTTACCTATTCTAAGGTTAGGAGAAGGAAAATTCTGATTTCTAACCTCCGCTGCCTTGCGGCATACCCAGTTATGGGGAAGGCTTCGAGAGTCAACTCTAAAGAAAAATCCGGAGCTGGAGTCCCTAAGGCAGTCCGCTGCTGTTTCAGCAATGTTCCGGCAACTCCTGCGACACTATTAGTGCCAAACTGTACCGGCTTCTGCCACTCCTTTGGGCTCATCAATAGTGTGGAGAGGGGGGACCTGCTGCATGGGCAACAGCTTGTTCTCCTTTTTATATTACCCTGCCCTGGCTTGCGCCCTGGAGAGGTCACTCCAGCTTCGCCTTATGGCGTTGAAACAACACGGGAAGCAACAGTTTACCGGTAATAAGCTACAGCTCAATTGGCATAGAGCATAGTGCTAGGGGTTGCTTCCGACGGTGGGCGAGATCCTCGGCTCTCATTGGACAGCTACCGCCCACCTAAGCTGGGCAGCCTCCAGCCAAATAGGTGCTGTCCTGCCACAGTCTGCCTTCCCCAATGGGTGCTTGGGGATTAGGAAAGCTCCGACAAGCATACTGTAAGATTTGCACCAGGCAAGAAAGAAACAAGATCAAACATCAGACAAAAGAGGCCAGCACTCAAACTTGGAAGTTGGAATGTACGTACAATGACAACAGGATTATCAGAAGATCTCCAAAATATTAGTGATGTGAGAAAGACAGCTGTCATTAACACCGAACTCCTGAGACTGCAGGTTGACATAGCTGCATTGCAAGAAACATGCCTAGCTGACATGGGTATGCTCAGGGAAAAAGATTACACCTTCTTCTGGCAAGGAAAGAGTGCTGAGGAGCACAGAGAATTTGGAGTTGGTTTCGCAATAAGGAATACTTTGCTGAAAATAGTTGAGACACCAGAAAAGGGTTCTGAACGTTGTCTTTTTTTTTTTTTTTTTTTTGTTAACAACTCTTTATTAAATTTTCTTCTGGGAACAGTAATATAAAACAAAAAGCAACTGTGCAAATTTAGAACCCACCCCAACCCCTGGTAGACCGACCGACCGACCAACCAACCAAACAAACAAACAAAAATAAATACATTGAAAATCATGAAAAAAATGGCGCGGAGTCAAATATATCTCAGTACCCAACAAATATGATAGGTCTTGTGAGAGCTGAGTCCAAAAAGGTGAGAGAGAGGGGCACTCCCAAAAAAAAATGCAAAAACGTGCCTAAAGATCCTTGTGAACAGAAATTACACTTAGGAGAAGACGACAGATTCATATAAAAACGTTTCATTGGAGTCAAGTAAACCCTATGCAGCAATTTCCAATGAATCATTTGGTGATTAGGGTTTTTAGAAGACAATTTAAACATACCCCATACCTGATCCAAAAATAAAACATGCACATCCTCATTAAGCCCAAACAGTTGTAATAGATAAAGGTTTCTATGATTGCTCCAGAAGAAAGAGATAGATGACTGAAACAGAGGAGGGAGATTCCTCAGAAGGAAGGATTAGTTTGCGCAAAGGGTGAACAGGCAGTCCCCGTAGGGCCGATCTAATGCTCAAATACATAAAAAAGGAGGTGCCTGGCAGATTATATTGAGTTTTGAGATTCTGGAAGGATTTTAAACCACTATCATCATAGATATCTCCCAGAGTGTTTACTTTATTATGAGTCCATTGCAGACAATGAAATGGAGTACTGCCTGACAAAAGATTATTATTGTGGAAAATAGGCAAATGCCTGTGCCATATTGTAACTAGTTGTGAACG
Source organism: Spinibarbus caldwelli (assembly GCA_039654775.1). NCBI lineage: Eukaryota > Metazoa > Chordata > Actinopteri > Cypriniformes > Cyprinidae > Spinibarbus > Spinibarbus caldwelli. Next base: position 23,398,904 of record CM077259.1, on the reverse strand, counting down.
TCTTTCAACATCCCTCCATGTGGAGAGGAGGTGGGTTACAATGGGACCTCCCGAAAAAACAAACAAAAAAAAAAAAAACTACATGCTTCAATTTATATGGATAAACAATAGATTCCTCAATTGCTCTCCAAGACACAGTAGTGTCAGGATCAAACCAAACTGATAAAGGGCGGAGGGAAAAGGCTTGAGCATACAGTCTAAAATTGGGGAAAGAGATGATTTCCTGCAGGGAAGGAAAAACATTTATCCCCAAGTACTTAAAGTTTTGAACCAATGGAATAGATATAGAAAGGGACATGGAATCAATTTTAGAATTGAGGGGAAGTAGACATGACTTACTCCAATTAATTTTAAACCCAGAGAGAGATCCAGAATTGTCAAATAAATTCAACACATAAGGAATAGAATGTGACGGCTTCTCCAAAAACAATAAGATATCGTCAGCAAACAAAGAAATATGATGATGAGTATTCTGTATAATTATGGGAGAAATAGTTTCAGATTGTCGGAACACTTGAGCTAAGGGTTCCAAAGATAGGGCAAATAACAGAGGAGAAAGCGGGCAACCCTGACGAGTACCTTGATGTATAAAGAATGGGTTAGAGCGAACAGCACCTGTGAGAACAGTGGCTGTTGGATTGGCGTACAGAACTTTTATCATATTTATGAAACTCGATCCTAGACCCAGATGCTGCAGAACCGCCCATAAATATTTCCATTCTAGTTTGTCGAAAGCTTTCATCGCATCTAGAGATAATACTGCGCAAGGGGAGGACAAACTATTCGTTGAATTAATAATATGATATAACCTGCGTAAGTTATCTGAAGCTGAGCGAGATTTAATATATCCTGTTTAGTCATAATGAACTAGCCTATTCATAAATTTCTCTAGACAACGAGATAGTACTGTAGCATATAATTTAACATCAGTCCCTATCAAAGAAAGTGGAGAGAAATAACAGCTATATTAATAGATGGGTGAAATGAGCCTTGAGTAACTGAAAAATGTATCGTATCTAACATGAGGGGGCCTAAATCTAACCAAAAGTTTCTGAACGTCTTCTGACTTGCCGTCTCCATACACATGATGGCCCAGTTACTCTCATCAGTGCCTACGCTCCTACTCTGACATCTACACCTGAAACAAAGGATAAGTTCTATGCCAATCTAAGCAGCGTGATCAAGAATATCCCCAGCAAAGAACACCTTGTTCTGCTTGGTGACTTCAGTGCCAGAGTAGGCAGCGATCATGAATCTTGGCCTTCATGTTTAGGGCGTTTTGGAGTTTGCAAAATTCAATGAGAATGGGCAGTGCCTGCTAGAGTTCTGTTCTTATCATGGTCTCTGTGTAACCAACTCCTACTTCCAGATGAAGCCTCAACACAAAGTGTCATGGAGACATCCTCGTTCAAAGCATTGGCACCAGCTGGATATGGCCATTGTCAAACGAACAAGCCTAAAGCTTGTGCTTCTCACCCGCACTTACCACAGTGCAGACTGCAACACAGACCATTCTTTAGTGTGCTGCAAGATCAGGCTACAACCTAAGAAATTTCATCGTACCAGACAAGCTGGGAAGCCTCGCATCAACACCACCATGATGCAGTATCCAGAGAAAGTTGAAGATTTTGCCAAATCTTTCGAAGATGCTTTGTCTGCAGACCACTCGCACAACTCTGCCTCTGAGAAATGGGACCACCTCCGAGAGTCTATTCAGAAAACAGCCTTTGCGGTCTTTGGGAGAAGACTATGAAGAACAATGACTGGTTTGAAGCTAAGTCAGTGAGATGACCCCCGTTATTGTAGCAAAACGTGATGACCTTGCTGAATACAAGCGCTCACCAAGTGTGAAATCCCTCCAAGCACTCAGCTACCAGGAACAAAGTTCAGCGGACAGCAAGAAGATGTGCCAATGAATACAGGCAACAGCTCAGCGATGACATACAGACTGCAGCAGCTACAGGCAACATCAGAGGAATGTACAAAGCCATCAAAAGAACTTTAGGTCCAACTCAGAGTAAAACTGCCCCCCTTAAATCTGCAAGTGGGGAACTAATCACAGACAAAGACAAGCAGATGGAGAGATGGGTACAATACTATACAGAGGTTTACTCCAGGGAGAATGTTGTAACCACCTCAGCACTCAATGCTATTGAAGCTCTGCCTATCATGGAGGAGCTAGATGCCGAACCGTCATTAGAGGAACTCCGAAAGGCAGTTGAACGCCTTGCCAGTGGCAAAGCACCTGGCAGAGATGACATTCCCCCAGACCTCCTCAAGAGTTGCAAGAAGACACTTCTACAGCCCCTCCATGATGTTCTCTGCCAGTGTTGGCGTAAAGGAGCAATACCTCGAGACATGAGAGATGCCAAGATAGTCACCCTCTATAAGAATAAGGGTGACAGAAGTGACTGCAACAACTACAGGGGCATCTCTCTCCTTAAAATCGCAGGCAAGCTTTACGCCCGCGTCCTTTTAGAGCGTCTCCAAAAGCTAGCGGAGTGTGTCCTCCCTGAGTCCCAATGCGGCTTTCACTCAGAACGATCTACTATGGACGTGATCTTCTCTCTCCACCAACTACAGGAAAAATCATTCATTTCATTCATTGAGCTCATGAAGGCATTCTACCTGGTCAGCAGTAACGGGCTATTTAACATACTTCAGAAAATTGGATGCCCCCCAAGGCTGCACAGCCTGATCAGATCATTTCATGATGACATGAAGGCAACCATCCAGTATCAAGACAGCATATCAGAACCCTTCGACATCAAAAGTGGTGTGAAGCAAGGCTGTGTCCTTGTTCCTACACTGTTTGGCATCTATTTTTCCATGCTCCTAAAACATGCTTTTGGGACTGCTACAGAAGGGGTGTATCTACACACCAGATCAGATGGGCAACATTTTAACCTCGCAAGACTGAAAGCAAAGACTAAAGTGCACAAGGTCATCATTAGAGATCTGCTCCTTGCTGATGATGCTGCTATCATCTCACACATTGAACAACAACTTCAGCACCTCATGGACAGATTTTCCCAAGCATGTGATGACTTTGGACTGACTATTGGCCTGCAAAAGACAAAAGTGATAAGTCAAGATGAGGATACTCCTCCTGTCATTATCATTGACAATCATGTACTTGATGTTGTCCACCAGTTTACATATCTTGGGTCCACCATCAGCGACAATCTGTCTCTTGATACCGAGATTAACAAGCATACTGGCAAGGCTGCAATAACCCTAGGCCGACTCACCACTCGTGTCTGGGGCAATAGTAAGCTGTCAACTTCTACCAAAATGGGAGTGTATAATGCCTGCATTGTCAGCACTCTACTGTGTGGCAGCGAAACATGGACAACATATACCAACCAAGAATGAAGGCTGAACAGCTTTCATTTGCGCTGCCTTCGCCGAATCCTAAGCATAAAGTGGAGCGACAAAGTACCCAACACCTGGGTCCTTGTACGTGCTGGATGGATGTGTTGGCTCGGCCATGTGCGCCGGATGGAAGATGGCTGTATCCCAAATGACATCCTGTATGGCGAATTAGCCTCAGGCAAGAGATCTGTTGGCCGCCCCCAGCTGCGTTATAAAGATGTCTGCAGGCGTGATATGAAAGCTCTGAACATCAATTCAGAGAACTGGGAAGACATTGCAGCTGAAAGCAACAGGTGGCGCAGTGTCCTTCAGATACAGCTTAGGTTGGGGAAAAACAGATCCAGACCTTAGCAGAAGAAAAGAGAGACAATAGAGCAAAGAGAGTCCCCGTTGGCACCGCCACAATTAAACATACATGCATCCACTGTGGCAGAGTCTGTCTCTCCCGCATCGGCTTTATTAGCCATAGCTGGTGCTGTTCCAGAGGTGTTGACACGGCTTCACGACAGGGGGCATCTTCCATGGTCAACAACGACTGAAGGAGGCCTACTAGGTTTAGAATAGGGGTGGGGTTACGTGCTCCAATGAAAGAATAAATTTATATAAAATCATTTCTATTTAATACAAATGCATGCAAACCAATAAATTAAGACAAAAAACTGAAAACAGTGGAGGACCCTGCACGTCGAAAAGTGACGCTAAAAGGATACCCCTGTGCATCGAAAATGACGCTAAAGGGGTACCTTGAGCGTCAAAAAGTGACGCCAAGGGGTCCTGACCAAGCATCAACATGTGATGAGTTGGGAGTGAGAACGTGTTGGATCAGTGTGTTATGAGTTTGGGAGTGGACCATGCTCAGTCAGTCCTTCAAAAAGGTTGATTTTCCGTGAGCATTTCATGATGATGAAGCTCTGTTTCTGCCTGGATTTCTTCTCGAGGGATGGGAGTTAGGCTGCAACCTTGCAGCTCAGGTCCCATGTTTGCCGATTATGCTCACAGTTTGAGACAAGAACAGTTGGGCATTTCCATTTCTCTCTCTTTCTCCAGCTGCATGCAAACAGATTCCGAGTTGTTTATAAATAGTGATAAGAAACAAATGTGCCACCAAGCAAATGATTTGCATCTGTCGGCTATCCCATAAGCTGGTATAATCACAGCATAACGGCATCTGTGGTTAAAATTTTACAGGATAACAAATTAAGAAAATATCAGAAAGGGGCTCTTTTGTTAAATCCTTTCTGCTGCTGGACCCACCCAAAACTCCTCAGAAAGTATTGGGACACTAAATGTGTCAACCTGATGCTCTTCTGGCTGATCAACATTTCATTTGCTTTGGTGCTTATGGTGAAGCCATACTTCATACATACCTACCTGCACATCTTCTTTAAAAAGTTAAAATCTGGGGATTCTGTGACGTAGGTGCTCTATTAAAGTCTTGCTGATTTGCTATGCATGCTACATCACATGACCTCACGTTGGCCAATAGAACTGGTATGTATTTGCATTTGCTTCAGACACCAGCCATTTCCATTCTCAAGGAACCAAGTTGCATACGTAACCCTGAGACGATATTTTGCATTGCAACATCATGGCAATTAATCTATTATTTCAGATACGATATTATCTGCTTTGCTCAATTTTACAAACATAGTTCTAAACAAACCTATTACTGTTGTGCCTCCGAGCAACACACAGTGGAGTTTCTGAATGAATCAGCCAGTTGAACTGTTGAATGAATGACTGAATGACTCACTCAGTAACACATTGACTTGCTGCCACCTATTGGCAGTTTAAGGTATTGTTTCCAATGGTAACACTTTATTTTAAGGTGTCATAATACCTAAGTAATTACCTAATTAAGTACTTAGTAGTAGCCATTGTACTTACATGAAACAAAATGTACGTACCATGTAACTAAGTTATAGAACAGCCTGTAATTACAGTTTGTAATTATGTAGAGCAGCTACTGTTACACATATGCAACAGGCAGAGTCTGTTACACAGCTATTTGTACACTTAAGTACAATCTTGGTACACTTTATTTTAAGTAGCTTATGTGTGTGTGTAATATTATGTAATTGTAATGTAATTAGAAATGTATTACATGTATTTAAGCTGTGTACTGGTGGGTTAAATCAAACTAAGGTGCAGCTGGATAAGGTGTACAGTATAGATACACATGAAGTACATTTAAGTACAATCTTGATACATTTTATTTTAAGTAGCTTATGTCTGTGTATTTACATTTATAATTACATTGTATAAAGTCTGTAACACATATGTAACAAACTTTTGGTTAAATAAGTAGCTGTGTAACAGACTCAGTCTCTTACATATGTGTAACAGTAGCTGCCTGTTACATCTACATAATTACAAACTGTAAGTACAGGCTGTTTCATAACTTAGTTACATGGTAAGTGCATTTTGTTTCATGTAAGTACAACGGCTACTACTAAGTACTTAACTAGGTAATCACTCTGTATTATGGAGACCTTAAAATAAAGTGTTACCTTTCCTTTTTTTTTTTTTTTTTTTATAAAAATCATTTCATATTTCAATATTCATTAAACAAAAATAAATACCCAGTTATTATAAATATGTATGCAGTGTTGAATCAAAATACTTATTTCTAAAGCTATTAGTATTGTCCGTTTAATGTTTTTCTCCTGTAGCACAATAAAAACTTTAACATGATCTTTTGGGGAATAATTTTTCAGCCAAAGTTGATATGCGATTAATTAGATTAATAATAATAATAATAATAATAATAATAATAATAATAATAATAATAATAATAATAATAATAATACTGAACTTGGAAATGCTTTTGACAGCTTTAGAAAAAAAATCAACAACATTCACTTTAAGTTGGACTATGTGACCAAAATTTTACATCACAATATGGATATTTTGCTGGAAATTCAACCCACAAATATTTTGTATGTTTCCTAACTATGTATGATGAAAATTATGAGAAAGACTGCCAAATGTTTACCTGTGCCACCATCATAATGCTTTGCCAATTATCTAATTTTGAAAGAGTGAATCTAGGTGTACCAGAAATGGTTTTCCATTCCATTTTCCAGAGGGTCCTATTCACCCATGATCTCTAAACGGTAATATACCAGTAATGTTCCAGAAAAGACTTTGGTTTCACTTTATTTTGATGGTCCCTTTAACACATTTTGTTAACTATATGTAACATTACACATACATGTCTACTCTGATTAGAGTATTAGTAGAGTATTAGTAGACTGGTAGGGTTAGGGTTAGAATAATTTGACATATACTTGCAAAGTTACTTATAGTTAGTAGAATGTCTGTTCAAAGACCATCACAATAAAGAGTTAGCAGATATTAAGTAAATACTCTAATAATACTCTGAGAGTTTAGTAGACATGTACTGTAGGTGCAACGTTACTTATTGTCAACAGAATGTTCAAAAGGAACCATCAAAAAAGTGTTACCAAGATTCGCACTTTAGCTGCTGTTAAAAAGTTGGTAATTAATGAAAAAGTAACAGTTATAGTAATTGATACTCATGTTAGATACATAAACTGCAAGAAGAATTGATGTTCCAGTCAAAGATATTTTTGAAATGCTTTTGGCATAGGCTGTAATCCACTAGCTATGGATGAATCCACAGACAACTCTCATGCCACTCAGCTTTGTTTATCTGTGCATTTCTCGGATTGTTCTCCAGAGGACCTCCTGGCTCGAGTAGTTGACAAATAAGAGTGTCCAAGATAAAGAAACTGAAATGCAATTTCAAGAATTTTGAAATGAAATGTACAGTATAATTCTCCTTTTAAATGCATGTGCCAAGCTCTATTGGTTTTAAAATTGACTATAAAAATGTCATGTGGTGAAACCATTAATTAAAAATAAACAAATAAAATAATAATAATAATAATAATAATAATAATAATAATAATAATAATAATAATAATAATAATAAAATAGATTTTCATTATATTTCCTTTATGCCATGAATACATTTTAGTGTACACAATTTAATCAAAACTACTTGGCCTGAGTTGCCCTGACTTATGAATTACCTTAACATACAGTATTAACTGAACATTTTAGCTCTTGTAGAGCTGAGGAAGTGCAATTTTCTTAACTTCAGTTTATGGTAGAAATGGTATTTGTGGATTATTGCCTACTATGACTTCATGAAGATAGGAAAATTTCAGGGTGCATTCTGGTGAGGTTCATCTTCAAAACTCAAATTGTTTTTGCTCTCTTTAGCACAGTTAAATGAAGTTTACTCTTATATACTGTATTTGTGAGATATAAATCTTTAGTAAAACAATAAATAATGACAGTTTGTTTAGACAATGTTCTGTCCAATAATGATTCTAATGAAAAGTGTGGAAACAGCCTACCGTTGCTATGGTTACCTTCCCAGACAGACATTATATTCATAAATGTCTGTTTACCACCCTGACTAACTTGTGATTACTTTTTGATGGTTACTGAAACATTTATGGATAAGAATGTGATGCAGGTTCATTGATGTATGCCTGTACAGAAATGTATGTGAAATAGTTCACTAAAAAAAAAAAAAAAAAAAAAAAAAGTTGTTAATTGCATATGGATGCATGATTCTGTATGGGCAAAACAAGTAAACTGAGAGTAACAGAAAACAAGAAGATTTTTTTTTTTTTTTTAACAAAAACAATTCACAAAATATTCCAAATTAAAAGTAACAATATTTTAAAAATTGCTAACTCGTTGTTTTCTTGATATAACTGCATATGTGACAAAAAATAAATACATAAATAAATAAATAAATAAAAGCACTTAAAACACTTATCTACATTTTAAACAGAATCTAAACATAGACAATTAGTTATTTGTTTATAAAGGTGAAAAAAATAAAAATAAATAAAACTGAGTCACACAATAACACAACAGGAGCTAGATTGAAGTTAACTGGACTGGAAACAGAAGAACCAAATTAAAGTTACAAAAACCTAAGGAAAAAATGACAAGCGTGATTTAAATTGTTTCATTTTTTTTTTTTTTTTTTTTCAACATCATTAAATAAAAGTACCTTATATTTATAAGTGTTGGCAGGTCATCACTTTCACATACACTATTAATGAGAAGAATTACTCATGGAAAATGTTTGGGCCCCATATAATTTACTTTTTGAACATTTTGCTCCTAGAAAAATGTGGTGAAAAGTCCTTCTATATATTCATCACTTTGACAAGGGCTTTTCCATGTATGCCCATTTTCAACAACTCCATTTTCGTTATTACTGTGTATCAAGCTATGACAGTAATGATCTTGCATTATTCCTACATGGAATCATTGTCACTTTATGATCAATATGTCCTGCATATTTGTATTGACAGCTGCATAAGATGTTTTATCTTTTGGGAGAAATGTAAGAATTAAACATTTCTGAGGCTTTTTACATCTCTTTGGAGACAAGTCATTTATGAACAGAACTATATTTGGTAAAACTATGCAGTAACTTTCATAAATAAGTCAATAACAGATTTAAGTTTAGGTTGTTATTTAATGGTAATCTTTTCATTGAGCCAGTGAGTTGCACTTGAACCAGATCAGTCTGATTCTGATCTGTTTATTACTGGATCATCCAATTCATTCAAAATATCTGATTTAAAAGAACAGTTTCATGAATCAGACATCTCTACTTCTCTCAGGAACATGTCAAAGAGACCAAAATTTACATTAAAAAAAAGTCATTTTAGATTTACAATTTCCCAGAATGAGAGATTACAGGATGAGTAAAGAAACTTTCAGTCCTAAAATATCAGTTTATTTACCATTTTCATGCAACCATTTTGTTTCCCCCTGCAATTATTATTATTAAGTCAGGTTCATTGTTTGTGCTTGTGCTCTCAGAATCTGATCACAAATGAGATTGACAGTAAAAAAAAAAAAAAAAAAAAAAAAAAAATATATATATATATATATATATATATATATATATATATATATATATATATATATATATATATATATATATATATATATATATATATAAATATTTTCTGTTTTGACAAAGAATTAGCTCTTGTTTTTGTAGCTGCTAAAAAAAAAAAAAAAAAAAAAAGGATATTCTGCAGGTTGGTATATGAATTATAAAATGTTTGTACATAAGTTACAGCAATTTATAATGTCATTGTTATGAATCCGGTTCATGGTCTTCCGTCCACTCACCATCAGAGATCGCCCTTCCTTCATATTGACTCTCGCACCACACTGACTGTTGCCCATTACACTGTACTGCATTTCCCATCATCCATTGCACTGAGCACACAACTGTTATCATCACAGAGCTGAACTATCACACAATCACACACCCTATATAAACCATGGACTTCCGTTCACAGATCGCCGAGTATTGTCTAGCGTATATCGCTCTTCCAGTGATAGCTACATTATGGAACCCTTCCATGTTTTCTAAAGTCTAAGTCTAGTTTATTGCCTGTGTCATTCATTTCTTGATCTTCTGCCTGTGTAACTTGGATTAACCCTTTGCCTGCTGTTTCGGACTCTGTTTATACCTCTTATTTCTCTTGATATTGGATTATCTCTCTGCTTGGCCTTGTTGGATATTGTTCGCTGATCGAAGACCCGCGCTTGCCGTAGGATTACTCTTTGTCTTGCCCGTGTTATACCTGTTTGCCACTGCTTGAACCATGCCTGTTATGACCACGTCTCTGAATAAAAGTTCGCACATGGATCCGCACGTCTCTCGTCTCGTCGGCTCCGTTACAGTCATATCATGAACAAAACATACTGCATTATCAATTAAGATAATTATAATCAATAATTTATGACAGTTTTCAGCACACACACACACACACCATTCTATTATTATTATTATTATTATTATTATTATATCTGGCCAAAGAAAAGCGAAATCATTAATAGTAATAAGGAGACTGATTCCATGAGCTCCACTGATTTTGCTATTAATTTGCATAAAGTTAAACATTTTCAACTTTGTCAAGTCAGTGGACACGCCCACATTGCATTTCACTCATGTGGCCAGATACCGCCAACTCTAAAAGAAAATGAATGACATCCAGTTGCTTTGCCTCAGTAAGTCGCTGTCAGTGTGAATGGAGCATGAGTTGCTCAAACACACAAGGATGACACTAATTACAGCATGAGGAGGACGTAAACCATTACCCTGGCAGGATAAGGGGGAGAAGTTTTCCACTGGGAGTGAGAATTCCTAGGAAAATACTTGTCCAATCAACTGCTTTATGGTGTGATTATGGTTGAGGAAAGGAAAACTGTAGCTAGCAGCTTTAGACTTCTTTCCTGGAATATAATTTGACCCTAAACCAAAATATTATTATTATTTTTGTACTGTGCAAGCAGTATTTCCTAAAGAGCTATGCTCTGTTACATCACCTAAAATATAAATTTCCATAAGCCTTCCTTGGTGGAAATACTTCACTAAAACTCTATTTTTACCTGATTTACATTCATTATTTACCTATGTATGCGGAAGTGTAATAATGAGTTCCTTGTGTGGAAACACTACATTGTTTTAAACTTTATACTTGTTTGTTCACTTGAAAAATGAAACACTGAAATACTGCTAACCCTTAATTACGCCTATTTAAGACCTCAAAATTCTACTTAATATTAAAGTGTCAAGTTTATATATATATTTTTTTTTTTTCTGAATATATTTGGCATACACACTGTCAAAATTGTCTACATAGATTTGTTTTAAAAGTATTTTTTTTACGGTATGTGTGTGTGTTTGTGTGTGTGCGCGTGTGTTTATTTCTTATTAAAGGGGTCCTATTATGTCCTTTTATGATTATGTCTTGATTTGGTTTTTGTCCTTTTATGTCTTGATTTGGTTTTTGGGGTGTACTGGAACAGGTTTTTATGCTTGAGTGATCCAAATATGCATTATTTTTCACATATTTTACATTACTGCAGCGCCTCTCTTCTCAGTATGCCTCAAATGCCCTGTTTAGTTGCAGTTTTAGTTTCCAGTTTACCTTCGAAACACAAAATGTGCTCTGATTGGTTATTTGGCCCAGAACCACTTTTCTGGGTGCAGTATGGGATTTGACCGTGATGCAGACAAGGCATGTGCACATGTAGATTTAGTCTTTGTTGCTTTGACCAGTGTCAGGTTTGGCCAAGATCAGTTAATGACTGTCCTCCTCCAAAAAACGACCCTATAGGTCATTTGTGCAAGCACCTTATTACGACCTATATTAATGTTTTAAAGTTAAGCGCATAAAAATAATGACAGTGTCGTGTTGCGTCTGTTGTTATCAATCAAAATGCGTGTTCATTTAAATGCAATGTTTGGACATTTTACGTGGTCCAACTCGATCTCACGGCAATTCGTACACATTTTACAAATTCGTACGAATGACCACACCTTAACCTACCCTCACAGAAATCATACAAAATCGTGATTTATAGTGCATATACATTTTATGAGCACGTGTGTTCTCTGGGCTCGAACCCATGATTGCATGATCACATGATTACGTATCGTATATATCAAATAAAAGAGTATAAAGCATTAATATGAAAGTGTCCTGTTGCTGATAGGGGCGCAAATGTAGCAAACGCTCCTATGGCTTGTATTTCAGGGATTTTGACAAACGACATATACGGGCGTACTGGTTAGAGGACAGGTTACACAGACTGTTAGGTCTTATGGCAACAGCAGCCAACATGATTGGGTCTACTGCACATTAGACCAGTTTAGTTCTGGCTCAAGAACAACCTGTCAAGGTCATAAGGGTCAGGCACTGAGGGCTTTGTATCCTTCATCTCTGGAAAAGACCCTGGTTTCCGACCCACAGATGCCTCTCTCACAGGCTGGGGTGTGGATCTCGATGGGCGGCCAGACCATGAATGTTCGGAAGGCCATCATTTCTCATGGCACATAAACTGTCTGGAAATGGGGGCAGTATTTCTACAGTAGTACTGAGATACTTCCACCCACAACCGAGGGGCAACCATGGGCTCTCCTCCTGAGAGTTCTAGTGAGGGTTCATCATGGTCGAGTACAACTGTTGCTTGAAGCTCCGTTCTGGCCAGCCTGAGTCTGGTACTCAGATCTAGTGTCTCTTCTGGATGGGAGATTCCCGTTCGGAGAGACCTTATGTCTCAGTTGCTGGGGTTGATCTATCACCCCCCAGCCAGAGATCTGGAAACTTTGGGTCTTGCACCTGAGGGGCACCATCTCATAGATTTCATAAGTAGCATATGTACATATTTTTAGTATTATTTTAATAGCTGGGCAGTTTTATAGTAAGTTTTGTTTAGAAATTAGTTAAAAGGCTGATTAAATTATTTATTTAATTTTTTTGTAAGAAAAAAAATCTGTATCTGCCAAAGTTTGTGAGATTTGTTGCATTGTGTTGTAATAAAAAAGTTTTATAAATCTTCCCAGGCCAATATCTTAAAAATTGCAAATTTCTCAAACCCATATGTATATTCTGCTTTTTGTTGAGAGAACTGGAATGCTGTGCCATATTTCAAATGAGTTTCCATTTTGTGGCAGAATAAACAATAATAAGTGCCAGGATTTTTTTTTTTTTTTTTTTTCCCCATATACCCAATAATGTGCCTTCTGGGAATATGTCTGATTTATACAGAGTTCTGCAAAAATTGACAAAAATGTCCAAGCATGAAATAGACATGGTGGTGATTTTTCAAAAAAAGTGGCTTAGGCCAGTAACCCACAGCTGGCACAATACCTTGAAGCTTGATCAAATCATTGACTTTCTTTGTCTTTTCTGACATCAGTACAGACCAGGGTCAAAAATGAACTTTTCAGGGCCAATATTTGCCCTCTGAAATTGATTTCCAGGGGGTACATTATTACCACAATATACATTATATGTCATGAATCTGGTCCATGGACTTACATCTGCTTGCTACCAGAGGTCACTCTTCTGTTACATTGACTCTCATACTACACAGACTGTTACATGTCACTCCGGACTACATTTCCCAGCAGCCATTTCATTAATCACACGCTCACACCTGAGACCCATCACATAATCACACACCCTACATAAGTTTTGGACTTCCTCATTCTAATCGCTGGGTATTGTTCTGCATTTATCGCTCTCCTAGTGATATCTGCGATACGGAGCCTTTCCTTGTTTTCTTAGTCTTAGTCCTAGTCTAGATTTCCTGGTTATTACCTGAGTCATTCGTGTTCTGATCCTAGCCCGTGTATCTTGTTTCTTTTCTGTTCTCTGCCTGCCCTGAAGTTTATAGTCCGCCTTGGATATATATCTCTCTCGTCTCGTTGTCTGGACTCTATTTGCCCCTGCCTGGACCATTGCTCGTGTACCTGGATTACCCCTCTTGTCAAGCCCATCTGGATACTGTCTGGCGATCGAAGACCATGCCTGTTTATTTGAGTACTCATCTGTCTTGTCCTCAATATACCTGTTTGCCATTTGTTCAACCCTGCCTGTGTTTTGACCATGTCTATTAATAAAAGCTTGCATATGGATCCGCACGTCTCTCGTCTCTTTCGCCCTGTTACATTATAATGCAATATTATCAGTTTTTTGTGGCTTTTGTTCCTGATAAACTAAAAAAGCAGGCACAAAAATTTGTTTAATGAACTTATTAATTCAGTTTAATGAAATTATAAGTTCATTAATTTGTTTAATGAACTTATAATTTCTAAGGTACCCACTATCACTGGGTACCTTAGAAAGTTCAGCCCAGTTCCAGTACATCCAGCCCTCTAAGGAACAATGTAACATATATATATGTATATATGTACTGATGCAGGCCTGGTAGTGGAGCCAAATGATATTATATGTTCTTAAAATTGACCAAAAATCTATATAGCCAGTATACATTCCTTTAAGGGAACCCTGAGTCATGTACCACCACTCTCTTTACTAGCTCAACGTGTCAGCTCATTTCTGCCCTGGAGCAGTAAATTGAATGCAAACACTTTGCACTGCTTCTGAAATAGCTGATATATGAGCTAGTATCCAAATATCTAATTAAGCAACTAAAGCTATTATCTACCATTAATGCTTGGCTCCTAATAAAGAGGGAATTGCACAGCAGAATTTGTGTATAGTTACACACTTATAACATAACACAGATTTCCTTGCTTTATTAAGCCTTGAATGCATCTACATATGTTATTTGTTGGGGGACTGTCAGGGTCTCTGGATGTCTTCCAATCTTGCTGATAGTAGAAAATGTATTAGCTAACAGGCTAACCAAATGTAAATGCTAGCCATCTCTGCAAATATCGAAGTTATTCAGCTATGAAGTTAAACCTCATATTTAATTTTTAAATATGAACTGAATTAGAGGCAATTACAAAATCTTCTTTCTGAATAATTTCAGTGCAGCTGTAAAATGTGCTTTAATGAGCATCATCTGCATCAAAACTCAGCATACTGTATCTTCAGCAGAGTCTGAAAAGCTTATTTTATATTTGGCAATACTGTATGATCAAAGTGCCTTTATGTTTCCTGCTGCTGCAGCCACATTGAGCAGAAGATGAAAGATGAAATCTGAGTTAATATGTCTCTTCTACAACCTCTGTTATCAATTCAGCAAAATAAACAATGTTAAATAGCGTGCCATATGGTAAATTACATTTCCTTTTAACAGCCAGTTGTTGTTGTTTCTCATCAAAAATGTGCGTCTTTCACAATATTTAAGTTTTAATGCAGTAAACTCCAAATGTGCAGCAAATTAGACCAAAAATATTGCTCTAGAATGTGTGTTGTTAACCAGTCTGAACCACATATATCCTCTGTTGTAACATTTGTTAATTTTAGACACTGGTTGAACTTTTTAGAAGCACATATAAACATAATTATAGTACATATCATATAAAAAGTGTGTTAGAACACATTACGTACCCAGAAATACTAATAAGCTCACAATGATTGTATTATGTGTTGCACAGTCTACCCTCAAACTGTTAATTTAAAAAGTGAATGTAGTAATTGGGTGCTACAGTTAGTTGAACATTGCAACATGCCCCTGTGGAGTGGTAAAGCCAGTGTTATTCACAATAGAGTTCCTCTGACATGTTCTATTCCACTGGTTGATTGCAATGCATTCCAGATGTGTCCTTTGCCCTTCTGTGTCACAGTGGAGCTAATTGTTAGTGTTTTCTATTTCTTTTTGAGTTGCAAATTTCCCAGAAGTGCCGTTGTCTGTGTGAAACCACTAATTACCTCGTGTAATTAGACATAAATTATGGTGCACAGCACTGTCACATTGTACTTCAGTGGTGTGAGCCTAGTATGTTTAAGAGGGCTAGAGATGTAGATTTATCAGTGGAAAGGACTGTTTTAATTAAATGGATTAGGCTAATTCATGTTAATTAGAGTGCCACAACAAATGCTTATTAACACACAGCAACATCAGAAATGTGTTGCATTCGATGTAGAAAATGTCAAATAAACAAAGATTTTGCATTAGTAATGCTATAACTAGTCACTAAAACAGCTATGATAATTTATTTAAATTTTAAATCTTTAAGAAGCAAGTTTGTGTGGTAATTATAGTAATTACATCATGTGTTGTCTGCCTTCATGTCCATTTGTATTAGCCAATTAACTTCTGTTTTTTTTAATTTATTAATTAATTTATTTTTTATTTATTTATTTTTTTTTTTAGGGCACATCAGTCTGATTTTAAGTGATGTTTTCAAGTGTTATACTTGAAGCATAACTGAAAAATTATTTGCTTTGTTGACCTTTTTGGCCACAAACCTCTATGGCAGTCTCTGTTACAAGTACTTGCAAGTAATTTTAATCTCAAGCTGTACAATTCCATCAATAAGATAAAAAGACTTTTTTAAGGAAAAAGGATGTGGCTTGTCATTATGAATATAGTAACTCAACATTATTTATTTATTTGTTTTTAGCTTAATATTTCAGTGTAAGGCAAGGCAAGGCAAGGCAAGTTTATTTATATAGCACATTTCATACACAGTGGTAATTCAAAGTGCTTTACATAAAAGGATGTGAAATAGTCATTAAAAATAATAATCACAACAATAAAAACAAGGAATTAAAATAATAATAATAATAATAATAATAATAATAATAATAATAATAATAAAAACAAAATGATATAAAAATTGATTTAAAAAGAATTTAAAACAGTTAAGAATAGAAAATGATTATACATAGTGCAATTAGTTTGGATGTAGCACAGTGCTCATTTAACAAATGCACAGCTAAACAGAGTTTTGAGTCTGGATTTAAATGTGGCTAATGTTTTAGCACATCTGATCTCTTCTGGAAGCTGTTTCCAACTGTGGGCGGCATAATAGCTAAAAGCGGACTCCCCTTGTTTTGTGTGAACCCTTGGTATTTGTATTTCTGTTAATTTCATCAATGCATTGGCAGAGGGAGTCAATGGGGCTGTAGTCATTTGGAGATAAGGCTAGGTAAATCTGGGTATCATCAGCATAGCTATGATAGGCAATTTGGTTCTTTCTCATTATTTGACTTAGTGGGAGCATATACAGTCTAAACAAGAGCGGTGCAAGAATTGAGCCTTGTGGGACTCCGCATGTCATGGACGTCCACTTAGACTTAAGCTCTCCTATATTCACATAATAATCTCTCCCTTCTAAGTATGACCTGAACCATTTGAGTACCATCCCATAAATCCCGACCCAGTTTTCCAGTCTCTCTAGAAGAATGTTATGATCGACAGTGTCAAATGCAGCACTAAGATCTAGTAGTACCAGCACTGATATTTTGCCAGAATCAGAATTGAATCGAATATCCTTTATTATCTTAATAAGCGCTGTCTCTGTGCTGTGATGCGCTCGAAAACCAGATTGAAAATTGTCCAGGTATCCATTTGAGTTTAAGTAGTTGTTCAGCTGATTAAAAACTAAGTTTTCAATAATCTTACATATGAAAGGAAGATTTGATATTGGTCTAGAGTTGTGCAACATTGTGTTCTCAAGATTGCACTTTTTCAGAAGGAGCTTAACAACTGCAGTTTTCAGGGAGTTTGGAAATGTCCCAGAAAGAAGTGAGGCATTCACCACTTCTAAGAGATCTGCTTCTAAACAGTTGAGCACACTTTTGAAAAAAGATGTGGGAAGTGTGTCAAGATAGCAGGTTGATGATTTAAGGTACTATACTATTTCTTCCAAAATTTTCCTATCAATTGCTTCAAAAACAGACATAGTCACTTCTTTTTGAAATTGCGGTCGAATCTGTGTGACCTCTGCATAACTTGAGGATGTGCCAATCTCCTTTCTGATATTATTGATCTTGTCAGAAAAGAAGGAAGCAAACTCATTGCATTTGCTGTCGGAGAGCATTTCATGTTGTTTAAGTTACTGTTTATGAGGTTTAAGAAGAAGGTCTGTCTAGCTGTGGCTATTTCCACATTGAATGCATGAAGGCTGTCTTTATAGATGCTATAGTGAATTTCAAGTTTCGTCTTCCGCCACATCCGCTCAGCTTTTCTGCATTGTCTTTTCATACTCTGAACTGCTGTTGATTTTCTCCAACATGATTTTTGTCTGCCAGTCTTCTTGCTGACCTTTACCGGAGCAATAGCATCAATAACATTCTGAACTTTTGAGTTAAATGAATCCAGGAGAAGATCAACAGAGTCTGCAGAAATGCTTGGTGTTAAAGATATAGCCTTCAAGATATAGCGCACTACTGTTCTCGTTAATGTATCTCTTTCTGACAGAGACAGATCTAGATTCAGTGGTAACAGAGATCAATATATCAAAGAAAATACAGAAGTGATCAGATACATCCTTAATAACAATGGATGAAATGTTTAGATCTCTACTGATGAGTAAATCTAGAGTGTGTCCTCGATTGTGTGTGGGTCCATGCACATGCTGAATCAGGTCAAAAGTGTTTAAAACAGTTATAATGTCTTTTGTTATTTTGATTTCTGCATTGTCTATGTGAATATTAAAATCCCCTGCAATAGTAAAACAGTCAAACTCTGAGGAAATCATTGATAACAGTTCTGTGAACTCTTCCACAAAGGCTGGAGAGTATTTTGGAGGCCTGTAAATAATGATAAACAGAATGCGTGGAGCACTTTTCAGCACAATACCTAGGTATTCAAAAAACAAATACTGACCAAATGACACTTGCTTGCATTGATAAAGATCTTTAAATAGAGCAGCAACACCTCCACCTCTCCTAACAGTTCTGCAGACACTTGTAAAATTAAAGTTAGGAGGGGCTGTTTCACTGAGGACTGTTGCACTGCAGCTGTCTTCTAGCCATGTTTCATTTAGAAACATGAAATCCAGGTTGTTTGTGGTTATTAAATCATTGATCAGAAATGATTTATTTTTTTAGTTAGCGAATGTTTAAAAATGCTAACTTGATGGAATTACATTTTGTCTCTACAGCAATCTTAGATTGATGCATTACAGGCCGCAGATTAGATGGGTCAGCCGTACCGCTTGAGAAGGCCTTAGACTTTCTATCACGTGATAAAACAGAGATAGAGAAAGCTACAGGCACACTGGGTTCCCGCTTGTTCTGTAAATATTTGTGAATGCTGCTGCTAATATAGCGGTGTGAAAAATGTGTAAATGCATTTGTTTCATTATACTAAAATCCTACATTAGATATGTGATGTTGCAGTAGTTTGTTGTAAACCATGTTATGTAATTTGCAATAGAGGTTAATGAAGCCTATTGTCAGTCCAACTGTTTGTGTGCATGTGTACATAAACTTGCTCTGGGACACATTATCATGTTGTGCATCACAATCTCTCTCCAAAGCCAAAGGGGGAAATGTCACAGTGTGTACTGCAGGTTTGAAAGAGACAGACAAAATAAAAGACATAAATGAAACAACTGCTGACATAAAGGGAGCGTAGTTGTAAAATTAAAAATTATTTGGTCCTCGAATAATCTGATGACAAATAGGTCTATTAATGAACTGCACCATCACAAAGAGAAACAAAATCACTTTCCAGAACATTTTCATTCACTGTTCCTTGCTGTTGGAATGGTCTTCCCATCCTCATCTGGAATGCAGAATCCCTGACAATACTGAAGAGACAGATGAAAGAGACTAGACTCTCATGTTTACTCATTTCTCATTTGTAAGTCGATAAAAGTGTCTGCTAAATGAATACATTTTATTTTTTATTTTTTCTTGAAATATTATTGTAATACGGCATTCTTTCGGGTTTTTATTTTCTATGGGGCAATGCACGGTTAAACCAGCATAAAAATGTAGAATGTTTATTGCTGTTCCTACATTCCAGGATAAGAGAACGTAAAATAGTTATGAACTGCCATGAGATTTTGCTGGTGCAACCAGAATAAAGACATGAATAATTGTAATTGTTTGTTTGTTGTTAGTTTAAAGGGATAGTTCACCCCAAAATGAAAAAAAAAAAAAAAAACTGTTAATTTACTCACTCTCAGGTCATTCAAAATATAGATGACTTTTTTTTCTTCAGAAGAACAGTAAAAACGATTTTTAGTTGAAACCATGGTCATTGGTGAGTGGTCAGTGGCTACCGTCACTGAGAGTTAAAAAATCAGTAAAAATAAATTGTATGCCTGTGGCTCCCGGCAATATATTAAGGACTTATGAAGCGAAATGATCAGCCTGTGCAAGAAATTGAACATTATTTACATGATTAAGCACAATGAGCATATTGTCTTTGTCTACTTGTGATTTTGATAATAAATAAATAAATAAAAAATAAATAAATCAGATGATATTTTATGACCAATTAATGCAGAAAACCAATCAATTCCAAAGGTTTCAGATGTTTTCTTGCAGTTAAAATGAGAAATATCAAATCACACTATATGATGTAAAGAGAAATAAATTTGCAATTGTGACAATTGAAAGAAATAAAATCCAGTTGTGAGATGTAAAGTTCAAGTTCAAGTTCAAGTTGAGCTTTATTGTCATTCTGCTACATGTGTGGACATATAGTGGAACAAAATGTCGTTTCTCGCAGGACCACGGTGCTACATACTAGTTGGGCATAAGATAAACATACAACAATGCAAATATAGGAAAAACAATAGAGCTATACAGCTATACAGTTTAACCATCTGACTATACATATACTATAAATACTATAACTACTATACCTAGTTGACTACACATACACAAACTGAGACTGTACAAGAACTTTACATAAATACTGTACATGAAATTGTGCTAAAGAGATATTTGTACATTTAATTTTGTACATTAAATTGTTCAGAAGAGAGGTTTTGTGGGAAGCAGCGCATAGTGCTAAAAGATTTAGTAGTGCAATGCTCAAGTAAACATTATTTTGTAGTGCAATCTTCAAGTAAACATATTATCTTATTGAGTCTTTGTAGCAGGGAGTGTTTATGGAAAGTGTCTAGTGTGCATATAGTGGGACTAGTGCATTACTACAGGTGGTTTGTATAGCCCACTCACCTGTGTGTCACAATTAAAGTCACAATTATGAGAAATAACCAACATGTCCTCCAACCGATACACCCTTGTTTGTTAAAATCCCTGAAATACGACCCATCGGAGCGTAGCTATACTAAATTTGCGCCCCTATCGGCAACGGGACACTTTCATATTAATGCTTTGTACTATTTTATCTGCGTCATAATTCGGGTGTTGTGTTGCTCAGATGGTAGAGCATTGCGTTATACAACGATATGCAATCATGTAATCATGCAATCATGGGTTCGATCTCAGGAAACGCACATGCTCATAAAATGTATATTCACTATAAATCACGATTATAACGATTTCTGTGAGGGTAGGTTTAGGGGCGGGGTTAGGTGTGGTCATTCGTCCGAATTCGTACAAATTAGCCACCTAGTAAAATATGTACGAATTGTGAGATCGGGTTGGACCATGTAAAAAGTCCACACATTGCATTTAAATGAACACGCATTTTGATTGGTAAGGACAGTCATACTTCATTTCATGACGACAGATGCAACACGACACTGTCATTATTTTTACACCCGCTAGAGGGCACTTACCTTTAAAATGTAAATATAGGTCGTAATTAGGTGCTTGCACAAATGACCTACAGGGTCCTTTTTTTATTTATTTATTTATTTTTTTTTATTTTTTTTTGAAGAGGACAGTCTCAAAATAAAGCTGCACTGTGGGATATGAAATCGAAATCAGTCTTGTTTCAATATTAGCACAATGGGTTAGTAATGTTTGGGCGGTTCTGTGATCCCAACAGAAATGCATGGTGACTAACCCTTATGTAGCAGGTTATATGGTTTCTTTGGGTGAAAACTTTTAAGCTGAATGTATTTTTATGCATTTTATGTTATACTTGATTTGCCATGATTTGTTTTATTGTGGCTGATCCTGTTCTACACAGTTTCACTGTGATTTTTCAATCCCACGCCCATGTTGAATTCCATTAACTTAAACCACAATGTAGGTGTGCGAAGAAAATACATTTAATCCTGTAAAAATGTTTTTACCCCACACTCAAAAACCCCAAAGCACTTGATCATCTGCCACTTGGTTTATCCAAGGTTAGGAGTATTAAAACACACGTAATGTATGCTAATCATAAAGTGATCACTCTTAGATGAAATTCTAACATGTGCAGCATTAAAGAGCCTGTGGGCATGTCATATCAGAAGAAAAATCACAGTGTTTCAATCATAAACCAATATATAAATAAAAAACCTTTCATATGTTTAGGAACTTGAGGGGAATACTTACAAATATCAAAATGTGCATTACTAGGATTATTCTCTCTTTTCAGAGGGTATGTTCCCATTTTAAAGGAACCTTTGCTAGTGCAACAGAAATTCAGCTTTATCGGATGCAGATAAATATATTTTTAGTGTATAAAGTATGTTCCTTTAAATTAAATTCAGCCAGAATAGACTTCAGACAAAAACCATAGCTTTTAAATATTTATTTATTTATTTATTTTAGAAGTTAACTAACACCAAAAGTTCTCAGTTGCTGCTAACTTAGGATCTGATCTTAACGAGTTTCACTTCAAAACAGACTTCCTGCAATCAGCACCTACTGGCTCAATATTCAATTACCTGACAGACTGTTTGTGAGTCAAAACCAATAACCTTTGCTAAACTGTGGCAGTGTTTAAATGAAGTCATGGATAATTGGCCCATTGGTGATTAAAGTTGCTCTGTCGGGATGTCACAATATTGTATGTTGATGGTATTGCAAAAGGTTGGTTATTTTCGAGTACAGCACTTCCTAAATTAGACTACCACTGGTTGTGCAGTGGATGTCTGGCCTGAGGGTGCAGTTTATTTCCCTGTCAGTCATCAGACTTAATTAAAACATGTTATCTCCGCAAACAGGTAGTTGACAGCAAATCAATCAGGAACTGGGATCTTGCTGAAGATCATGACTGAAGATCAGAGACTCATTTTCTATATCTTCAAAATGAAAACAAAAAATGTCCTTGTACTAAAGTTGATTAAACACATTTGTGAAAGAAAGTTTATACATTCTCAGAAATAAAGGTACAAAAGCTGGCACTGGGATGGTACCTTTTTAAAAGGCAATAATATGTACATTTTAGGTGCTAAAGTGTAACTTTAAGGCACCAATAGCACCCTTTTGTAATAAATAATATACATTCATTCATTCATTCATTTATTTATTTATTTATTTATGTGAGTCTATTTTCTACAAATGGATATGGATGGATTGAACGGCTTTCAAAATGTCAAGTGGTGAAACCATCAACTAAAAATAAATAAACCATTTCCTTTATACTTTGATGAAACTTAAAAGTCGAATATATGTTATTACTTTTGACCTAACACATTTATCACATTGATTTAAATAATATTGTACCATATTGTACCATATTGACCAATCATGAAGTGCATTAAACATTATATTACATAAACATTTCCCAAACCGGCGTCTGTAAAGAAACTGTAAACAAAAAGTGAATAATTAATGAAATCATAAAGTATATAAAATTAAAATAAATAATTTTAAAACAACAATCAAAATAAAATGCTTACTAAAAAAAACATAAAATATTCTATTTGTTTACCTGCATGTCACGTGACAATTAACCAATGTCAAAGAACTGTGAACATGCAAATGTGTTAATTATTAATTATAAGGTCTTAAGATTAACAATTATAAAATCTCAGGTAGACTTCAATTAAATATATTAGGTGAAAGAGGTTCAACTGACAAAAAAGAAAAAAAAAAGAAAAAAAAATATGGGAATCTCTGATTTACACGTAAATAAAAATAAATGTGTTTGAAAGACAAATGGCTTCCTGAGACAAACACTGTGTTTCACTGTGGGATTCACTGTGTGAATAATATGTAATCATGTAATCAATTTTTTTTTTTTTTTTAAGTAACTGTAGTCTGATTCCAAGTATTTTAAAATGTAATATAATTTAATTACAAGTACATATTTTTTGGAATCTGATTATGTAATCCACATGTAATCAGTTACTACCCAGCACATGTATATATGTATTGTATGTATAAAATATGTATAACTTTAATTAATTAATTAATTAATTAATTAATTAATTAATTAATTAATTATATTATTTTTTATTTTATTTTTTATTTTTTTTTTGCCATTTTCCAGACATTTGTAAATTGAAGCTGCCCTCCACCCATATTCCCCCAATTTAAAGTGAATTTAAAGTTTCGTAGATGAGGTGTATCAAGTAATTAATTATATGAATTGCATTTGAAAGTATTTTTGAAACTAGAATGAATGAATGAATGAATAAAAGTAAAAAAAAAAAAAAAAATTATTTAATAAACATACATCACGTCATTGACTCAAATACATCCATGATGTGGGATTCCTAATATTACATTGGATTTCAAACTCCACTAAGTGGAATATATGAGCAACAAGGAAATGGGAAAATGGATTAGATCGGGAAAAAGTGTGTGGGGGAGCATCAGGGCAGTTTTTAGATGATGAAACAATTTGTTACACACCGCTTCTCCTCTCGACCAAATAGAGGAAAAGATCCACTCTACCTCATACAGCCTGTCTCTACTGATATCACCCTCCATAAATCTGAGAGATCCTCAATGATTAGGATTACAAAGTGAATAAAACAGTCTAGTTCAGGTGAAACTTCGGCAAAGAAACCCTGCAGCTTGACAGGCTCAAACTATATCATGACCAACCGTGCCACAATTTGCATATGTTAAACTCTGGAATTTCCATCAAAAATGTCAAGTTTTAAAGACCACAACACAATTATCTATGTCATCTATAGTCATATAAGACATCAAGACAACGATGAATGGTTTGTGCATGGTGCATGAATTGTTATGGCATGGTGAATTCTGGACTGGAGGCAGTGGAGTAATTGAGGACAGCATTAATAAGGCCTGGCTTCACCACTCTAGAAACAGAACGCTTGACCACACACACAAGCTCTGCAGTCCAACAGCAGGAGACAAAGGGGAGGATACCCACTATATATATAGAAACAGCTCGCTGCTTCTGGTCTCTGCACTGCAGCTTTCACTCTCTGTGCTCTGTGTGCTAACATTGATTTTTCATTTGTTCATTTGAGCTGTTTAATGAATAGGCTAATTTAACTGTGTATACGCAATTTTTCACATTGCATTGTGTTTTTTTGGTATTGTTTTACATACTGAAATGTGAAATGTAAATATACTGAACACATTAGAACCAGTCAATATGTCACAAATTCCTCAGATCCATGAGATGACTGTAATTAATATCCCCTTATTTTAAAGAGAGTGACAACGCTTACTTCCTGTTCAAGCACTATGGCATTGCAGAAGTGCACATTTAATCACTTCATTAATCAATCATTTCGGACGCCTCCGCTAACGACTCTGTGACACACAGTGGCAATGAAGAAACTCTTTTGAATCAGACAGTATAGAGTGGAAGTGTAATAAATGCCATTGTCATAAGGCATAGTCATTTGAGTTCAATAATAGATCATATAATTAGTTTCACAGTAACCATGCTGTCATCATCTCCAGCACAAAGCACTACTGCACACATACACAATAGATGCTGTGTCTGCTTAGATAGAAATAGAAAATGTGCCTGCTTTATTATTTTGTACCCATGCATGGGTGAACAGGGTCTAGATTGTAGTATTCATATATCCTAAAGAGTGACACATTGATATGAGTGTGTCAAATGCACATAGAGAAGAGTTTCAAAGCTTCAAAAAAATAATAGAATAGTGTTGATTTCATTTTAAAGCTATATTCATTCGAATTTCATAACAGTATCAAAAATATCAGTCACACTTTATTTTAAGGTCCAGTTCGCACTTTTAACTAACTATTAACTACGACTTTTGACTCAATAAACTCCTAATTACTGCTTATTAATAGTTAGTAAGGTAGTTGTTAAGTTTAGGTATTGGGTAGGATTAATTATGTAAAATATTGTCAGAATAAGGTATTAATATGTGCTTTATAAATACTAATAAACAGCCAATAAGCTAATAATATGCATGCAACTAAGCAGTTAGTTAATAGTGAGAGCTGTTCCCTAAACTACAGTGGGTAACACTTTAGTATATGGACCAACTCTCGCTACTAACTATTTGCTTATTGGCATGCCTATTATTAACATATTGGCTGTTTAATACTTATAAAGCACATATTCTGCATGACCATATTCTACCTCCCTAATCCTGCCCAATACCTAAATTTAACAACTACCATACTAACTATTAATAAGCAGCAAATTAAGAGTTTATTGAGGCAGAAGTCATAGTTAATGGTTTGTTAATAGCGAGAATTTGACCTTAAAATAAAGTGTGACCCTAAAGTGTCACCAAAATATCTACAGTAATAGTTACTCACATGTGATACACTCATAACAACATTGCAAATATTTTTTTAAAGCCATTTGGCAGAATGTATCAGCAAGTTGTACAGTAAGTGCTGTAGTATTTTTACTCTGTTTTACCGTGGTAGACTGGATTGTGGAACACAATTTGTTACTGAGGCTTCTAAAGACCTGTCAAAAAGTTATAAAGTTATGTAACTTATAATATTTATGTTTGCCACTTTTAATGTTTTAATTGGGTTAAACCAGTGGTTCTCAATTTAAATTACAAAAACTTGTCAAATGTTTTTCTTGAAAATCTTAACTAGCTGCTTTATACCACTTTTTCTGATGAATAATACAGTTAATGAAAAACTTTAAAAAAAAACAGTTAAAACTTGTCATTCAATTTAGCAATAGAAACTGACACTTTTTACATACATACATACATACATACATACATACATACATACATACATTCATACATACATAAATAAATAAATAAATAATTTTAATGTCTTTTGGGAAATACTGAATTGTTGAACAATGTTGGTAACTCACTGGTCCAAAATCCCCTTTCTCATAACCATGTTAAACTTGTTAAATCACACTAATCACACTAATCTACATTCAAAACTGATTTCAAGAGGAATTATGCATCACTAAATGTAGTTTCAGTGCTGATACATTAAACATTTGTTACTGTAAGTTCAACCTGATATTGAGGACTAATGGAGTCAGTTAGACTCAACAGTAATTAGGCTCATGATGACCCAACAACATAACACGGCCAGCCAGAGGCAAAGGCACCCTGATCGCCATGGTGACTGCAGGCCAAAGGGAATGACCAGCAGACTTCCTCAGTGCTAGTTGAGGAAGCAAGAGACAGGCAATTAAAACTTGCAAATACTCTGGAGAACTTTATGAAAAACTTTTTAATGGTAGTGAAGTGTGCAGTGCTAAAATCTAACAACATTCAGCATGTAATGCTGATATAAACTCTTGCACTCCAGTGACTAAAGTGGGCATGATTTCTAAACAAATAAATAAATGAATAATGAAATTGTGTTGTACACAATAGCACACATGGCTGCAGTTTACGTTAATTGTCTTCTCCAAAGGAAGCGAAGCAGGAGAGCTTTGTGTGTTCAGAGTAGGGGGTTGTCATTGCATTTAATGACTGGAGCTCCAGCTGCAGGGCTCTCATTAAGTGAATACTAGTCACGCCGCTCTATGCTGAAATAAAAAGGGCTTTAGTTGGCTATGATGGTGTCTAGCTGCTCACATCAGTGCTGGGAAATTGTCAGACCCCCCTAAACTCTGGGTCTGAGGCTCGCAAAATTAGATTTTAACAATCTAAATCTATCAAATATATAATATAAAGTAATATAAAATATATGTATACATGTACAGTATGTATGTACATATTTTATCAAACATACATCTGTATATTGCATTTTGAATATAAAAATTACAAGCATTAAGAAATACAAGTATTGTACAGTCACATATTTTAATATAAAAAGTGGCAATTCTCTATGTATTATTCAAAATACTATAATATATTAGTACAGTATATTATTCTGTATATTTTCAATATCCATAAAATAAGTTAATGTATTGATTATTCATACACTGCCCTCCAAACGTTTGGAAACGCCCTATAAAAGTGGGGTTTTGGACAATATTGGCATGAATCCTTTTTAATTTTTGATAATTTTGCACTGATAAGGGGCAACACAAACTACGAAAACATATTTTATTACATGAACAGTTTATACATAGAAAATAATAAAATTTTCGATTCATCAAAATATCCACCATTAGCAGCTATTACATCTCTGCATAATCTGGGCATCCGAGCTGCTTAATTGGCAATCAATTGTTGAAGCTATTAAGGTGTGCTGACCCAAAAATCTTTTAAAAACCTGGGCCAAGTTTAAACCAGTAACCAGGCATCACAGCTGGCAAAGGGGCATGTCTGACTTTGACATGTATATATTGCCATTATTATGTAATCAAAATGAAAATTATTATTGCTGGTCTTCAATGATAATGTCAAGTTACTTTAATGTATTTGCACCAAAAAAAATTTATGCTATACCAAAAGGATTTATGCTGATATCATCCAAAACCACACTTTGCCGGGGGTGTTTCCAAACTTTTGGAGGGCAGTGTATATAAAGAATGATTTGATTTGATTTGATTTGATTTGATTTGATTTGATTTGATTTGATTTGATTTGATTTGATTTTAACAAGCTTGGAACAGCCTTGACACATTACAAAACAGCTGCCAAGTTCTAAATCCACAAACTAGAATGCAGGTGGTTTTAGCCAAATTGCAGCACTTTTAAAGCAATTGTCTTTTTTCTCCTAAGCAAGAACAACTGATTAGTTGTGGAGAATTGTGTCATCTGACTTGTAAAAGTCATCAAAATTAGAGCCAATCAAAATAAAATAAATCAGTGTTTCATCTCAAATTCCTGCCTATCAAATTCCATATCATATAATGATAACAACAGTTGCCACATGCAGATTGTTCATGATGGAGATCATGATGTCACCATATTCTAAAAAACTTAATTTTTTCACTTTCCACACATCACAGAAAACAACATTTTGAAAAAGTCTTCATTTTTTTATTTTTTTATTTTATTTTTTTTTTTAATGCAGAAAATGCAGATAAAACTCAAGTTTTCAGAAATGTCATATTTATGTGGATGGGGTCTAAAAAGGTTGGATTCTTGGGGGGGTGGGGTGGGGGGTATGAAATAAACCCATTCTCAAGCAATTCATACAAATAAATCAAACTCCTTTTGGTTATTTTAGATGTCAGTCAGATGGTCTTCTTTTGTCTGGACCACCTTGCTGTTCTTTCTGGCAAGATCTTCTGAAAACATCTTTCTGGCAAACAAACCAAGATTTGGCTTACTCCATAAACAGACGTGGGTGAAATACTAAAATAAAACATTAATGACATTTGTTGCTGTTCCATTTAGTCGTTTGACTATTTACAGTATTGCAAAATGAGATATGGACCATTTCACTTGATGAACCGTTATTATTGCTTCTCAGTAATAGTCAAATTTTATGACCTACACATTTAACAGAAAGCTGCTGTTCAAATGCAGTTCTGTGACCAGGTCACCTCCAATATTTCCTTGAAATGCTTTCCTGTAATGAACAACATGACGTCTCATCTAGGGAGTACTAGACCGGAGGCGTTTAATCAACAAAACAACTACCACACACATCTGACCACCTCTTCCCTGTCAAGCACAAACAATTAAGCAGAAAGTGAAGTAGCATCTCTGATCCTTGACACAGCACGACTTTCTGACATCACAGAGACCTGTCAAAGCATAAGCCGCAATCTCGCTCACCCCCGCTCCAGACTGTTGACATTTCATACACTCCATTGCTGCCTAACTAGACAAAGTTTGGCTCGGTTGGTTTGAGAAAATCCACTTCTTCAAAGCAAAGAGCAACCTGACAGCCTTATATTCATCTCTCTCTCTCTTTGTTTTTGTGTGTGTGGGGGGGGCGGGGGATGATTTTGAACAAACAATGACACATTGACTGTTTTTGATATGAAAGGTGGAATTTCAAGAGATTTGTTTATTTGAAGATGTCAGATCAAGCTAATAGGAAGCTCAAATCATTTGGGTCTAATGCATTCCATTCAATTCAGAAAGTTGAAATTTCCTACAGTGCAGTGGGACGTCATTTCAGCTACTGGGTAGATCCGTTGATTGGTACAGTTGCAATTCTGAGGCCTTTATCATCTGCTGAGCAATCAAACTCCCTTATGAAATGTGAATATGAAGTGGGAATATCTCAAATCTGACTTTAAATGAAACGTAGCAAACATTGATGTGTTTTGGCTAAACTACAAATCTGGCATTAGCAAGATCCTACTGGTATCCTGCAGAATCCTAGCCACCCTTGTGAAAAAGAAGTGCGCTTAACTGTATTGAATGTGGAATTGTAGTGTGCTTAAAATTTTAAAAGTTTGTATATATATATATATATATATATATATATTTTTTTTTTTTTTTTTTTTTTTTTGTAGAAAAAGCTTGCAGATTATATATTAATGAAATAAAAGGCCACTTAAAGAGAGAACACTTTCCTGACTATGTTTCTAAACACACTGAGGTACACATTTTCTTAGTGCATGTAAAAACGTGCATTAAAAGTATTACATGAAAATTAAATTTTTAATTAATAATCTTGTCATGCTTTTTAGTACAATTATTTTGATGTTGACTAACATACAAAAACGCATGTGAAGCACATTTACAGTACTTGATTATAATTTTAAGCATAGTGTGTCATTTGATATTACATTTAAAGATAACATTTTAAATGTACTAAACTGCAACTTCATCAATACAAATGTGTAATTACAAATGTATTTAAATAAATGACATACAATTTTCAATAAAAAATGACAAGTATATAAATATTTGTCAGTATATTTGACACTTAAGTACAACTGATTGCATTTAATATATATGTAAACTATAATAAATTGTCATTTAATTGTAAATAACATGCATTTAACGCACACTTAAGTAGATCATTTTACAGGTTATTACTTTTGTAATAAGCACTCTTTTTAAAGTATGCTAAAGCTTACTTATTTTTCACAGGGCACCTTTCACAATGTCAGATCAAAATGATGCACCCAATTGTGACATCTTGTTCTAGCTAATCAAAAGAGTTTTTCTTAAACAGTTAGTGTTGTGCTCTAGTCTAAGCTAGTAGGCTAAACTGTTAGCTTAATAACTAAAAGCTAACACACACCCACACACACACACAAACACAAACACAAATGACGTTTCATTTTATAAAATGCAGTGGTTGCATAACACTGACACTGGATATGTTTTACAAGTTTTATAAGTTTCTAAGGCTAAAAGTTGCTTTTAGAAAATAAAGATACTTAATAAAAATAGAAAATAAACACTATTAAACCGAGTCAGGCTCTGAAACTTCATGACATTGATTTCTCATTCTGGAAACTTGCACTGGAAGCTCTTACATCCATCATGTCAGAAAAATAGTTTTTACAGAATGGAAGAATAACTCTAGCTTTGCCTCTGCAGTCCCCAATATAGTAGCCAAATCATTTAAGCCAAATATGAATATCTTCTTCAAGCCAAAATATTACAATTAGTTGTCTGGTCATTTCATGCGGTTGTACCAATTTTTGGCACATAGCATTAGATCTTGGATGAGCTGAAATGCAGCCCCCATTACCAGTGCTGTCATTTAAATTCACTGGACCCAGGACACAATTTTTATGGATAGGACTAATGAATAGATTATACCCTAGAATACCTAAGTGGGACCCCTGGCTGTCCCCCCACAGATATTATGGCGGTATGGGCTCTGCCTGTTACCTAGCATATATAATGTGAGAATATGAAAACAAATAATCTAAGACTGAAAAAAATCCATATTTTTTCATGAGTTTCTGATTGCCTGGCAAATTAAAGATGTATATTCATTGCAAATGATGCAAAATAGTTTTTAGCACAGACTCAAAATTTGCAAGCAACTTGCATGTCACCCAAATTGAAACAACAGAAGTAACATTCTTGTAATCTGAGCAGTTTTATTCATTGATGCGAAATCTGTCAATATCTGTTGTTATGAGAATTGAAGGTCAGAACCTTTATCGATCAGGGCTCTGTGCTGTGCAGCATAAAATCTCTCTCAAAAACAAAAGCTTAATAGCAATAAGAAACAATAATGGCTTTCAAGTCATATTGCATTTTTGAATGTTCAGTTAATTTTAATGTGCATACCGAAGAGTCTGACAAGACAGCAGTAAAACTAGTCTTTAGGAGTTATTGAAATCAAGTTTCATAATGCATGACAAATTACAGAGATGTGCAGTTGGGTACTATAAAATGCATTATAAACCTTGTTATCAATACAATCTTTTGCAGTGTTTACCTATATAAAACAACCAGGATTTTAAAGACAACAGTAATGACTACAGTATGAACAAGATGTGTTCTTAATCAGATTTTACAGCAAAGTCTTTATATGGCAAACACAAGCAGTAATACAAAAACACACCAACAATGCATGTGGTCATAACTGTTCCAGTTATGTTTCTGCATTTAAAATATATGCAACATGAAGTGTTTTGGGGTGATTTTTCAACAAGGGAGACTTTTGACTAAGGTTTGGTAATTACATTTAATAAAGCGAATGTTTGATCATGATGTGATAATCTAAAGTGACATTTCTGATATTTCAAACTGTCACTCTGCCGTATAGCTGTCATTTCCATCATAACTGAATAACATTTCAAATTGTATGTATTTATTTTAGATCAATTGTTCTTGGAGTGATAGTAATATCTTATATTGTGTGTGTGTGTGTGTGTGTGTGTGTGTGTGTTTGTTTGTGCATAAATACAAAATGAATGTAGAATTCTACATTAGGAAAATGTGGAAAGAGTTGAATTTCCATTTTTACCTTTTAAAATCAGCCTAAGGGTATAGAAAGGTTCCACTTATTGAAGAATCAGCCTTTTGTCAACAAATAGTTATAGTTAGGAAGATCATTAAACAACTTTTCAAATGTGTTATAAATTTATTTGAGCCAGAGTTGTAGTTGTGTTTATGGAAGCTTGTTTCCGCCACTAAATAGATAATTAAAAAGGTAATTACAACTTTTTATCTCACAATTCTGCCTTTTTAGTCGCAATTCTGACTTATTTTCTTGTAATTGCAAGTTTATATCTAGCAATTTTTACGTTCTTCTCGCAATTGTCCAATTCAGAGGAAAAAAAAGATTATTTTCTTACAATTGCAAGTTTCTTGTCTCACAATTCTGACTTTATATCACGCAGTTCTGACTTTATAACTTGCAACTGTGAGTTTATAGCTCACAATTCTGAGAAAAATTCAGAATTGCAAGTTAATATCATGCAATTCTGAGAAAAAAAAAGTTACAATTGTGTGATAAAAAGTTGCAATTGCCTTTTTTATTTTTTTTATTCAGTGGCGGAAACAAGCTTCCATAGTGTTTAATTTGTTCATATTCAAAAAATATCTATGTCTCATATACAGCATCAAGTGCAATGTATATCTCTCATAAAGCAATGAACAACTTTCTCCATTCCTCTGCTGTTCCTTTCCTCTCTTTGAGTTTCCAGTTCCTTCCTGATTTCATATCAACCGTTAACCGGTTGTCTGGTGAATCTGTGTTAACTTTCATCGCAGTACTTTCCAGCAGCACATTCCACCCTCAAGCTCTCATATTTAAGCACTCCTCAAAGTTCACACCTCAAAGGGTCTGATCTCCATCCGACACAGCTTGGCGGCAGTAGATGTGTTAGTGTGTGCAGGACTGGCAGCGCTCTAGGCCGTGGGGGTTGCACGCTGGACAGCGCAGCTCTCTGATTGACTCGTTGAAGCGGTTGGCCAGCATGGACAGTTTGCTGCCATGACAGAGGGAGCACGGCGCACAACCTGAACCTCCGCACTGTCCACAGGAGCCTGCTTCCTGCTGCACAAACAAAATAAGTAAACCAAGAGCAAACAACCATGGTGCACAAGCAAGCAAAATGATGAAGCCAAGTGCACACTATAAGCCTGCAGCTTGTTGCCCTTTCATGTTTTAAAGGTAGAGTTCACCCAAATATGAAAATTCGCTCATCATTTATTCACCCTAATGTTCCAAACCTGTATTTCCTTCTTCTACGGAACATAAAAGAAAATATTTTGAAGAACTCTGGGCCCAAATAGTATTGGACCCAATTGTCATTGACTGTTATTGTATGGTTAAAAAAATATATATAAAATTAACTTGGCATATAAATATATATATATATATATATATATATATATATATATATATATATATATATATATATATATATATATATATATATATATATATATACACACACACACACACACACACTGCCGTTCAAAAGTTTTGGATCAGTAAGACTTGTTATGTTTTTTAAAGAAGTCTCTTATGCTCATCAAGGCTGCATTTATTTGATCAAAAATACTGAAAAAAAAACAGTAATCTTGCAAAATGTTATTACAATATAAAATAATGGTTTCTTTTTTAATATATACTTTAAAGTATAATTTATTTCTGTGATGCAAAGCTGAATTTCCATCAGCCATTACTCCAGTCTAAAGTGTCACATGATCCTTCAGAAATCATTATAATATTCTGATTTATTATTAGAATTATCAATGTTGCCAACAGTTGTGCTACCAAATATTTTTTTGGAAATCGCAATACTTTTTTTCAGGATTCTTTGAAGAATAAAAAGTTAAAAAGAACAGCATTTATTCAAAATATAAATATTTTCTAACAATATAAATATTTGCTATCACTTCTTATCAATTTAACACATCCTTGCTGAATAAAAGGTTTAATTTCTTTCAAAAAAAAAGAAAGAATAAAAATTTACTGACCCCAAACTTTTGAACGGTAGTGTATATTGTTAGAAAAGATTTCTATTATAAATAAATGCTCTTCTTTTTATCTTTTTAATCATCAAAGAATCCTGAAAAAAAAAGTATCACAGGTTCCAAAAAAATATTAAAGTATAATTTATTTCTGTGATGCAAAGCTGAATTTTCACCAGCCATTACTCCAGTTTAAAGTGTCACATGATCCTTCAGAAATCATTCTAATATGCTGATTTATTATCAGTGCTGGAAACTGTTGTGCTGCTTAAAGTATTAAAATAGAAACTGTTATTTTATATTGTAATAACATTTTGCAAGATTACTTTTTTCTGTATTTTTGATCGAATAAATGCAGCCTTGATAAGCATAAGAGACTTCTTTAAAAAACATTACAAGTCTTACTGATCCAAAACTTTTGAACGGTAGTGTAAAAAAGCTTAAATTGGTATATATCAAGTTAAGTTTTTCTTTGAAGTACATGAAGACAGAACAGAAAGATTGATTACAGCAAAAGATTTATGGATGTGAAATGTACAGTACAAGGATTCATGTCATGGTTCATTATTTTCACTGGTGTTTCAGAAAAGAGTCATTATTCATGACAAATTGTGTTTCAGCAGTAGATAACATTCTGTAAATGTCTTAATCACTGTTTTATGAGTGTTTTGAGTTATACAAGTAGAATGCAGCTCTGAGAAACAACATGTACCACAGCCTTTGTTACACAATACAGATAAATGAACAAAGTGACAATGGTATATGGAAAAATCAAAATAGCTACTCCAGTATATTGTTATTTGTTGCCACCATGAGGATGTTTTTTTTTTGTTTGTTTTTTTTTGTTGTTTTTTTTTCTAGGTGATTTGGTACCGAATCAAAAGAGCATGTCATCAGAACTCTATTGTATTGTTTGTTTTATTGTCTGATCACTTGGAACAGTAATAGCATACTTCTCCTGAACAAGTCGAAAGATTTGAGATCTAATTCATGTCCTTAACAGTATGAGTTACATGTCAAAGTTTGTTCAGATCCCTAACTGTAGGTACGCGCAATCATGGTATGAGCAGACTAATTAAAGCCGGTCTAGTAGAACACAAGTAAAGAGCATTGAGACAGAGTATGTACAGTCTACTGAACTTCAGACTGTTTATACCTTTTGTTCAGTCACTGCATCTGGTTCCTCTACACGGGAACGTGCTGTTCTATGTCTCCCTTTGCTTCGGGACTCCCGTCCTGGTGAACTTTCTTTCCTGTCCCGGCTGCGGTGAGGACTCCTTCCAGATTCTCCCCTTCGGTGAGGAGCTCGAATAATCTTCAGGTTGCTGGTGTAGATAATAATTTTTCCAAAATCTAATACTGGTGCCTATATAAACAAACACAGAGTCACTAAGCAAAAGATTCCATGGAACATTTTTTTTGTTTTTGTTTGTTTGTTTGTTTGTTTTTTTGTTTTTTTGTTGTTGTTTTTGTTTTGTTTTTTGTTACCATTATAGTCTTTGAAATGTCTTGGAGTACAATTTCAATAATGTGGTACTTCAATATGATAGTCATTCAGTAACAAAGTACCATGGTACTCTTACCTGTACCCCCAGAGTACTTTTCATAAAATATAGTTCATGCACTTTCATATGGCTAGTACATTCACATAGTGTTTGTTACTATCTAGTTACATAGTAAGTAATGTATAATACCAATGCACTTAGTATGTTATTTTGTGTATTTGCTTTTAAAAGCACTATGTTTTCGTCACTGCAATTTAGGGGTGTTATGATACACCAATATTAGCAATAATTGTGATAAGGAAATACCTTATATGGATCACTGTAGCTGAATAAAATGCAGAAAGAAATATTTGACTGATTAGAAACATTAAGACACACGAATGCAACAGTATATGGTTTATCTATGTTCTTCAAGGCATCTCAGGTATTTTTCATAAGGATAATATAAGGCAAAGCTAATCAAAATAGCCTTTATCACTGTATAGGATACTATAAATATTAAATTTTTAATCATTTCTGACACATTCTGTGGTAAGAAGCCACATCAGTTAACATAAAGAAGTAATTTCAAACACTCAATTGACGCTATAACGCAAGTTTGGAGTAAAATATGTTGTTATTCTCATAAATTGTTGTACTTTGATGCTGTACTGATGGGAAAAAATAACTTTTTTGAAGCTTCGAATCAATTGAACCATTTGCTTCGCACAAAACTTAAGCCAAAACATGCATAAATACAGCTTTTACAAACCTAGTGCAAATGTATTAAGTATAATATATTAATTACAAGTAACAAGTCATCAAATACCATTAAAAGGAAGTGTATGTATAACGTACTTTTATTAATAAATTATTAATACATTTATCACTAAGGGACTATTAAAAACTACACTTATTATATAATATGTATATAATGTATATAATTTATATTAATTATTTATTATAATATTTTTTCTTTTTCTTTTTTATCTTTATCTATCTATATCTATATATCTATCTATATCTATCTATCTATATATATATATATATATATATATATATATATATATATATATATAATCACAATATATTGTCTATTTTGTGCTAATCGTGTAGTGCAGCCCTACTGCAATTACAAAACTGTGTTACATTTAATCAAATAGCATTGTAATAACTTGTAATATGCATACTGTGGGTTTTACATTATAAAATGTTAGAAAATCTTATTTACTCCTGATCTATTTGATTTTACTGTACTTTTAATGTCTTTTAAGGACAGGGCAAGTCAAGAGAAAAAGGAAACCACTGAGGCAAGAGATGGGAAATAGGATTAGGACATGACGCAGGCCAGACTGAAACCTACATCCCCATGAGCCAAATGCCCTTTATGCGTCATGAGCCTGTGTGTTACCCACTGTAGCATGGCTGGCTTTTACAATTCTGAAACATTGATAGATTTGATTAGATTAAATGTCGGGGATCTGATGATGAAAAATGTGATAAATATCCTGTCAGTTTTTTTCTTCACATGCTGATATGCAAAACAGAGGATCTGTGGCAGTTTAGTCTTTTAACAGAATGTCACAGGTGACATTTTAATGAAAATGTAAGCTTACTACAACATAAAGAAGCAAATTAGCCTTCAATCTTATTTAAAGATCCACCTTGTTTGATTATGTTTGTTCAATCTATATATTTGAGTGATTTTCTTTTCTTTTTTTCAGATTTGAGGCAGAGAAAGACAACACAGTTCACAATGAAAATGAAAGCTGAGAATATCCATGCGGATGAGATGTAATTGCATGCCTATGTTTAGAAGCTGTGTTGGAGTCTGGCTCTATTATTAGATCTGGGAACTATGAATTAGTAACAGTGTGCCATAAAAACTGAGAATTCATAAATATCACTGTGACCGTGAACTAAGACAAAACAAGAGAAAAATCTGGCAAGAAATGTTTTACTTTTAATGCCAGGAAAAAAAAAAAAAAAAAAAAAAAACTAATGAAGAGGACAATAAGGAATCCTTACAAAACACACATTGTGTTTCGCCTACATCAAATGATCATTTTCTAAACTTCGCCCACCTTAGTTACTGTTGCAAGATTTACAAAATGCCCCATAAGGAATGAAATGACAATTACTGTGAACAGGGCGATTTTCATTCCAGTGTGCTCAAAAAGTGGGGAAAAAATTAATAGATATTATTCTTATGTGGGCTGGAATGAAGTTTGACATTGCAAAGCATTATCAAATGTAATGAAACATTTACGCAGTACCACGATTAAAGCAGCAGACATTGCAAATCAGAATCAAGGCAAACACTTATCAGTCAACTGAAAAAAAACAGAAGTGTCTTTTGAAAGCGATGATAACATGTGTGAAGAGAACATCAGTAATGACATTTTTAAGGCCCTGATTGGTTTATAGGACCAAAGTCCCTGTAAGGCAAGTCATTTCAATAGGGAAACATTACATTCTCCAAAGCTGTTGTCCAAGCTTACGATTAAATTTCATGTTTGAAATCAATGAAATCTAATGGCAGCTGCAGTGATGTGATGACTTTACAGATTAGTGATTCACTTTTTTACTGAGAAGGCAGGACTATTCTGTCATATTGCGCATTGCACATTCTCCCATTCATAAGTAATAGGAGTGCACCATCTCGGAATATCTAAAGTCTTAGGGCTTTGTTAGGATGGTCTAGATGGTTGCTAGCGTGTCCTTGAGGGTTGCTACATGGTTGCTGAATCGCTCAAATCAAAAGAGCTCCAAACCATATGATATTCAAATCTCTAGATGATGCTCACATCCCACCTGCAGTTAAGTTTATGGAATTATTTTATTATATGACTCCCAGGCAAGAATCAGAGAAGTAGCAATTGCAGCTTTCCGCAATAAGACTGATTTGAGGTTTTGTTCATATCCGTAATGGGAACAGAGGTGGGTTACTCAAATGTAATACTTAGAAAACCTGTGCTGACCAGCTGGCCCCCTTCTTCACACAGATCTTCAACAGATCACTAGAGCTGTGCGAAGTCTCTGCCTGCTTCAAACGGTCCATCATCACCCCCATCCCAAAGAACCCCAAGATAACAGGACTTAACGACTACAGACCGGTGGCTCTAACGTCTGTGGTCATAAAGTCTTTTGAGAGGTTGGTGTTGGATTATCTGAAGGACATCACTGGACCCTTACTGGACCCCCTAAAGTTTGCTTACCGTGCAAACAGGTCCGTGGATGATGCAGTCACCATGGGACTGCATTACATCCTGCAACATCTGGACAGACCAGGGACTTATGTGAGGATCCTGTTTGTGGACTTCAGCTCCGCTTTCAACACCATCATCCCAACACTCCTGCAGACCAAACTAACTCAGCTCTCTGTCTCTAGTGCTATCTGTCAGTGGATCACCAGCTTTCTGACAGATAGGCAACAGCTAGTGAGAATTGGTAAATTCACATCCAACTCCTGCACCATCAGCACTGGTGCCCCTCAGGGCTGTGTTCTCTCCCCACTGCTCTTCTCCCTGTACACCAACGACTGCACATCTAAAGACCCCTCTGTCAAGCTCCTGAAGTTTGCAGACGACCCCACAGTCATCGGCTTCATTCAGGACGGTGACGAGTCTGCTTACTGACAGGAGGTTGAAGAGCTGGCTATCTGGTGCAGTTATAACAACCTGGAGTTCAACATGCTCAAAACAGTGGAGATGATCATGGACTTCAGGAGAAACCCCCCTGCACTCCCCCCACTCACCATCATGAACAGCACTGTTACTGCAGTGGAGACATTCAGGATCCTGGGTACCACCATCTCTCAGGACCTGAAGTGGGACACTCACATAGACTCCTTTGTTAAAAAGGCCCAGCAGAGGTTGTACTTCCTTCGCCAGCTGAGGAAATTCAACCTGCCACAGGAGTTGCTCACACAGTTCTACTCAGCCGTCATGGAGTCTGTCCTGTGTACTTCAATAACTGTCTGGTTTGGCTACAAAATCAGAAGACTACAGAGGTCAGTCCGGTCTGCTGAAAGGATCATTGGTGCTCCGCTGCCCACCCTCCAAGAACTGTATACATCCAGAGTGAGAAAAAGGGCTCAGAAAATCACTCTGGATCCCTCACATCCAAGCCATCTCCTTTTTGAACTTTTGCCATCTGGTCGGCACTACAGAGCACCGAATACCAGGACAGTCAGGCACAAGAACAGTTTCTTTCCCCAGGCAATCTACCTCATGAACAGTTAAATGTTCTCCCACTGTGCAATAAAAATGTGCAATAACCTGACATTAATTTATCACCCTACTTCCTAGTACATCCTTCATCTTATTTCTTATTCTTTTATACTATTTCTATTCTATTTTATCTATAGCACACCTGTACATACAATTTATTATTATTTTTTTTATATATATATTTATATAAATGTGTATTTTTGTTCACATCTTATTTTTTTATTATCTGTGTTGTTGTTGTTGTTGTTGTTGTTGCTGGGGAGGGGGGGGGGGATTGTTTTAATCCATAATCCTAATTATAAACAATAGTAAGAGTGTCAATGACAAATAAGAAGAAAAAGACAAATATTTTAAAAGTTTTTAGAAATATACTCTTTTGATGTTGGTTGGAAATTAATTTTAAGAACTATTTTTAAGAAACTATTGACTTCAAAAAGATGTTATGTGGTGACTATCAAGTAATAACACATTTCCTTACACTTTCCATGCATGTGTAGGTACCCATGTTTTTGATCATGATTTTTTAAGTAAAATATTATTACAATGATTCATTCATAAATACCATTGGGCTTATTTTGGGTATTTTACAACCTGAACTAACCTTGCCTTCTTATTAAAAAAGCTCAAATTACCTGATATAAGATTATAGACTCTAACCTTGAAAGGCCTCTTATATCATAAACTGTTTGATTCTTTTTTTTTTTTTTTTTTAAATTATTTCTGCATGTTGGTTGCAACACATGACTTTTTGATTGTAACATATGGCTTTAGATTTGCCACGCTTTTTATCAATAAGCAATATGCAGTTTTTATATTTCAATTAATACTATTATAATACAATATTACACTAAACTGCTTAGTAAAGTTCTCTTTTTAAGAATGCTATTTTTCCCCATTATATAAGAAATTAAAATTAAAACAATTAGAATTAAAAATACATATCACAAATGAGGTTTACTTAAGTCAATGTAAGTACTGTATGAATGCATGTACTGTATTAATTTTTTTTTTTTTTTTTTTTTTTTTTTTTTTTATGTTTCAGTCCAAAGAGAGCAATCTAGTTTTCAATGCAGTGCGTTCTTACTTTATCATCCCCTTCTGGAAGATCTCCACACACCAGGGAGTTGCATCCTGTCACTCCTCGATAGACGTTTATCCTCTGGGCAATCAGGCCTGTTGGAGGGTACAAATTGTGGTCCTGCATGTCTTCTAAGCCACATAGATGTCCCATCTCCATCTTGGTGTGGATGAAGCTGTGAGGGTACTGCTCCTCTGGACTGTCCAGCTCCTGTCCATCTTCATACACATGCTTCAGCACTCGGCCACTGTATGATGAGGCCAGCTTGAACCTCACCTTCCTGGGCTTGCCCTCAATCAAGTTGTCTGGTTGCCTCTGAAGCTCCTCCATGGTCCCTTGCAGCTGAAATTCCCAATGGTCTTGTAAAGAACAGGAGGAAGAACTGTGGAAGATAAGTGTTGAGGAGACACTCGGGCAGTCCAGCTGCTTTCCATAGCCCTGATGAATTATTGAGCAGGGGATCTGGTGCACAACAGGAGAGCTGGAAATTGAGACCTCACAGTTTCATCAAATAATGATGGTTGAAGGAGAGAAGCAGGTGTGTCTCTATATTGCTTTTGCATTACCTGTAATGAATGTCAATTCTTTACTATTACTGCTATGTTAAATGTAATATCATTGTGGGTATTTTTTTTTCCCCCTCAGTATGAAGATTGAAATAAAAGGTACTGTATATACTTATATGAAATGATGTCAGTATCTGTTTTGTTTAAAATGCTAGTTGTTGGGTCATGAGTATAGACATGTAGAGATCACAGATGAATTCTACTCATACTACGTCATGTTTTCAAAGTCTCAAAGTTTCAAACATCGATTCCAGTGATTTGGTTCATCCTAAATGCTCATCACTTCATCCCAAATGACTGACTATACACCATGCACTTACACATTATGTACTAACCGGAGTCTGAAAGCCCCTCTCCTCCGTAATTTAAGCTGTGACAGTTGAGTGCTTGAAGTAACCAACATTTCACATTTTGTTTTTCAGGTTATTTAAGGGCATCATCCGGGTATTTAAAGTGCACTTTTTGTGGAATTTTCAGTGTGAACACACTACTTGCACTATTTATACTGCAAAACAGCACAGAATAGTGCTTAAGTCTGCAAATTGGGACGTATCTTATGTGAGTCTGATTCATTCTAGTGAATTGGTTTGTTCAGAAATCACAAAAAAAGATTCAGTGATTCGAGTCCCTGTACTATGCATGTGTTATATTTTCAGCTTGTTATATAAATTATGTTGTTTTTTGCTGTATTTAAAATAAATTCACTTGTTCAATTTTGATACGGTTACCCTAATTAAGATGTAGCTAACTACTTTTTTGACTGATTGATTGATTGATTGCATGATGTCACATCCACAAATGCAAGATGACCGCTAGTAAAGAATAGTACATATGATGTATTATATGATGGAAATCATTTGCAGTTTAGGCCTGAATGATGACTTAAATTGTTAAATTGATATAATTACTCACAGTATTTAAAAATAAATAAATAGTAGGTTAGCAAAGTAGGTAAAAAATATTGACAAAATTGGCAATAAAATGTTTCCATTAAGCAAATACTGATTTTTTTTTTCTCTTTCTTTCTTTCTTTCTTTCTTTCTTTCTTTCTTTAGGTACGGAAATCTCTTAACATTTAATATGATAACAGTAGAATAAAAGAGGAGTACACATTAAAACACACAAACAAATTGACAAAGTTATAATTATAAAATGTAGCCTATCTTCAAATTGAAATTAGTTTACAACGTCTCAACAAATTAGTCAGATTCCTACACACATTTAGATGGTATTGTTTTTAATAGTTAAATGCTAATAGCATCTTTTCTATTTCTTTCTGAGCAGCTTGCAGTGTGTAAAACAGCAGAAATCCCTGAGATCAGCCAGTAGGGAGCCATTTTACTGAGACAGTCTCTAACAAATGGCTGACATTAACCCTTGTGCATTCTAACATCCATCTTGCAATTATCCCCCTAGTTGACTGTTATTCCATTCTAACCAACTGCTAAGATGGTTTGCCTCTTTTTCCTCCCTGTATTCATATCTGCTATTACTATGAAATCATTCATGTGAGAAATTGTTTTGTGTGCCTCTCAGTAAAAGACTCATTGAAGGTGTCAGGTCTCCAACTAGGCTGTACTAAATGATTATTAATCTGCATGCGTGCTTATTTTCAGCTGTCACTGGAGACTATTTTTCTACGGGGTACCTCCATTGGGACATCATTTTTCTGAGTGCTTTAGATGTTGTCTTAATGATGCCTCTGATGATATGTCATCAGTTCCTTATTTTCCAGATGGTCATAAAAGCGAACGCTGCTGGGCAAAAATATGTGATGGCATAACCTTTCATCTCAGGAAAAGAGTTAATTATTTTTGATACAAGCTAGAGTATCTGGTATTGATGGAGTGTCATGTAGTGTTTGTTTATAAAGGACTCTATGAATTTAAAGTGTGTGTGAGCTCTCAACAATCTATTTATCTGGAATCGGTTAATGAAAACTACAGTAGCCCCGATTATTTGAACATTTAAATCATGCTTAAAAATGTCTGAATGTCATTACATTTAGATACACGTTATCAAACCAAGTAACATCTGCAAACAAATGCTAGAGCTTTTCTCAGAACTAACTACTTTTCTGAGCCTTTTCTGAGACTTTTAAGCAACTGGTGTGGTAGAGAGAGTAACCACAGGTGAAGATCATCACATTATGAACATGGGCCACTAATGTTTGCCAAACCACACATTTTAAATTCACTTTAGATCTATTGATTTATATATAGTGTATATAGTTGATGCAGGGGCTAGTTGCCAGACTTTTTACTCACTGAATATTTCTCCAGGTAAGTTTATTTTTTAAAGTTCAATTTTGGCACAAACATATATGTATTTGGTCTTATCCAAAGAATCAAACAAACAAACAAATAAATAAATAAATACATAGATACATACAATTATGATGTTATATATTTAGCTGATACTTTAAATATCAGTTGTCCTGTGATACAAAATTATTATTACAGAATTATTGACTCAATATATAATACACAAAGTGTGCTTTCCCATAATTCAGAAATTTATGTTTGGCCCAAACTTTGGGGATTCTCCTAGA
This sequence comes from Spinibarbus caldwelli, assembly GCA_039654775.1. Lineage (NCBI taxonomy): Eukaryota > Metazoa > Chordata > Actinopteri > Cypriniformes > Cyprinidae > Spinibarbus > Spinibarbus caldwelli. The sequence continues at coordinate 23,354,366 of CM077259.1, read as the reverse complement.
AATCAGAGTGACAGTATTATTCTGTTCTACAGGCTGATGCATTACACATCACAGGTGATTTGTTTGAAGCTGGCATTAGTGCGCTTACACCATCCAACAAACCAGAGGTGGCTCTTAACTCACTGCTCTGCCTGCAGTGATGAAGAAGGCAAAGCAGCTGCAAGAGATACAAACTATTCATAACTCTGTCAGAGTAAACTGAGATGGTACACAATGATTTTGCACTGGTAATAACAGGGGATGGGACGTGTTTAAAGTACAAGTTTCACTGTATATTTAAATCTGAATGACTGAAAATTTAATGACTTTTCTATTAACGTGCATTAACAAATGTTGTTTATTAATGACCTATTAATAAAAGTTATGGATGTGTATTATTACTATTAATAATAATAATAATAAAGCACTACCAATTGTCTGTTCTGATATTTGAAAAATGGCAAGATTAAATATTTCATCAATTAAAAAAAAAAAAAGATTTATGACTTATGGAGTTGCATAAGTCCCATAATTGTCTGTTCTGATATTAGAAAAAGTCTAATTGTCTGTTCTGATATTTGAAAAATGGCAAGATTAAATATTTCATCAATTAAAAAAAAAAAAAAAAAAAGATTTAGGATTTAAGATTTATAGAGCTGCATAACAGAAAAAAAAAAACTTTAAAGTAATTACAGATCTCAGAACTTGATGAATTATTAACAAAAACATATTTGTGAATGCAGGCCATGTCAAATTATAATTGTTCAAGTGCCTGACTGTTATATGTATATTTTATTAGGAGATGAAATTGCTATCCAGCTAGTCTTTTCCTCTCAACTCACAATTCATTAACTTGAAGAAATCCTCAGATCCTTGAGGATCACAGCATTTTTATTTTTTTTATTTTTTTATTTTTTTCCTTAGATCACCCCTGCTCAGGATGAAACCTGCAGCTTTTGTGTTAGCTGAGCAGTCCACTAGCTTTCGGTAAAAAAATTAATTAATTAGTTAAAAAAAAAAAATAATAAAAAAAAAAACAACAGCATCAGACCTGTTTTCCTTTACCCTGCTTTTTCTGTGACATTCACAACACCTTAATGCTCCGGCCTTATAGCACTACTGCACCTGCAGTGAGCTGGCTGTGACTGAATGGATAATGGCAGGTCAGCTGCCAACATTAGACTTCGTCAGAACGAATCCCAGTCTGTCACAAGTTTGTGACTCTGTGAGATCACAATGCTTGGCTGCTCTTGGGCAACCAAGCATTTCCACATAGCAGTTTTGTTACTCCCCTCAATACCTCACTAGTCCATTATGGGAATGTGGCCCATCAGCCCTTCCATTTGGCTGGCCGTCAGGCCATTCTTCCCCTAAACAAGCAGATTTACTTCTCTGCCTCATGTGTTTCCTGAGATAAGAATAAAGACACAGGGAATCTGCTTAATGACATTCAGATTAGTACAGTGTGCCAGGTTAGGCAATTACAACTGATCCAAACGGCCATCGCTGGAGCGCTCAGCTAACAGTGTAAACAGAGAGTGGCCAATTTTTTCTATGGCAGCCTCAAGGTGAAAGCAGAGACAACAGGAATGTACAACAGAATAGAATAGAATAGAATAGAATAGAATAGAATAGAATAGAATAGAATAGACTCTTGATTATAAATAGATAGTATCAACTCTAAATTCATTGGATGTTCAATAAGTTCATTCAATAAGTTGCTTCGTTACTTGGACATTGTAAACAGCCAAGAATTAGGCAAATGAACTATATTACATAGCAGAAGAAATTGCTTATTAAATTAGTTAATATTCATACCACGTAACTCCTGTACTTGTGATAAAATAAATCATTCAAATCTTTTTTTTTTTGGTCACAATTTCATTACAGGTTACTACAAATCAAAATGTAACAAAGCAATGAGCAATCAACAAGTTGGGATTGAATCCAAGAATGTCAGTTTTATTGTCAAGTAAAACTAAATAAACATAATCAAATGTAATAAATAAAAATAATGGATTATGATTAATAAACAGCTTTACTGTGAATCAGCAGCGTAATAAACTCTACACCAATAGGTGCCAGTAAAAGATGAAGATAAGCCTATGAAATGTTAAAAGTTGACCTCCTCCTGTTGCACACATCTTGACCACTTCAGTATGTATGAATGTGAAAGGACATACACAAGACTTTCCCAGGACTGAAAAATGCTAATGCCCTTAATGCCCTAAAATGCCCTTAATGGACACTAAATCCATACTATCCCTAATGCTGCTAAGAGTAGTATTTGAGGCTAAGCGTATCCCATCATTCATCATGTTCAGGAAAATACAGGTGCCCCAAAATTCCAAGATGTCTGTCAGGAGTTTGGACTGTCTGTGTGTTTGTTTTGCTCCCCACCTGCTCCCTGTGTCCCAGTGTTTATGCCCATATTTGGGTTTTCCTGTTCCTGTCCTCGTTTAGTGTGATCATTAGTTCATTAGTCTTCAGCTGTGTTTAATTAATTATCTAGTATTCTTAAGTCCTGTGTTTCCATGTCTCCAGGGTCCGGTATTGAATGTACGTCCTACCCTACTGCGACGTGTGTGTTCCTGCCCGTTCCTTGTTCCTTGTTATGGATTTAATAAAGATTGCTGAATCTCCTCGTCTCCTCATCTCATAATCTCGCTTTCCACCACAGTAGCAGTATCGTGACAGAATACCAGACCGAAACCGAAAGTAAGCGGCGCCCCTTCTCCCCCGGGCTTTTTTTCCCCCCGTTTTTTTTTTAATTTTTTGTTTCTCTGTTTCTCGCTGCGGCGATGGAAGTTGCCGCTCGGTTCATCGCCCTAGCTCGCCAAGATCTCCCACTGGTGGAGTATGCGCGGGAGTTCTGCGGGCTCACCACGGCGACGGCATTCGATGACGCCACCATCAATTCGCTGTTCTGGCACGGGGACAACTACCATCGTCACGTGGACCTCCCAGACACCACGGGACTAAGCTGGAGAGAAGGGATCCTCCAGTGTCTGGAGAGTGTCCTGCCCCGAGCCAGAACCAGCCCGCCGTCGAGCCCACCAGCCATTCATCAGTCAAGTCTGCCGGCCGTTCATCAGTCAAGTCCACCGGCCGCGGCTCTCTCAAGCCCACCGGTCAATCCCAAGTCAAGTCCGCCGGCCGTGGCTCTCACCAGCCCGCCAGTCGTTCATCAGTCAAGTCTGCCGGCCGTTCATCGGTCAAGCCCGTCGGCTGACCCCAAGTCAAGTCCGCCGGCTGAGGATCTCTACAGCCTGCCGGCTGTTCCTCAGTCAAGCCCGCCGGCCATTCCTCAATCAAGCCTGCCAGCCGCTCCCAAGTCAAGCCCGCCAGCCACCGCTCCAAAGCCGGTTCCTGCTCCTCGAAAGCACCTTCCAGAGCTCGCACCTCCAGAGCGCCCTCCAGTGCCCACTCCTCGAAGCCCCCTCCAGTGCCCACTCATCCTGAGTTCGCTCCAGTGTGGGCTCCAGCCCCAGAGTTCACTCCAGTGTCAGCTCCAGCCCCAGAGTTCGCTCCAGTGTCGGCTCCAGCCCTAGAGTTCGCTCCAGTGTCGGCTCTAGCCCCTGACCAGAGTCGAGAGATGGCTCTAGCCCCTGACCAGAGTCGTAAGAGGGCTCCTGTTCCTCAGTTTAGCCCACGGAGGGCTCCTGTTCCTGAGTTTAGCCCACGGAGGGCTCCTGTTCCTGAGTTTAGCCCAAGGAGGGCTCCTGTTCCTGAGTCTAGCCCACGGAGGGCTCCAGTCACCAGATCCAGCCCAGAGAGGGCTCCAGTGCCCGCTCCTCCAGAGAGCCCTCAAGAGACAGTTCCAACCAGGAAACCCGTAAATTCCCCCAAAGGATTTTTTTTGGGGGGGTAGTAGGGTTCCGGTCGGAGTGGCCGGGCCGAGGGTCGAGGCCAAGGCCACGGAGGCTGGCCCGCTATGGCCTCCTGAGTTCCCTGGTCCGCCATGGCCTTCGATTCCTTCGAAAAATATATTTCTAGCATTTGTAAAACTGCATTTTTCCATCTTAAAAATATATATAAATTACGACCTATGCTCTCAATGTCAAATGCAGAAACATTAATTCATGCGTTCGTGACCTCTAGGCTAGATTATTGTAATACTTTATTGAGTGGTTGCTCTGCGTGTTTAATAAACAAACTCCAGCTGGTTCAAAATGCAGCAGCTAGAGTTCTTACTAGAACCAGGAAGTATGACCACATTAGCCCGGTTCTGTCAACACTGCCCTGGCTCCCTATTAAACATCGTTTACATTTTAAGATCTTGCTAATTACCTATAAGGCCCTCAATGGTTTGGCCTCAGTATTTCAGTGAGCTCTTATCACACTATAGTCCTTCATGTCCGCTGCGATCTCAAAACTCTGGCCATTTGATAATACCTAGAATATCAAAATCAACTGCGGGTGGGAGATCATTTTCCTATTTAGCGCCCAAACTCTGGAACAATCTACCTAACACTGTTCAGGAAGCAGACACACTCTGTCAGTTTAAATCTAGATTAAAGACCCATCTCTTTAATCTGGTTTACACAGAATACACTATCGCATTTCTATAATTCAAATCCGTTAAAGGATTGTTAGGCTGCATTAATTAGGTCAACCAGAACTGGGAACACTTCCCAAAATACCCGATGTACTTGTTACATCGTTAAAAGAATGGCATCTACGCTAATATTTGTCTGTTTCTTTCTTATTCAAAGGTCACCGTAGCCACCCAGATCCAGACTGTATCCAGATCAGATGGTCACTGCAGCCACCCGGATCCAGATCAGATGGTGGATCAGCACCTAGAGATGACCTCTACAGCCCTGAATGTCAGCGGAGACCAGGACAACTAGATGAGCCCCAGAGACTGATCCCCAGTGAAGACCCTGTCTCTTAGACGGCCATCAGGACAAGACCACAGGAACCAGATGAGTCCTTTGCTGCAGCCTGGATTTAAACTGCTGATTTTGTCTGGCCAGAGGAGAATGACACTATTTCGACACACTATTTCCCCATCTAAATATTGTAAAGCTGATGTAAGGCCACCCAGCTTTATATCAAGCTGATGTAAAGCTGCTTTGACACAATTTGCATGGTTAAAAACACTATACAAATAATAGTAACTTGACTTGACTTGACTCCTGAGTCCCCTGATCTGCCATGGCCTCCTGAGTTCCCTGATCCGCCATGGCCTCCTGAGTTCCCTGATCCGACCATGGCCTCCTGAGTCCCCTGATCCGCCATGGCTCCCTGGACTGCCTGATCCACCCTGGAGGTATTCCCCATGTCCCAGTCCTGCACCAGCCTCCAGGGCGCCCACCCCCCCCTCCCCTGTGGAAATGTTATGGCGCGGGGCACGCCTTCCGGGAGGGGGAGTAATGTCAGGAGTCTGGACTGGAGTCCTCATTTAGTGTGATTATTAGCTCATTAGTCTTCAGCTGTGTTTAATTAATTATCTAGTGTTCTTAAGTCCTGTGTTTCCATGTCTCCACGGTCCGGTATTGACCGTGGAGGTATGTCCTACCCCACTGCTACGTGTGTGTTCCTGCCCGTTCCTTGTTCCTTGTTTTGGATTTAATAAAGACTGCTATGATTGCTGAATCTCCTTGTCTCCTCGTCACCACCGCGTTCCACGTTCCACCACAGTTGCAGTATCGTGACAATGTCATTGTTCTGGTGTGGAGATGAGTATATTTATGTTGTAAAACATACCACAATGAATGAGGTAAGACATCTATATATATCATATTTAGATAAGTTTAGCATGTGCAGGATGAGCAGATAAGCAAATGTGTTGTCATTGCACAAAATGTAAAATTTTTCAAAGAGCCTATCTTACCCCAGCTCTGGGATAAGATGTATTTTATTTTAGCAGTCTTTAACATTTATAGGTCTTTACTTTTATAATTTTTTGAGTTCATAAAGAAACTTTTTTTTTTTTTTTAATACCAAAAATTGCGAAACATCTTGACCATAGAAATTTTAAATGCATTCCACTATGTGTTTGACATGGCATAAGCCAAGGAATCAGAGGGGAAAAAAATCAGCTGTGTGCCAAATTTCATAACTTTCTCACAAGCGGTTTTATAAGATAAATAAGATTCATAACAATACACTAAAGTGTTTATAAAATACACAATCAAAACATGGCTGACAAAGGAAAATTGGATATCGTTTGATTTGGTATGCCTCTCTGAATCTAACAAAATCAGTCTTATGATTTTTGGTCAAACTGCTCTGAATTCATAAATAAAAATGTCAATGTTTATATCTTCTGACCAGTAGGTAGCACTGTGCCAAAACTACTAATGCGCCCTCAGGTCATGCTTGGTATAACACGTACCAAGTTTGGTCAGAATGTACTAAAGCTTTGAGAAGATATAGCCTCATGTCCATTTTGCACAAATTTCGTCAAATTTATTAACACACTTTACGAAAACGGTTTGGTCTATCGGAAATCTTTAGATAAATTTTTGCCAGCATGGTCTGAAGATAATCTAAGCCAATTTTGGTGAAAATCTGACAAACCATCTAGGACGAGTTTGAAAAAGTAGATAGTCCCCTAGTAGTAGCATAATATATATATATATATATATATTTATTTATTTATTTATTTATTTATACACACACCCATTGGAATACTTTGCACAAATACTGAAAATACATAATGACAAGTAGAAAAGAACGAAGACCTCAAGTGTGGGTATTGGGACAGGCCCAAAAACTGAGTTCTGCTTTAAACATCATGGCCTTTCTCTCCACCCCTTACATGTTCTTTCTAAGTTACTCATTGATTGTGGCAGCACCTAAAAGATTCAACACAGAATTGAACTTTCTCTGTGAGTTATTCATTAATAGTATCTGGCGACAGTCAGAAAGAATATTTGATTTGTAGTAGGCCTTTGTAGAAAACCTTGCTTTGTAGTAGGGCATCACTAGCCAACAAGATCGTGTCTCAAGCTTTTTTGTTTGTGAGACTATCTTCTTATGGTATAGCATTTATGCCAAAAATGGTCTATACTTGGACTGTAATTTTAACATCTTTTACACCTTGTGAACTTGCTATAGCCAGAGTCTCTGGCAATTGGTTCAGACGGCTATGCTTATTAAAAGCATGTGTGTCGCCTACACACTGTGAGCTCATTGGTTGCTACCCATGTTGTAGAGACGTCCTGCAGTGCCGGGCCTGGAAAGGCTAAAGATGGAGACTGCGATGGGGAGAAAAGCACATTTACACACTGGCAAGGACTTGTGTATCACGCTGAATTATTCACAAGCGTCTGGCTAACACAGATGGAGAGGGTTTTGTAGAAAAGTGCCACGGACGATACAATTGAAAGTCTTGAGTGGCAGAGATGCTGAATGTTAGAGTTAAGTGCTGATGTGGGAGCACTGTGGCTTCATGCTGGATTATGTTTGAGGTCAAGATGAAGACAGCAGAAAGTGATCCAAAAAAGCCTATTATTTTAGACTATGCAGCATTTATTTGTGCATGTGTGTGTGTACCTGCAGGTATTCCCAACATTATAGGGACCAAATGTCCCCACAAGGATTGTAATACCAGTCTTTTTTTTTTTTTACCTTGTGGAGACATTTTTGTCCCCATGAAGCAAACAGCTTATAAATCTAAAATAGAAAAAAGTGTCAAGTAGAAGACTGACAGAAAAGTTATCTTGTCCTTCTGAATGATTGAGAAACCAAACTTGGGAACAAAAATGCCATTCTTACTATTAACTAGTTGCTTATTAGCATGCCTATTATTAACATATTGGCTGTTTATTAGTACTTATAAAGCACATATTCTGCATGACCATATTCTACATTTCTAATCCTACCCAATACCAAAACTTAACAACTACCTTACTAACTATTAATAAGCAGAAAATTAGGAGTTTATTGAGGCAAAAGTCATAGTTAATGATTTGTTAATGGTGAGAATTTGACCTATAGTACTTACTTGTCTTATTTATTTATTTATTTATTTATTTATTTATTTTAGACTTTTTGCCTGGTAGACAGATATATTCACAGAAAATCAAGTATATTTAAACTGGTGCTAAAGGAGTGGCTATGAATTCACAATTTTACTTATCCTTGTGTGTTTGTTTTAATTAGACAATGTACAAAATATTTGGACACTTGAGCTACAGGTAAAATGTTTAAATGTACTATCAAAACAATTGTCACAGAATTTTCAATTTAAAAAAAAAAAGATGTTTGTTAGGTTTCAGAGTATGAATGAATGAATGAATGATGCATTTATATAGCGCTTTTATTGTGTATTGCTTTTTAAGATGAAAACAGTTCTTTTAAATTGTAATAATATTACTTTTTTTTTTTTGTTGTTGTTTTTTTTTTTTTACTTTTATACACGATGTGCCTCAGTGACCCTGCTCTGTGACTTTATGTAGTCTTCCACTTTGTGAGTTGCTGCTCTTCCTAAATGCTTGCACTTGCCAATAATATCACTGACAGTTGACCATGGAATGTCTAGCAGGGATGAAAGATGGCATGTTTGTAAATGCAGACTGCATGGATAGGTGCTTGACTTTATAGACCTGCTACAGTAGGTGCTTCATTTTATATACAGTATGAAGTGTGTGTATATACCGGTCAAAAGTTCGGAATGTTCTTTAAAAATAATAAAATTCAGGCCAACCACCTAGCAACATATTAAAATCAACACTTTACCACCTACAAAAAATAGAAATCCTTCTAATTGTTAAATACAAACAGAGGCTTAAATCCCCATTCTGTGCCATAAAGGTGAGTGGTACATTTGCAGATCTTAAAGTTTTTCTGAAGTCAACTTAAAGTCAACTTCGTATTGGCATATTACTTCAACGCTCCATTGTAAGATTAGTTGCTATGCATCAATCTTAAAAATAAATAAATAAATAAATACAAAATGGCACAGCAATTTTCCACCTCATTGGTGTCCGTACAGGTAACGAGAATCTCAGTCATAAATCATTACACAAAGAACGTCTGCTAGTGACCATGTTGTGAGGTTGTGTAGCTGCAGCACGGAAGCTAATTTCATGCGAGCGAGTAGTTGGCTGTTCACTCTTCTCAAAAGCAGCTTCAATTACAAATGGCTGTCAACTCGATTTCCATGTTCTCTTGAAGCCTGGATCCAACTCTCTTAGAAAGGCCTGACCTGTTCAACGGTCTGCTACAAATATAATAAATGGATTTATTTTGGCTGTTGTTGGAGAGTGCCCTTCTTTTGAACTAATATTACGTCACAATAGAGCTTGGGGTTTGTTATTTTAATACCATAATTGGTAATGCTTTAGATTACAACCCGCAAAGATCTATGTAAGTATTCTAAATTTAAAGTGTACGTTTCTGTAATTATAGTGTACCTATAAAAAACGTACGTGTAGGTATAAGGGAACAATGTGTTACATTTGGGTAATAAGGGGATAACAACCAGATATGCAACCTGCAAAGAACTGCGTAAGTAAACTGTTGCAGCGTAACGTTTTTGTAATTATAGGGGAATAATATGGATCGTTTGGGGAATAAAGGGGTAACAACCTGTAAAATTACAAATAATTTATACTGTAAGTATTTTGAAACTAAGGGGTACCTATTCTAATATTACGTGGTATGGCCTAAACAATAATCTTATGTTTAGGAGTGATTTAGAAAGACAATATTCTTTGTATAATTTTATACTGGTATTTTATTATAGGCCTAGGTATTTTTAGCCATTCTATTATTAAAGGAAACATGATGATTACTGAAAAACAAAACTGGACATCTAGTGAAATGAGTTAATGAGTTTCTGCTATGATTTATAATTCACAAGTCAGCTTACCTTATGAAAGCTTATTCGTCGATCTCAGCTGAGTCACACCAGCAACTTCCCAACACCACTATCACCAAATAACTTTGCATGATATACCATCAAGGTTCAATGCAGCTTAAAACAAGCTTACCTCTTTCCAGCTGTTAGCAGAAAAAAAATGCATGATACGACATTTGTATTTCAGTGGATGTATACTGTGATGTTTTTACAGCAAAAAAAAAAAAAAAAAAATTAAAAAAAAAAAATTAAAAAAAAAAAAAAAAAAGGATTTAGTTTGGCCATCAAACAATAAAATTAAAACTAGTGCAATATCTTTCTCTGTAATTACTGTGCAAATATACACTTGTTCTGTGTTCAAGCCCAACTTGTTATTCCATGTAATTACAGGGTAAATACAACATTTGCGGGCTGTAAATTAAAGTGGTGCTTGTTCCCTTATTCCATGTAGTTACAGGGTAAGTAGCTACAACAAACTGCTCTAAAACGATTGTTTATACAGTAGATCATATATTATATATCAGGTAATATATCAATAAATATGGTGACTGTTTTATTTAATTCAAATATTATTTGAAATTTGGGTTTTTAAATTAAAATCACACACAATATGACAACAGTAACAACACAGGCAACAGATAATAAAAGATAAAAATGTACTACACCAGTTCAGAAGAAGCAAAGCAACTCCATACTTATACAGCTTATACAGTTAAACCAAATTATTTTGAAAAGTTTGTTTAAGAACAAAATTAAGATTTTGTTCAGTTTGTTCATGTTTTTCACCCACTGACGAAGTTAAACTATTATGGCCAAACCATCACGTCAATAAACACACAGTAATAAACACTGAAAGTTAAGATTAAACTATGTATTATAGTGAACTGACAAGATTTTACCGTCTTTGATTTTACGGTTGTGATCCACATCCTCAATCACCATTTTGACTACTTCAGTTCCCGGCTTTACTACTCAAAGTTGTGAGAACATACTCGGACAAAACTCTCCAGTTTTAAAAGAACACATTCAGTCAGTTTCAAAAATATCTCTCCTCTTCGCTTCTATTAGTTTTCTTGTATTTTCGACACATGTTCCTGTCATGAGCAATAGTATCCAGCTGCAGACCCGCAGCACCAGCAGCCACAGAAGCAGCCACAGGACCGCAGCGGCAGGACCGGAAGTGAGGGGCGGAGCTTACATTCTTAACAGAGCAGCGCCACCTTACAACGTGTCCTAACTACACGCGACGCGACACCGCGACAAGCGACAAAAGGTATCTTTTCCATGTTAATCACAGTTTTTGTCCTAACTAGCTGTGACGGCGACATGTGAAATTTCTAATTTAGAAACGTTTCTATTTCTGCGACGTGGCGACTGGAACAACAACATACAAACTATATGACAGTAGATAATCTCAGGTGATTATGTGCTTTATTTAAAGATAAACGTGTCTAATATGAGTTTAAATATAATATTACGTGACCTTAAAGCCATACTGAAAACAACAACAGATAGTTTACCTCAGAACTTGAAAATAAATTAAAGCAAAAATGACCGTTAAAACTGTGAACTCACTGCGAACCAACGAGTGTAACGTTATTCCATGACAAAGATGTTATCAGTCACTCAGTGTGTACACTTAATGATGTTAAAAAGGTTTAATATGTATGAATTAGATTATAAAAATATCCATTTCCTTGTGAGAGATTTCCATTTCCATTGCGTCCAGAGAGAGCCCGCCCACACACGCTTCTGATTGGCTGTGACATTTGATTGATTCTGTCGCGTCACGGTGTCACGTCGCGTCTGGTGTGGACACACAAATTGCTTGTCGCTGGAATCTTGTCGCGTCGCGTGTAGTTAGGATACGGTGTTACGGTTTTTAAGGAGTTTTTATTTTATTTTTATTTATTTGATTTTATTACACACGACACGTCATACTTTATGTATGCATTTTATAATGATAAATTAAGCATTTTAAAACATTAATCTTGTGTAATTTAGTTGTATATAGTTATTCGTTTCATTGTATTATGCATTATATTATACATTGTATTATAGCTATTTCCTATTTGTGATATTAAAAATAATGTTTGAAACTTCTGGGCATTTTATATGAAATATACTTTAATCACAAGATTCAAAATAAATGTTAACTCCAAAGTCAAGAACATGTGCATCATGCATTTTTCTATATGAAAACAAATATTTCAATAAAACACACACACACAAACAGCAGCATAATTTTAAAAGTACACAATAATTAAATCGATGTTTATAAAATGAACAATTCACTTTTAATCCCATTTTGTCATGACAATCCTGCATGGAAATTTATAAATTGAACAATATGCTCTTGGGCATATTTTGTCATGACAATCTTGCATAAATTCGAATTAAAATGTATCAAATGAACAATTCACTCTTAGGCCCATTTTGTTATGACAATCATGCAGAAATAACTCCCCTGAACACAAGATGAAATATGAAGGGCGGTCTGGAAGCTTCTGATTGTTCCAGGAGATTGTTGAAGGCCTTTTCCTTGTCCTCTTCCTCCGTTATAAGGAAAAGAGGCTCTTCCACTGGCCCCCTGAGCAGATGACTGTATGGACCCATTTCACAACTTCTGTCAGATTACTGGGATCTCCTTCATTACAGAATATTAAAGGAAATGTAATTTTAATATTTCTTATTATTGTATTATTAATAGATAGATAGATAGATAGATAGACAGACATATAAATAGATAGACAGACAGACAGATAGATAGATATATTTGAGACATACCTCACAAGCATAGCCCGTTATCCACTTGGAAGGGCCTCTTGTAGGGTTTCTGCACTGTAATACACATGTATCTTGGTTCATTTCAAATTGGTCAGAAGGGGGTGCAAATGTAATGGTTGGCTGGAGGAAATGTCAAATGTCTTTTAGAGAAAACTCCAAAGTTCTCCAGAAGAATAAGAGCCCACCATCTCCGTTTGATTGGAATGTCACACTGGAAGACACAAACATAGAGAAATCTTTAAATATCAACTGCTACAACATCATAAAGGTCAATTACTTTAACTGATAACTACTTACAGATGTAAAATCAAAGGGTGCTCTCAAGACAAGATGTACTGAAAAAAAAAAAAATATTCATCATGTAAATGGCACAAAAAACGTCCTTGTTCCTTATTTAACAACTAAATAATCACAACAATAATTAGTTGCAAAAATGTATAGTATAGCCTAAAATAAATAAATAAGTACACAGGTAAACTATTGTAATAATATATAATATATTGCAATAACATATTGTGAGTACATATATTAAACAAACAACTCAAGATATTCATTCCTCACAGACAACTGCCTTGTTGAAGTGGATTTGAAGATGACTTTTTAGTTTGACTAGTTAGGCTTAAACAAGCTGATCAAGCAGAAAATTGCTAGTAATTGCTGTAACACTTGTTGCACTGCTGTGTCACCTCTCTGAATCTTTATATGCCTCTACAAGAGATGAAGCCACACACAATTATCTCAATCAATGATAACGAATTAGATTAAAATAACTAAACTATAAGGTAATATTAATTCACAAACAATGCATGTAACAGAGGAAAGTAAAGCAAACTATTTATTTTTATGAATAAACGTCTTCAAAACTTCACAGGAAGGCCCATTTACAAGATGCATCCGAAAATTAATTGAAAGTTAATATATACTATAAAGTATGACAACAAATTCAACCTTCAATATCAGAATCAGAATCAGAATCAGAATGAGCTATACTGCCAGGTATGTTCACACATACGAGGAATTTGTTTTCATGACAGAAGCTACCGCAGCGCAACAGAATGACAGTGACAGAACAAAAAACACAGATAATAAAAAGAAAAATTAAAAAGAACAAGTAAATAAGGAATAACAATATACAAATTGACAATTGTATGTACAGGTATATAACAGTAGACAGTTTTGTATGTACAGGTATATTATCTGCAAATTGAAATGTAGACTAAGTATGTGTGTTAGATAAATAAGTGTATAAATAATGAATATAAGATAATAAAGATAATATAAGAATATATTCTTATATTCTAATATATTCGAATATAAGATAATAAAGCCAAGCACACATTAAGTACTTGGCAGATAAATGCTTAACGTAATATATACGATAATTATTAAACATATGATAGCAAAAACATTACAGACTACTCACCGTGCTCTCTCCTTGTCAATAACTCCGCCCCTCACTTCCGGTCATGTCGCTGCGGTCCTGTGGCTGCGGTCCTGTGGCTGCGGTCCTGTGGCTGCGGTCCTGTGGCTGCAGTCCTGTTGCTGTGGTTCTGTCGCTGCGGTCCTGTGGCTGCGGTCCTGTCGCTGCGGTCCTGTGGCTGCGGTTCTGTCGCTGCGGTTCTGTCGCTGCGGTGCTGTGGCTGCGGTTCTGTGGCTGCGGTTCTGTCGCTGCGGTGCTGTGGCTGCGGTTCTGTGGCTGCGGTTCTGTCGCTGCGGTGCTGTGGCTGCGGTCCTGTGGCTGCGGTTCTGTCGCTGCGGTCCTGTGGCTGCGGTCCTGTGGCTGCGGTTCTGTCGCTGCGGTTCTGTCGCTGCGGTGCTGTGGCTGCGGTTCTGTGGCTGCGGTTCTGTCGCTGCGGTGCTGTGGCTGCAGTTCTGTCGCTGCGGTTCTGTCGCTGCAGTGCTGTGACTGCGGTCCTGTGGCTGCGGTCCTGTGGCTGCGGTTCTGTCGCTGCGGTTCTGTCGCTGCGGTCCTGTGGCTGCGGTTCTGTCGCTGCGGTTCTGTCGCTGCGGTGCTGTGGCTGCGGTTCTGTGGCTGCGGTTCTGTCGCTGTGGTTCTGTCGCTGCGGTCCTGTGGCTGCGGTTCTGTCGCTGCGGTCCTGTGGCTGCGGTTCTGCAGCTGGACATATCTCGTCATGAGCACCACAAACACGTATGGACTCGTCTCAAGCGCCATTCAAGCTGTTTCCAGTTCCCGATCAGCACATTCACTGCTCCAGTTTTAAACGAACACAGTTTCAAAGTTGTCCAAGTTGTCCCTCGTCTGCGCTTAGATTATTTTTTCCTATTTTCCACACTTTTCCATCTTCAGCACCGCAAACACGGATTTCGTCGCACACATTTCCCCAGTAAAAATTCCCCGGGAAAACTGCGGACTTGGCAACACGTTCCTAACCCAGGACCGTCGGGTTACTTTATTACTGATATCAACCCAAATTGGGTCAAATCAAGTCAGTTTCCTAACGCAACACTCTCAACCGAGCGTTTGGATTGAAACAATAACCTAGCGTGTTTAAAAAGTGGGCCTACACAGTGTACGTTTTTGCTAAATCGCTTGCAATTATAAGATTGTTGTATAGCCTACATACCACGTAATATTAGAATAGGTACCAATTAGTTTCAAAATACTTACAGTAGAAATAATTTGTAATTTTACAGGTTATTACCCCATTATTCCCCAAACTTCACATATTATTCCCTTATACTTACACGGAGGTACTGAATAGGTACACTATAATTACAAAAAAGTTACAGTGTAAATTCTGTTTACTTACGCAGTACGTTGTGGGTTGTAATCTAAAGCGTTACCCAATAATTTTATGTGAGAGAGGAATTATCCTAAAGTTGCTATAATTGTTTAAATGAACCTATTATTGTCAAGAAATTGCCTTTTTGTTTGAAAGGATACAAGCAGTGATAAAAGGTAACTGCACTGTTACTTTTTGGCGTTTGATACAGCGAGACTAAAAGCCCCCCAAAAAGTAGTAATCACTAAACTTTTCTTTGTAGAATGCTTTAGATACATCACATAGACAATAAAAAGGTTCGGTTACACGAGATTTATTTTACAACAGCATGACAAGTTATTTGCATTTTCAAACAGAAGCCGTTCATTTTAATCATATTCTTCAAATGACTTTGAGAAGTTTTTCAAAATAGTATTTAGACTGCATCCTAATGCTGTACAAGTGCTGTTTTATGTCTAAGAATTTAAAATAAACCAGAAAGTTTAAAGGAGAGCAGGTACTTTTTTTTTTTTGGCCTAAACTTTGAATATTTACTTAAGAGAAGTGTGTTTGTAGGTTGTTACGGATTCAGTGCAGATGTGTTTTGACTTTGCTTAGCAGTTATAAAGTTTGTTTGGTTAGTTTTGGGTTTCCTTTGCCTTGTCTCAAGACAATCAGAGCCTAATAAGGGCCTGACAGGGACTAGGGCTTTAAATTTACCAGACTAAATGGCTAAATGAGACTAACAAGAAACACCTGGAAATGATTAACGAAACAATAACAGGCAACGAAAAGAAAACTCCAAAATTAAAGACATTATGTAACAAGAGGCACATAGCCAAAACCCACCAAACCCACTGCAGTATTTTTCTGATGATCTGTTACCTTTTTGGTCCATAGCTTTTCACATCAGTACTTTGGAAAACTGTACAATTTGTTTTTATGGTAACACTATTAACTAGTTGCTTATTAGCATGCCTATTATTAACATATTGGCTGTTTATTAGTACTTATAAAGCACATATTCTGCACGGCCATATTCTACATCCCTAATCCTTCCCAATACCTAAACTTAACAACTACCTTACTAACTATTAATAAGCAGTAATTAGGAATGTATTGAGGCAAAAATAATGGTTTGTTAATAGTGAGAATTGGACCTTAAAATAAAGTGTGACCATTTTTATTAATGTTTTCCCTTTATAATATATGCACCTTATACCTTGCATATGCATTGTGCTGCTGTGCATCTGTTTGTTGCTGAAAAGCTGTTAAGATGTTTAGTGTGTTAATATTGACATTGATGACAGATTGAATGATCTTTTCATGCAGTGGATTTACATTTACACTAAAATTGCACTGGAACTGAATTATCTACAGTGGAAATGCATTCATGCAGTCAGGAACATTGCAGAATCTGCATAAATATTGTTACCAAATAATACTAGAAATCAACACATAAGCATATGTAACTTTTAAAGGAGATATAACTGTTCAAATCGGATGCATTTCATTGAACTATACAATTATCCCTGCCCTCCACTATTGGACAAAGTGTTTTTCTCTTGCTTTTTCAGGCCATGGATAGCTGAGCAGCTCGGTAATGCGTCTTGCATATGAGTGGGTGAGATATTGCAGAACTCTACCTTGAACCTGACAGAATACTGTACACAGTGCTTAAAACCCTATTTTACCTCTACAGCAGTAACGGTGGTCTTCCAGTACCAAATGTACGTTTTTATAGTCCATACACTCTCATGGACTTGCTCTCTCTCTCTCTCTCTCTCTCTCTTAAGTGTGGACTACAAAGGGCTGAGGGTGCCATTTGGGACAAGGCCCTTATTTGTATGTGCATGGCTAGGCTATTACATAAGTGTTCACAAGTCACATGAGAATCCCTTTCTTTAAAGAGCAAATACTGTCTGATATATGGCAGTGAGTGATCTAATTGACTCCCTCATGCATTTCTCTAGTTGTATGGCCATATTTAATAGTGTTGACTAATACAAGCATAGTTGTTATTATTGCTTATGCTTTAAGTTAATGATTCGAACAAACTCTTAACCTCATTCAGCCCTGTTGCATAACTCAATGTGCAACGTTTGTGCTGCAGACATAGGGGATACATCACACTCTGCAGATTTGTTGAGGAATGTGCAATTAGACTTGTTTGCCTTAAAAAACTCATAAGCTAAAGCCCAAAGTATACTTTGTACACTTTTTTTTTTTTTTCTGGTCTTCTTCCCTGCGTACTGCTAAAGCAAAGTATTCATACCCCTCTATTATTTTTTTATTATTATTATTTTTTTTTTTTCACATTTTGTTACAGCCTTACGTTAAACTGCTTTAAATTACTTTTTTTTTTCTACATAAGTCTACACTCCATACACCATAATGGCAAAGCAAAAGACAGGTTTTTAACATCTTTGCAAATTTATTTATTTATAAAAAACTTAAATGATTCCATTGCATAAGTATTCATACCCTTATCGGGGACAGTTGAAATTTAGCTCAGGAGCATTCATGTTGCTTGTAGATGTTACTACACTTTGAGTGAAGTTATCCTGTGGCAAATTCAGTTGAATGGTTATGATTTGGAAAGGCACACATGTCTTAATAAAAGGTCTAACAGCTGAAAATGCATATCATGGCAAAAACCAAGCCCTGAGGTCAAAAAACTGCCTATAGAGCTCAGAAACAGGATTGCATCAAGAAACACATCTGGGGAATATTTCAGAAAAAAATCTGCTGCATTGAAGGTTCACAGAAGCATGTAGTCTCTGTTACCCTTAATGGAAGAAGTTTGAAACAACCAAAACTCTTCCTAGAGCTGGCCTCCTAGCCAAACGGAGCAATTGATGGAGAAGGGCCTTGGTTAGAGTGGTGATCAAGAACCAGATGGTCACTCTAGTTGAGCTCCATGATCATATGTGGAGACAGGAGAAACCTAGAGAGGGACAAACATCACTGTAGCTCCACCGATCTGGGCTTTATGGTGGTGTGGCAAGACTCAATCCTCTCCTCAGTGAAGACACATGAAAACACACTTAGAATTTACAAAAAAAGCACCTAAAGGACCCTCAGACTGTGAGAAACAAGATTATCTGGTCTGATGAACCTCAATTCCAAGCATCATGTTTGAAAGAAACTAGGCACTGCTCATCACCTGCAGAGTACCATCCCAAAAGTAAAGTGTGCTGGTAGCAGCCTCATGCTGTGAAGCTGTTATTCAGCGGCAGGGACTGAAGGACTCGTCAGAGTAGAAGAAAAGCTCAGGGCACCAAAATATTGAGATAGCCTTAATGAAAACCCAGTCCAGAGCATTCAGAACCTCAGACTGGGCAGAAGGTTCACCTTCCAACAGGACAATGACCCTAAGCACACAGCAAGAGTGGCTTATAGACAAATCTGTGAATGTCCTTGAGTGACCCAGGCAGAACCTGCTGGGCTTGAACCCAAACAAATATTTCTGGAGAGACCTGTAAATGTGCATCTGCCACCATCCAACTTAAGAGATAAGGAGGTAAGGAGAAGAATGGCAGATAACTGCCAAATGCTGATGAGCAAATCTTGTTGCATCATACTCAAAAAACTTGAGACTGTACAGGTGTTTCAGCTAAGTACTGAGTTAAGGGTATGAATACTTATGCAATGCACTTATTTCAGTTTTTTTTTTTTTTTTAAATAAACTTACGAAGTTGTGACAATTCTGTTTTTTCTTTGTAATTATAGTGTATGGAGTGTAGATTGATGTGTAAAAAAAGTTATTTAAGCAATTTAACATAAGGCAGCAACATAATGAAACGTGAAAAAACTAAGGGTTATGAATACTTTCGCAAGGCACTGTAAGTAAATGCATTTCTATGTATTTATATTGTCTGTGGAAGGCGTATGACCTTAAAATGTTTGTCCAATCAAATCCCTCAGTCCAAGGACTACAATAGGCTGTCCTACCTTCTTGTCAACACATGTATTTGCATACCTCCACACACCGTGTTCACACAGACATGATACGTCATCAGCATGTTCCATTACGCTACTGCAGACCGAGCGAGAACGGAAGGCGTTAGTATTGTAATATTATGTGTAATATTATGTGCTTTTAACTGTAATGTTTTCTCACCAGTGAATGAGACATGAGGTAATCTGGCAGTGTTGCATTCAACCAACGTCGTCTCTCATCGTGTCGCTGGTTAGCCTCTGGTCTGCCTGTGCCCGTTCATGTGTTTTGGAGGTGTGACTTTGGAGACTGATTTTGCAGGGAGGGTGGGATCTTATGCTTTCAAAACAAGAGTGCTATTGCTAGCCTCTCTGAAATTGCCCTACCTTTAACGACACCCTAGTAACACCCTAAAGCATCATGGGGTGAGTTCTGTTTGGCCAAGCAGTCTTTTACTTACTCATCTTTTGCTCTAAAGTTTTATCTCAGCCTCGCTTTCTCCCCTCTTGAGGTTCTTATACAGACCATGTTTCTCCATTTCTTGCTGACTGTTATTTTTCTCTTTTCACTTTATTATTCCAACCCCACTCCTTTTTATTCGCTTCACTGTCAGTTTTATCACATTCTCTCTCTGTCTGTTTTCTTTGCTAACCCATTTCTGTTTTCACATCAGTGCTGGAGAGCTGACTGACGGCCACTCGCTCATGTCTCAGGACCTTCTATTGTATCCTGACTCGCATGTCATCTGTAAAATATTTTTATTTCTCTCGTATGCACCCCTAAAGCATCACCCTATTTTTAGTGCAATGCGCTTTCAGGTTTATGCCTTGCAACTATTTTGACATGCACTTTTTTTACAAGGCTCAGGCAAGTGTTTCAGATGACTACTTCCAGGAAAGAATTAATAATGTCACACTGCGTTTCATTACTGTCTCTCTTTTTATATGTGTTATGTGCTGTGGCCATGGGATTTAATAGGCATAATAAAAGTCATTTTCAGGGAAAGTAACTCAAGCCTTGAAAACCTACCAGGGTGATATGAATGTTCTTTGACCTTTAGAGTTAACTTCAACCTCTTTTCATAAAGACTTGAAAAATCTTAAAAGCCCCCGTTTCACTTCAGAGGGATGTTCCACCTTGATGTTTGGAGCATATTGTGAAGAGAAGCAACTGATATCCGCTGAAATATTCACTGGATCACCCACGGTGCGAGAATTGAGATACTAGGTTGATGTCACGTTGAGGAAACTTCAAAGCAAGTCTTGCTTTCACAGGAGAGGAGAGCTTCAAAAGGACCACTGACCTGTAAGGAGATTCCTCTAGTCAGTCAGTCCTAAAGGTGGATGATATGATAAGCTCACCTCTTCGATACTGTGTGAACCCTTAAATAACATTGACTTGTACTGTATTTTAAAGGGCTCATATCAAACATTTGTTCACTATGGTTTTTCATGACCATTTTCATGACTTTTTATTTATTATTTTTTGCAGCTGTGCCTTTAAATCTGTGTCTTTAGAATCGATCCTCCACTGAGTGTCTCTTTTCATAGCCTGAATCACATTGTGATAGTCACAGAACACACTACATGCTAAAATGTGCCACATAAACTTTTAAGATCAGACTGAAAATGCAGAGGTGTAGGTGCTGCACACAGCAGGAAAAGCGCAATGTTATGATAGTTTGGTAACACTTTATTAAGGTGTCCTTGTTACACGTTACATGTACTTACTATCAGAATAACAATAAATTATGCATAATTACATGCAAGTATAGTAAGTACATGTAGTTAATATTGTTCAGTACTTAAATGTATAATTACACTGTAAGGGGCCATTCACACAGAACACATTTTTCCATTCCAATGCGCTACTTTTCCATTGTTTTTCTATGTAAACACACGCTTGACAGACGTGCTTGATTGTTACATGCGTTCACACCGCCGCCGGCGAGAGTGTCAAAATTCGCTCTGGCCGCCCTGCCAACGACGCTGTAGAAAGATTCGTTGACACTCTGACGATCGAACACGTGGTCTTGTATTTAAAGGAGCCGAAAAGGAAACAAGCATGTTGATCTTGTGCAGACTGACCACAAGTAGGGTATAAGTTAACCTCATGAAATATTTTAACTGTGAAAGTAAGAAATTGATTGATGGAAAGAACTTAACAATTATAGTTACGTTTGCTAACGAAATAAACCAATTAATGTGTTTTTGTGTTGGTTAAGTGCTAACCGCTGAAAAACAAGCGTTCTAGCGTGAAAATGCTTGGGAACTAATGTGGTCGGAACTAAAGTTTACAGGGCTGTGTTCTCTGGAATCCTCTCAAGCAGAGGACTTCTACATTCCGATTGGTTGCAGCCCAACCACGTCATAGCTCATTACCATAAAGTTGACCTGACTTCAACTCTCGTCGACGGCCACACCGTCCAAGACGCGCTGCGCCGCGCCGCTCTCGCCAAAGCTCGCCGCCGGCTCACATTGAAAATGAATGACTTCCGGCCACTTTGATGCTCTCGCCAGCGGCGGTGTGAACGCACAGTTACGCTCGCATCTTTTGCAGTGCCTCGCTCATGAGCGCCACGTTTTTAAGACGCCATGTCAAGTTAAAAGAATTTTAACTTTTACACGCAGCGCTGCTCATCAGTGTCAGTTCCAAAGCTGTGTACCAATCAGAAGAACTCAGAGGCGGGGTAAGCATTGCGAGCTTCTGTTTACAATAGCAAGCTGGCATGACAACTGTTTTATTTGACTGCGACATGGCGGAGGAGGCACTCTACGCTGCGGTTCTTTTAAAACCATTCCTGAGTGCTGCGTCTCACGTTTTTAGACGCACAGACGCGTTCTGTGTGAATGGCCCCCTAGGGGTACCTTAAAATAAAGTGTAAACTAGAGTTTTCTTACATTTTACTCTTAGTTTGTCTGGTGTTTAGAAAAATAGCATATAACATTCTTCCTTACATTAATAAATTAGGAAAAATATCATCTAACATTTTTCTTTACATGATTCAATTAACTCAATGAATATTCTATCATCATCAACAGCAGCTGACATCTAAATGTGTTGAAATTACATCAAAACAAAGGTTTGGCTAGTTAGCAGTGCTATGTTAGTCCCTGCTGGAGGATGCCGTAACTGCAAAAGACACAAAAGTAATTTTACTCAGGGTAAATATACATTTTTGCAAGCAACATAAAAATTGCAAGTATTTCATCATATTACAGTAGATATTTTAGGACTTCTATTTTTCCTCTCTGCTCCTTTTCACATTACAGCTCAGAATAGAATCTGCGCACATTCCTTTAGTTCAGTCAACTTTGTCATGTTGTTATTTTTCTGATGCTCCAGAATTAGTCACACATGTAGGTTTATATATATATATATATATATATATATATATATATATATATATATATATATATATATATATATCATATTTATAATGAATAAATATCAGTTTCTCCAATCAGTAATCCCATTCAATTAAAATAATCAGTTCAAGCACATTTCATTACAACATGCTCTGTTGTACTGTATAATGCATATGGATACTCTGTGCATACGGAAAATGCGTGTAGCATGCTCAATATACAGTAAATCCTACATACTGCATAACTAATTAACAAAGCCACATAAACAAGTCACAAAAGATTTATATTATTTTCACTGCTCAGAGTAAACATTTTATGTATTGCATTGAGCACATTATGGTGCTGAACCCAGATTCCTTGTGTTAAGTGGCTGAAAAATATTAGCTGTCTCCTGTTTCGCCATTTGTGTGTGTTTGTTTCTTCATGATCTATTATATGCTATCATTGTTTGTCTTGTTCCGTCACTAACCACTGGCGGTTTTTCTTTCAGCGCTCTATTTTCAGTGAGCTTGATGCATAGCGTCCAAAGGAAGGTCACTAGGGCACTGTGATGCAGAGGAATAATACCCATAATTCACCTCACAAGCACATCAGCTGCATTTGCAATCATTTTCCTAGAATACTGGAGCTGATCTAGTTAAGAAAATTATCATGTACAAAAATAAAATCAACAGTTAATATCGTACAATGTTTAAGATATGAGAATCTTTCACAGCAGCTTCACTGGGTTTTATCGGAAATCATTCCTTATCAAGATGAGCAGTGAAGAGACAGCACTGGGGGACAGCTCACGGAGACAACATCCTTATCACCGATGACCTTGACTGAATACAAGTACCAAACTAGCTTGTGTTAGTGCCCTAGTCAAATAAACTTAAGTGTTTCATCATAATATAAAAGAAAAAATATTTTATTTTATTCTGTGGAATTTTTATTTATTCATTTATTTATTGTTTTGTTTTTGTTTTTTTTGGTCCTTATAATGGAAGTCAACAGGGTCCAAAGTTATTTTGAAACTAGATGTTAATAATGACTTGATTTTAAATATTTTCCAT
Source organism: Spinibarbus caldwelli (assembly GCA_039654775.1). Classification (NCBI taxonomy): domain Eukaryota; kingdom Metazoa; phylum Chordata; class Actinopteri; order Cypriniformes; family Cyprinidae; genus Spinibarbus; species Spinibarbus caldwelli. The sequence goes on along the minus strand of CM077259.1, from coordinate 23,330,700 downwards.
TGGTTAGACAAACAGCTAGTTCCACTGCAAACTCACTTCAATGATATTACGTTAAATGTTTAAAGGTCCAGTAAGTAGCGCTAAAAGTATAATCAGTTTTCTGAAACAGATAAACATGAATTTGGCAACATTTTATTACTTTGCTTGTTGTCTGTCAGTCTGGAAATTAAATGTGCAGATATTGATACTGAAATGTAAGTGCTCTATCACATTTAAAAATAACATAACATGCACACTAAACCCTACCCTAAACCAATAGTGTTAAAAATGCAAACATGAGATAAAAACATATTTGCTAAAGCAACCACATAATTTTAGCTTGCTTCTACAAGTCTACTTTATCACAGCTTTTGATTTACAGGCTCTGTATCTCAGGAACAATGCTGTACCAGGTGGGCTTCTGAGCAAGTTTACTATGTCAGAAAATAATTAGTCATAATGTATTAGTTTACGGTAACACTTTATTTTAAGGACCAATTCTTACTATTAACTAGCATGCATATTACTAGCATATTGGCTGTTTATTAGTACTTATAAAGCACATATTAATGCCTTATTCTGCTTGACCATATTTTAGATCCCTTAATCCTACTCCATACCTAAACCTAACAACTACCTTACTAATAATTAATAAGCAGCAGTTTAAGAGATTATTGAGGGAAAAGTCGTATAGTTAATAGTGAGAAATGGACCTTAAAATATAGTGTGACCTAGTTTACAAATCCTACACTATGGTAAAATTGTCTTGAAGTCATAACATACAGTAATGTGTAAATCTTTATCAATCGTTGATAGAAAAGTTGATGTTTTACGGACACCAGTGTTTATTTTAGCTGGAAACTGCAGTGAATTGTATTGGTATATTTTTGCCATTTTGCAAAAATGTAGGTCAACTCGAGGCATGTTTTTACAGTAAGCCTAAGTTTAACACAGTTTTGTTATTGAAAAACAAATAAGTAACCTCTGCCCAGGTGACAAAAGTACCGCAAAAGTAACGTAATGCATTACTTTCCATAAACAGTAACTAAGGAAAGCAATTAGTTACTTTTTTATGAAGTAACGCAGTACTGTAATGCATTACTTTTTAAAGTAACCTTCCCCAACACTTGTAGGCCGATATAGTAGGGTTCAAAACAGAGGCATTATGAGTAGATAAAATGTTCTATGTGAACGGCAAGACACCCAGATAACAGCTCACACCCAAACACATCAGCGCTGGGAGATCAAAGACTTACAACATGAGTTAGGACGAGACCCTGGAGGAGCATGAGATAAAACCCACAATATGCCACCATGCAGAATATACAGAAGTTCTGGTCCAAAGCCCATTTTAAAGGAATGGTTGACTGATCCTTCAACACCTCCTTCTGCAGTGAGACTACACATATATGATTAACAAGACAAAAAATGTTTAATTTTGCTGAACAGATCCAAGCTTCAGGCACTCAAACATCTAGCTGGCTGTCCATCAGCAGCATGCTGGAATGGATAGGATGGTTTCTGCCCCAGGTGCCCAAGCTGTTGCTGTGGATGGGGCTGTTACCACAGGACACGAAGCTGCTAAGGAGGTACACATATATAAACATTGAGAGACTTCACAGCAAGACATCTCTCTAGGGCACATATGCTACAAAAAGTGCCACGGATGCTCGCAGATTTTTTAAAAAGATAAATAAATAAATAAATAAATAAATAATAAAAAAAAATATATATATATATATATATATATATATATATATATATTAGAGACACACACACACACATATACATATGTATATATATATATATATATACATATGTATATATATATATATATATATATATATATATATATATATATATATACATATACATATGTATATATATATATATATACATATATATATATATATATATATATATATATATATACATATATATATATATATATATATACATATATATATATATATATATATATACATATATATATATATATATATACATATATATATATATATATATATATATACATATATATATATATATATATATACATATATATATATATATATATATATATACATATATGTATATATATATATATATATATACATATGTATATATATATATATACATATATGTATATATATATATATATATATATATACATATGTATATATATATATATATATACATATGTATATATATATATATACATACATATGTATATATATATATATATATATATACATATGTATATATATATATATATATACATATGTATATATATATATATATATACATATGTATATATATATATATATATATATACATATGTATATATATATATATATATACATATGTATATATATATATATATATATACATATGTATATATATATATATATATACATATGTATATATATATATATATATATATACATATGTATATATATATATATATATACATATGTATATATATATATATATATATATACATATGTATATATATATATATATATATACATATGTATATATATATATATATATATACATATGTATATATATATATATATATATATACATATGTATATATATATATATATATATATACATATGTATATATATATATATATATATATACATATGTATATATATATATATATATATATATGTATATATATATATATATATATATATATGTATATATATATATATATATATATATATATATATATATATATATTTTTTTTTTTTTTTTTTTTTTTTTTTTTTTTTTTTTGTGGAATCGCACCACATTTCATATTAGACCAAAACATATATATATATATATCAATGACTTTTAATTGAAATTAAAAACCTGTTATCATAGAGAGTGTGTATTCAACCCCATTATATGAACTGTACTAATTTTCTAAATAAATTAATAGATTTCTTTAACACAATTTACACTATTTAATATAAAAATCTTGTAAACATGATCATTCTGACATGAAGGCAGCATCTCTCTGATTTAAGACAAATTTTATATTTCATGATCGAATGTGATCTTTCACATTCAAGAGAAATAAAACATGATTAAAACTCCTTATATTCCATACAAAAAAAAAAAAAAAAAAAAAAAAAGCAGTTTATTGGATCTCAATGATTCCTGAGAAAAAAATGCTCCTTCCTCACAGTCGGTCCTGTCCTCATTTTTCACTTTTCTGGTTTTGAATCTGGAGTGCTTAAGGCTCCAGTGGCCTCATGTTCCCCAGGGGCCTCACAGAAAACCCTTGACGGCAACCATACACCTGTCGTCTTACAGACACACACTGTCTTTACTTCACCCGAGGACAGTGTGTGTGACAACAGTGCCCTCTACAGAAATGCACACACACACACACACTTTTTGGACCAAGAGAACAGGGAGAATCCAGGGCTTTTAGATGACATACAATCCTTGAAAACCATGATGGATGATTTAAATTATTTATAGGGGAGGTTGCTAGACTTTTTTTTACTGCAGTGAATATTTCTCAAAGTAGACATATACCTTAAAGTCTTGGTTGGGAGGGATGGATGGATTTTTTTTTTTTTTTTTAAATAATATTTAATATAATATTATATTATATATTTAATATAATTCTAAAATTTTACAGCATCGTGTTTATTTATTGTTTGTTTGTTTATCCCAGGTTGATCATATACCAGCTATTTTAAGGATTGAATATATACTATATACAAAAGTTTTGGATCAGTAAGACTTGTAATGTTTTTTTAAAGTCTCTTATGCTCATCAAGGCTGCATTTATTTGATCAAAAATACAGAAAAAAAAAACAGTAATCTTGCAAAATGTTATTACAATATAAAATAATGGTTTCTATTTTAATGTAATTTAAAGCTGAATTTCCATCAGCCATTACTCCAGTTTAAAGTGTCACATGATCCTTCAGAAATAATATACTGATTTATTATTAGAATTATCAGCATATTAGAATGATTTCTGAAGGATCATGTGACACTTTAAACTGGAGTAATGGCTGATGGAAATTCAGCTTTGCATCACAGAACTAAATTATGCTTTAAAGTATATTAAAATAGAAACCATTATTTTATATTCTAATAACATTTTGCAAGATTACTTTTTTTTTCTGTATTTTTGATCAAATAAATGCAGCCTTGATGAGCATAAGAGACTTCTTTAAAAAAACAAGTCTTACTGATCCAAAACTTTTGAACGGTATAGTGTATATAATTAAAATTAATACATAGAAATTAAGTCCAATTATATATAAAATTAAGTACATCTGACAACATTTGGCTGATTTTTATAAAACACTTTATTTTAGATGAAATGAGAGATGAGATGTCATATCAGTTTTGACTCTGACTTTGAAATTCAATTAAAAAAGTGATACAACCCAGACTGAATTCATGTAGCAAAACCTACATATGTATATGCACCGTGAGAGAGCAATCTGAAATCAAAGCATACACAGTCCCAGAAGCCATCAGAAACCTCTTCTCCACTCATCCGTCTCTCCACCCATCTGTCACTCCATCTCTCCGTCAGTTTGAAATGTCAGCGGCATCAATCTTCAAGCAGAGAGTTACTGATATGTCTAACCCTGCGTGAAGTTCAGGACCCCGGGTAATAAACATCCTGACAGCTGAGACGGCCCTTCAGTCTTTTAGTATCGCCAAAAACACAGATGAGAAGAAAATCTGAGCTGTGTACACACACACACACAGACAGTGTCTCAGGAGCTCTCCAGCGCGGTAGAAACGGTGTAGATCTGTGTCTTCAGCCTCTTCTTCATCTCTCTGATCATCTGACAGAGGGCCAGAGGGTAGCAGCAATATACCGTAGTCCAGTCCTCACACACGCTGCCCTAGAGACACACACAGGACACTCTAATGTATTCTTAATGTAATATAGCCAGACAAATTAGAGATTGTAGATTTCTAAGTAAGGATACGTTTCCCTGATATTGATTTAACACCCCCACCCAAGTCAAGGAATCTAGTTACGGAATTTCATTTAAGGAATCTTCATCTAACTGTCAAATACTGGATGTGTTTTACTTCTTAGCACAAGAGGGTTATGACAAGGAAATATTGTAAAACACTTATTTTTCAGGTAACCATAATCCACTGTTCAGTGGAAACTCCAGTCTACAGGAATATCTGACTTGAGCTGTTGGTTCTTGCATTAAGGTGAATTTTTTGGCATGAACATCCATCTTAGATTGAGAGTAGCTGGTACATTCCCAGGAAACACTTCCATTTATGCTAATGCAATGCTCATTCTATGCTGTTTTAAAAAGTTTATTTTTCATTATTATTAATAATTTATTTGAAAAGGTTACTGTTAGCAATACATTATTTCAAACTCATAATAAGTTTGCAATTAATATACTTAACTGAATAGATCATGAGTAATTGAGTATAAAAACTGAATAGATAATAATTTTTGTTTGTATCATTCAATAAAAAATGCAATTTTTATTTAAAAAAATTAAAACACTTTATTGTTGAAGGTCAGTGCAAAAATGCTGAACAACCGTCTTAACTATTTAATATCATTATTTGATACCACACAGGGCTATTATTAACTAAAACTAAAACCTTTAATTAAAAAAAAAAAAACAAAACAAAAAAAAGTTACTTGAAACAATATAATTTTTTAAAAATAGAAAAATATTTCAGCTAGTTGCCAAGTAAGCATTTCTTATATCTGTCAGTTTAACTTAAAGTAATAAAATAGCTAAAACAAAATAAACTAAAAACAATTAAAAAAAAAAACTTTAAAGACATATTTAAAACACACACAATTTCTAAAATGAAAGTGAAAACAGAAAAAAATATATATTTCAATACATATAAAATAACTATAATAGACAATAGTATATCAATGATACTAAAACAATACTGATACCACATACCACATGTCACATTATTCCTGGTCAATGTCTACAAACAATGTTTTTCTGTAAAAAGTATCACTATTATATGTCATAGCATAACAAAGTTGAATAGAACGTGCAGGGACAAAGCCAAATTTTCCCTTTTCTTATGCATAAAGCATTTAAATAAATAAATAAGTAAATAACTCCATAGGCAGTGGATGTATGGTATATTAATTATAATAAAAGTAAAATGATGACAAGTGAGGATATGCATGACTGTTCTTGCAAAAAATGTGCTACATATTATTTCATATAAAAAAAAAGAGCTAAACAGTCACTAAACAGATACTTTTATTTTCAGAATCCTACTAATTTTAGGAGTAGTAAATTAGCACTTAAAATAAAAAATAAATAAATAAATTCTGTTACATTCTATAACACATCGATTTAACTAAAAATTCCAAAATGACTCTTGCAAGTATCCAGCATCATTTTATTTTTTTTACATTACTGCTGAATCCTTATCCTGATTTTAAAGCGCTCTCGAATGCCCACCCTCATGGCGAATGTGGAGCCAGGCAGCAGAGGCAGACACATGCATTCTCCATACTGATGAGCCAGACTCAGGTCCAAACAGCAAGGCACAAACGCACCCATCAGACCTGCACAGAACAGGAGAGAGATGCTGTGAAACATGGGTTGGGATCTGTAGCATGATCTTATCTGCAATTAGTTTAACACTGCTTATATTGATTGACCGCAAAAGAGAATTCAATTCTAATAAATATGGCTTTGAATGATAAATCAATGTCATTGGAAAAAAAAAAAAAAAAAAAAAGCTGAATTTTGTTCTGTCCAGGTTTACTTTAAATTAATGGAAAATCATTAACAATTTATAATCATTAAGGAATGTCATTAATTTTTAATGACTGTGAAACGGTACACAAACCATTAGATTAGAAAAACAACAGTAATTACTTTATGCTTATAATGAATAGTAATACATGGTTGGAGTACTAATCCACTGTACAGTTGTAATTCAAAAAGATTTTTACGTAATTTATGTGGTTAAGTAATTTATGTGATTTGTAAAGTATATAATCTGAGGAAGCAGAATACCTTATATCATTTGAACAAATTTAGTCATGTTTAACTGTGACAAACTACAGTAATACCATACAAAATCAAAAATATTTAAGGATAGGCTACATTTTATAATTAACAATGTAAATCAAGAAATCTAATAAAATAATAAGGGTAATACTTTAGTTTAGGGACCAATTCTCAGTATTAACTAGTTGCTTAGCATGCATATTACTGGCATATTGGCTGTTTATTAGTATTTATAAAGCATATATTAATGCCTTATTCTGCAGAACCATATTTTAGATCCCTTAATACTACCTCATACCAAAACATAACTACTAACTATTAATAAGCAGCAAAAACTATGTAAAACTAGTTTTTTGAAGCAAAAGTCCCAGTTAAAAGTTAGTTAATAGAGAGAATTTGTCTCCAAACTAAAGTGTGACCATAATAGGTTCTAGACTTTGAAATTTTTTCTATATTTTTACACAAGACCAAAATGGCCAGTCTTGGTCCCAAAAGATAAAGTTATACAGCTATGGAATTCTGTGTGCAATTTGTCAATAAAGTTCAATCTCAATTACTTGTATAGAGAGGCAGAGGTTTCATGGACAGACTTCAGTGAATAAAGCTGCTGGGTTGGATTTTCTGGGGCTATAAATATATTAGACCAAATTATGTCCCACTAGAGTTCCAGGCCAGTTTCATTATTTTGAAAGAAAAAGATGTTTTCTCTCTTACCATGTAGACTGAAACAAGGCAAAGTGAAATTCTCAGTCAAATTACTGTCTTAAAACAATTAAAATTCATGCGACAATCTGGAAAAAAATGACATTATGGAAGCATATTTTTTTTCCTGCCTAAATAAAATACAGACTAAAAAAAAATAAAAACATGAATGTAACTTTATATTTCCCAGTGTGACTGTTTTTCGTAATTGCAACTTTATATCTTGCAACTGGGTCATTCTGTGTCAACTCAACCAGAGGTCCCCAGCTCAAATTTTTGATTTTCTAATATTTTTTTCTGAAGAAAGATAAACATATATAGTATAGTATAGTGATGAAAACCAAAACATTAAATGTCACAGATGTATATTTACTGACTAATCCACTATTTTGTCGAGGGAGGTCAAAATGGCAATTTTCACCTGAGATTCGGAGCCAAATTACAGAGGGGTAAAAATGACTTCAAAAAGATGGCAGCATCATAATATTACTTTTACAGAGATTGGTTGGTCTGTTAGTGAAATCTGTTAACTTTAGCCATCTTTGTTGCATTATGTGCCTATGGTGACCATTAAAAAATGGGGAATGAGCACTTTTCAAGTTTTTTCTGCAAAGTTTGCATGCCTGTAACTCAAGTATTACAGATATCTTAATGCCCTTTTAGATATTGGGTCTTAAACTTTCCTTTTGGCATCTTCATTTTTAAGGCACTACAGGTGCATCTCAATAAATTAGAATGTCGTGGAAAAGTTCATTTATTTCAGTAATTCAACTCAAATTGTGAAACTCGTGTGTTAAATAAATTCAATCCACAGAGACTGAAGTAGTTTAAGTCTTTGGTTCTTTTAATTGTGATGATTTTGGCTCACATTTAACAAAAACCCACCAGTTTACTATCTCAACAAATTAGAATAGTTCATAAGACCAATAGAAAAAAACATTTTTAGTTTATTGTTGGCCTTCTGGAAAGTATGTTCATTTCCTGTATATGTACTCAATACTTGGTAGGGGCTCCTTTTTGCTTTAATTACTGCCTCAATTCAGCGTGGCATGGAGGTGATCAGTTTGTGGCACTGCTGAGGTGGTATGGAAGCCCAGGTTTTTTTGACAGTGGCCTTCAGCTCATCTGCATTTTTTGGTCTCTTGTTTCTCATTTTCCTCTTGACAATACCCCATAGATTCTCTATGGGGTTCAGGTCTGGTGAGTTTGCTGGCCAGTCAAGCACACCAACACCATGGTCATTTAACCAACTTTTGGTGCTTTTGGCAGTGTGGGCAGGTGCCAAATCCTGCTGGAAAATGAAATCAGCATCTTTAAAAAGCTGGTCAGCAGAAGGAAGCCTGAAGTGCTCCAAAATTTCTTGGTAAACAGGTGCAGTGACTTTGGTTTTCAAAAAACACAATGGACCAACACCAGCAGATGACATTGCACCCCAAATCATCACAGACTGTGGAAACTTAACACTGGACTTCAAGCAACTTGGGCTATGAGCTTCTCCACCCTTCCTCCAGACTCTAGGACCTTGGTTTCCAAATGAAATACAAAACTTGCTCTCATCTGAAAAGAGGACTTTGGACCACTAGGCAACAGTCCAGTTCTTCTCCTTAGCCCAGGTAAGACGCCTCTGACGTTGTCTGTGGTTCAGGAGTGGCTTAACAAGAGGAATACGACAACTGTAGCCAAATTCCTTGACACGTCTGTGTGTGGTGGCTCTTGATGCCTTGACCCCAGCCTCAGTCCATTCCTTGTGAAGTTCACCCAAATTCTTGAATCAATTTTGCTTGACAATCCTCATAAGGCTGTGGTTCTCTCGGTTGGTTGTGCATCTTTTTCTTCCACATTTTTTCTTTCCACTCAACTTTCTGTTAACATGCTTGGATACAGCACTCTGTGAACAGCCAGCTTCTTTGGCAATGAATGCTTGTGGCTTACCCTCCTTGTGAAGGGTGTCAATGATTGTCTTCTGGACAACTGTCAGATCAGCAGTCCTCTCCATGATTGTGTAGCCTAGTGAACCAAACTGAGAGACCATTCTGAAGGCTCAGGGAACCTTTGCAGGTGTTTTGAGTTGATTAGCTGATTGGCATGTCACCATATTCTAATTTGTTGAGATAGTGAATTGGTGGGTTTTTTGTTAAATGTGAGCCAAAATCATCACAATTAAAAGAACCAAAGACTTAAACTACTTCAGTCTGTGTGCACTGAATTTATTTAATACACGAGTTTCACAATTTGAGTTGAATTACTGAAATAAATTAACTTTTCCATGACATTCTAATTTATTGAGATGCACCTGTATAGGGTTCAGTTCCTAAGATATTGGAATTTCAGTATGGCTCCAGGAGTAAATTCCTAAATTGTAAACATTTTTTGGTCAAAAACTAAATGTGGGCCACTTTGCATAAATATGATACTTCTTTTCTTTTAAAGGGGAAGGTCTGAAGAACAAATAATGTTGAAACTAGAGATGTATCTTGTTTCCTTCTGTCAAAACAACAGACAGGAACCTTTTTTGTTTGCATGCCGATAACTCAGGAAGTATTAAAGATATCGTAAAATGATTTTAGATTCAAGTTCTTAATAAACTTTTCTTCTGGAATCTTCATTTTCAAGGCTCTACATCGTTCAGTCCTAAAGATATGGGGGTCTCAAAGAGGCTCCATATTCAGATTGTTGAATATTACCCATTTTCAGTGGTCAAAAACCAAATGTTGGTCAGTTTGTATACAACCAATACTTTTTTTTTTTTTTTTTTTTTTAAAGAACAATGTCTGAAGAATAAATAATGTTGAAATAAGAATTGTCTTGTTTCCCTCTATCAAAACAATATGCATAGAACACGTCTGAGTACTAAAAATGCACTGAAATGGGATTATAAAAATCTTATATAACCTTATATCTCACAATGCTACTTCACGTCACATTGCGACTTTATGTGATGTAAAGAGAGTTTAAGTCTTGCAGGCTCGTATTTGCAACTTTACATCTCACAATGTGACTGTTTCTCACAATTGCAAACATAGGTCTCTGCCAGTATGACTTCATATTTCAAAATGTTACTTCACATGTCACGATGCAATATTTATATCTTGCCAAATTACTTTAAGTCTTGTAGTTGCAACTGACAATTTTGCTTCATATTGCGTAATCTGGCTGTTTTTCATAATGGCAAACCTAAATCTCTACCAATTTTTACCTTATGTCTCACAATGTTACTTCACGTCACAATGCTACTTCATGTGATGCAAAGAGAGTTTAAGTCTTGCAGTTGCAACTTTGTTTCATGTAGCTGCAACTTTTTAACTCACAATGTGACTGGTTTTCTTAATTGCAACTTTATATGTCACAACTGTGACTTTGTTTCTCGCAATTGCAAACATATCTCTCCCAATTTTGACTTTCTATCTCAAAATGTTACTTCATGTCACAATGTGACTTCATATCTTGCAAAGTAAGTTTAAGTATTTTAAGTCACTTGAGGCTCTGTTTCTCGTAGTAGCGACTTCATATCTCACAATGTGACTGTTTCTCACAATTGCAAACTTACATCTCTGCTAGTTTGACTTTATGTCTCAAAATGTTACTTCATGACCCGGTTTCACAGACAGGGCTTAGACTAAACCAGGATTAGGCCATAGTTCAATTAGAACATTTAAAAGTAATTTTTATAAATGTGCTTAGGAAAAAACATTACTGGTGTGCATCTTGAGACAAAACAAAGGCACTGATATATTTTAAGATCAGTCACTGGAAGTTTCTTTCAGTTGAAACAGCTCAGACTTACATTTTAGTCTAGGACTAGGCTTAAGCATTGTCTGTGAAACCAGGGGAATGTGTCACAATGCAATATTTATGTCTAAATGACTATAAGTCTTGCAGTTACGACTGACAATATTGCTTTATATCTCGCAATGTGACTTTTTCATAATTGCAAACCTAAATCTCTCCCAATTTTTACCTTATATCTCACAATGAAACTTCATATATCTCAATGCGACTTAATGATCTGCAAAGTGAGTTTAAGTCTTGCAGTTGCAACTTTATTCATGTAGCTTCTACTTTTTAACTCACAATGTGACTGGTTTTCTTAATTGCAACTTTATATCTCACAATGTGACTGTTTCTCACAATTGCAAACTTAGGTCTCTGCCAGTTTGACTTTATATCTCAAAATGTTACTTCACATATCACAATGCAATATTTATATCTTGCTAAATTACTTTAAGTCTTGCAGTTGCAACTGACAATATTACTTTATATCTCGCAATGTTTTTCATAATTGCAAACCTAAATCTCTACCAATTTTTGCCTTATATCTCACAATGTTACTTCATATGTCACAATGCAGCTTTGAGTCCTGCAAAGTGAGTTTAAGTCTTGTGACTTTATTTCTTGTAATTGCAACTTTATATCTCACAACTGCGACTTATCGCAACTTATCTTTCTCCCAGTTTTGACTTTGTATCTCAAAACGTTACTTTGTCATAACGCGACTTCATATCTTGCAAAGTGAGTTTAAATTTTGCAGTTGCGACTTTTTTCGTAGTTGCGAATTTGTCACCGTTTCTCACAGCTGCAACTTATATCTCTCCCAATTTTAATTTGAAACCTCTAAATGTTGCTTTATATGTCACAATGCGACTTCATATCTTGAAAAGTGAGTTTAAATTTTGCATTTGCAACTTTGTTTTTTGTAGCAGCAACTTGTAACTCACTATGTGACTTTATATCTCATAATGGCATTATCAATCCTCTCTCAAGCACTTCCTCTTACATGTGCTGGTGTCACCGCACACATCAAACAGTCCTGTGCTCCAGTCTCCTCCTGTCTGAGTGATAGTGGTCACTGTTGTCGTGGTCACTCCGAGGCCAGGTTGAGTCAGAACAGGAAGCTCCATCTTCTCACTACCTGTTGGGTTTGCTTCAATATCTTTTTCACCAGAACTGTCCATTTTAATCTGATGGTGATAAAAAAAAAGCAGCTTCAGAACAAAAACGCAGACATACAATGCTATAAAAAGGTAAGTATAAAGGAAGTCCTTACCTGACCTGAAAGTTTTGACAGAACTGTGACATTAAACAAATGAAATGCATACTAATGAGGTGAACACTTACATGGTGAATGTCAAAGTGGCTCAGAACAATCCCTCACGATGACAACAGACTAAAGGAAAAGACAGGGATGAGTTTCCTATGGTGACAGTGGTGTGTTCTTTCTGATAGCCGCTTGGCCAAGAAGCCCTGACAGAAAGCTGCTGTGAGCTGATAAGCCTTCATACACACACACAACACACAGGAGAGCCCCACACAAATGAAAACACCTCTCAAGTGCATTCAAATACTAACTCTCAAGTCACAAACAGAACTGTATCACACACACAACAGCAGATACATTTCAGAATTCCTCTCAAATACAATTATACAACATACAATCATGCATTTTTGGTACTGCAGGCCTACTTTAATGTATCCCACTGGTTTGTGCAATTCACACACACACACAACATTAAACAAAAGCTTGCAAATGACACCTCAAATATGCAACAAGAGCTTACCAGCGATCCAGCCTGTGTGTGATGTTACAATACAGAATTGCACGTTCTCTTGAGGTTAATGTCTCGCATCACTTCCTTCTGCACCGAAGCTAACGCACATCAAACTGGGTCACGTCCACTAATGAAACATTGCATGTAGCTGTCATATGTAGAACGGCTCACTTATATGTTTGCACCCAAGTCTATTAAAGTGCATGTAAGCATCCATCTGAACATGTTTCTTTGTGGCTGATCTCGTCTCCCCTTGCATCCGACTGTAAAAATGAGCCATCTTCATATCTGCTATGGCCTTCTTGGCCGGAAAATAGAGTTATATCCCTCATAGCGCTTCCTAGTTGGCACATTTTCAGTGCTGTTTGTGTCTGAATTTTTTTTTTTTTTAAACATACAGCCTTTAAAGAAAATTTGTATTTTCTCACCTCAGTGTCAAAATACCATGGCCGTTAACCACCAAAAATATTCAGATTAGTGATCATCCAATAAGGTTTTATCAAAGTAACCAACAGTTATCATTGCTAACCCTAAAGATAGTACTTTTTACTGCTTTTTCATTTATTTTTAATGAAAATTACACTTAAACAGTAATAATATGAAATATTACAATTTAAAATAACTGTTTTCTATTTATATACATTTTAAAATATAATTTATTCCTGTGATGGCAAAGCTGAATTTTCAGCATCATTACTCCAGTGTCACATGATCCTTCAGAAATCATTCTGATATGCTGCTCAAGAAGCATTTTTCTTATGTTGAAAACAGCTTTGGGGGTTTGTTTAATTAATAGAAATTTCAAAAGAACGCCATTTATTTGAAATGGAGATATTTTGTAACATTGTAAATGTTTTAGTCAGTTACTTTTGATTAATGTGTCCTTGCTGAATAGAAGTAAAAAAGTTCTTTTAAAAAAAACAAAAAAAAAAACAACACACCAGACCCCAAACTCCACTCCAACTGCAATAAACAAATAAATAAACAAATAAATAATCTTGCAGTGATATTTTTGTTGTATTGACACACAGAAAGTAATGATTTGTACGTATTGAGCTTGATGGGGCCAGTAGAAGTGTAAATGTCATCAAAAGTCTTTGATGATGTCACAGCCACAGATTTTGTCAGAAAGATCAAACCGTTATTTTTTTTAAAGGAAGAAATGTCACAGCATAACAGGGTTGAATAGAAAGTGCAGGGACAAAGAAACATTCTATATTTCATCAGAAAGTGCATGAAGCACTGAAGAAAAAAATGCTTATTTTGAATTCAATTAAAAAAAGATGTTGGTAATATTTGTTTTTGCCTATAAACTATTAAAATTTAATGGCGTTGAATGAATGGTTAATGTAGATGGAAAAACAGACAAAAGCTATTTAATTCAAGTTATAGTTTATTAAATCTATCAAATACTGTATGTGGCATTTTTCTTATATCAGTAGCAAGTCATGAGGAAGAAAATGCCAGAAATTCTCATAATTATCCAGACTGGCATTTGTGTGTAGTTAAAAATAAAAATTAAAAAAAAGGAAACAAATATAATTTTTACTTGCATTAATTTATTAAGTGTTCACTGAATACATATAATTTTACAGGGGAAAGTAAGGAAGAAAACAAAGCTTTCTTTTGAGGTTTTACAGTGAAAAGATGAAAATACTGGTAATTTGTTCACAAAATACTCGCCTGACATCCTGAATTGGACTACTGTAGCTGTATGCAAATTATTTAAAACAGAGGACGGATTTTAAAAACTTCAAATGAGAACCAATAGACAGGTATAAACATTATGAAAGTACAATAATACCTTCAAATGTCATATGTAGGGTCCACAAAGTATGAATATTTCCAATGCCATGAATGTGTATGAATGGAGTGCACAGTTCTCTTTTACTACTTAAAAAGCTAGAAAATGGATATGAAAACATTATTGATGTTATACAGACACTGCAGACCCTTAAACAGAACACTTACCAAACGCAGAGAGAAGGAGTTCACTAGATAAACTGAGACTAAATGCCAGCTAAGGCTAAATTAACTAACAACTCAGCAGTCAATATAAACAATACTGCAGATGTATGTCAAGATAATCATATGAGGGGAAAAAAAAAACAAAAAAAAAAACACTTGTAACAACAAATTCTCAGATATCACTGGACCAGGTAGATTAAAGTGTCCCCGATGTCGATTTTCAGGCCGCTATCACTCATATGAACTTTGTTTTCTTGCAGGTTGATGTGGAAGACTGAACTGTTTGAGATGGGGATCTTACCCTCCTCTTCTTTCCCCAAAACTGGAATTCTCCGAGGTCCGAGGAGTGGGTCCTCAAAACGCATCAGCTTCACTTTGGATAAATCTACAAATTTTACAAAAGCATTATTTAAAAAAAAAAAATAAAAAATTGACAACATTAAAAGTAATGTAGCATGCTGTAGCATCAAAGTATTTGAATACTTAGATTATACTTTGAAAAGTGTAGCTTATTGCTATGAATTAAATATCTTAATTTTGTGAAAACCTCGTAACAGTTTCAGCTTTGCTAAAATAAATGCAAGTCATTTTTACCCTTGATGCCTCTGTTGACTCGGGATAGTCTGCGGATGATGCTGTCTTTGCTGTCTCCCTGTCGGATGTCAATCCTGGTGGAGAACAGACCATTGGCTGGCTGAGGGTTCACCAGTGAGACTAACACTCCAGGCTATGGGAGAAACAGAGGTCACAGCTGAAGATGACATATTTATGGATGCTACATCATACAGATCATGTGACATGGTTTAAATGACATTTTCTGCCTCATACACAGGATTTCCCAAACCATCTGACCAATGTATTTCCACTTACATATAATTCAGCAAAGACGCATTAAACTGATCAAAAGTAGGAATATTTTACATTGTTACAAAAATGCTATCTAAAACCAACTGTTCTTTTGAAACTTCTATTCATCAAAGAATCCTGAAAAAATGTATCACTGTTTCTAAAAAAAATATTAATCTCAACATAATCAACACTCTAAAGTACGTTCAAATAGAAAACAAAATAGAATTTACAGCATCGTTATTCCAGTCTTCAGTGTCACATGATCCTTCAGATCATTCTAATATGCTGATTTGCTGCTCAAGAAACATTTCTTATTAATATTAATGTTGAAAACTGTTACAGAAACTGTGATACACTACCTTTCAGAATTTTGGGGTAAGTATGGAGTAAGTAATACGCAAATAGAAAAAAAAAAAAGGGAATTTTATTCAACAAGGGAGCGTTAAATTGGTCAAAAGTGACAGTTAAGACATTTATAATGGTACAAAAGATTACTATTTCAAATAAATAGTTTTTTTTTTTAAACTTTCTATTAATCAAAGAATACTGAAAAAAATTAATCATGGATTTCACAAATCAAAAACAAACAAACAAACAAACACAACTGTTTTCAGTTTAAATACAGTTTGCTATAAACAAAGTCTTGATTTTATTCTATTAAATTTCTGTCTTTTTCAGGTCTGGATATCTCAACCTTAAAATTCTTTAATATTGCCAGTTTTTATCCTTGACATCCTTGATTGTGGGAACACTGCATTTCGAATCCTGCATAAAAATATGTATCATCATATTTCAAATATATTTCCAAAAGCCTGCCAATAACAGAAAACATTTTATGTCTGAATGAACGCTGTGCACTACACCATAGTGAGATGCATCTAAGAAGTATTAGCAATGCTTCTAAAATTAGTCTGTCTCTAGCAGCATGCAGCACAAGCCAGATCAACCATTAAAAAAAACAGAAACAATAGATGGTGCAGCAGCTATGACAGGGCCTCAGTGGGCTCTCATCATCACCTCAGATCTGAAGACAGAGAACGGTTTCCCAGGGCAACAGTCCTCCTTTACTTTGTCATCCGCTTCAGTGGCGAACACAACATCTATCTGATCCAACTGATGGAGGAGACGGAGAGAGAAGGAGGGTCAGAGAAAGAATGACAGCGGTTATCATTTAGCTATTGACTGAAACAACTAACAACGAGATCAGACCAAGAGTCAACTAATAATAGTGCTTTTAGCACCGCAACTTAGTTATTACAAAAGAAAAACGCCTAAATGGAGAGGGAAAAAAAAAAAACCTTTGCAATACATTTTAGAGTAAAACACAATATTCAAATAATGGGCTTGTTTTGAAGGTGTTGCTTGATTTTATTCAGCAGGAATTGTTGGACTATGATATTATTGGATGACATTGTTTGGATTTGATTACATCAGCAGAAATAAAAAGTTGTTTGAGAGGCAGAAAACTTGAATAATTTTTCTTTAGAGTATTATGCACTGATGAGTCATGTTCAATAAGACGGGGCACATTAATTAAGCCATACATAAAGTCAATTTCGACTGACTTTATGGGTCTTTCTTGTTTTCTATCCTTTGGTTTTACAGAACAGCACATTTAGTTTGTGTTTCAAGTAGTTATGCGGTTTTACCTCAAGTGAATTAGTCAAATATACGATGTTCTCCAGCAGGACAGCACGCTCATCAAACTCCAGCTCTAGATCAAGAACCCTGGGCCCGGTTTTCTCTAGGTTGTCCTGGAAACACACAGCAAGAGAGAAACACGACCAATTTAAATGCATATAAATGACACATTTCATTCTATAACATTGCTAAGCAATTCGACTAACATTAACTTTATATAAAACAAACAAAAAAACATGCATTTATTATTTATATAGTTTGCATTACTGAAATCCAGTCTTCAGTGCGACAGAAATCAGAAACCTTTTGAATATGCTGATTTAGGACTCAAGAAACATGTCTTTTCATTAATGTTAAAAATAGTTGAGATGCTTAATATTTTTGTAGAAACTTTGAACTGTTTTTCGGGAAAAAAAGAAAAGAGCAGTTTTACTTTGACAAAAGAAATCTTTTGTAATATTATTAAAATTGTCTTTGCTGCTTGCTGCATTTTTTTAATGTGTACATATATTATTGGTATATACACACAAATAGTGTTCATTAACATTTAACATTTAATAAAACACATTATTTATATACAGTTTTATTGTTTATTTCACTTATTTGTGGCGTATATTTATGTAAAAAATACAAAAAAAGCAATGTTGAAACCAAAAATTAAGAATAGCATACTACTCTCACAATTACTGCAGAAAAAAAAATGTTAAAAATATTACTTCTCATTTATTTGTCACATAAATAGAAGGTCTAAGTACATTGCATTGTGGGATATAATATTCCAAGTAGTAAGCTGTAAATGGCATATTTTGGCAAAGGTCACAGCATTCTGTGCATATAGTACATTTGCATACTGTGCTTAACATGCATACTGCAGAAATAATATGGTAGTATGCTATTGTGAACACAGCTAACCTTTGACCATGCTCATAAAGCTAAGACCCAGTTTTTACAAGATCGTACTGAAGGACTGAACTCTTCTACCTTTATCATGGCTACAAAGGGCATCACTCTCTTCATGTATTTCTTCAGCTCCGGCATGGCACCCAGCTCCATGGCGATGACCTTATTGTCTGGTAGAGCTCCATTGTTGCTCTGGAAATGACAATGGGAAAGAATTTCTATTTGATTGACAGCCCATCAAAACGTAACCCTCCGAATAGTGGCATTCTGAGTAGCGCCAGAAAAGTGTACCAATCGCTGCCTATCCCTGTACAGCATAATAATTACATATGTAACACCATATTTTCACCTTTAATTGTCTGCATAAACAAAACATCTCTAAACAAAGAGTTCATTTGCAAAAACCGATAAACGCCACTTTAAAAGAAAAATGAGCTGATTGCTGTGCATTATTCTCCACATATAGCACGATCTGAACCCTAAACATGTTTTGTCAAAAAAGTCTAAAAATGTATTGTCCACTTTCAAGGCATCGCAAGTTCACGTTTTACTGCAGAAGCCGATAAGCGCCCTTGTTGATTTTGAACAGAAGCCGATAAGTCAATTTTCACGAATCAGCGCACTGTATTCAGGTCAGGTGACAAGGCTACTTTCACTTTGAAAAGACGTGCTAGCTGAGAGGAGTTTCGTCAAAGCTGACTAAAAGTGATCGAGGATGGATCATTTCGACGAAATTGAAGAACCTGTGATATCTTCTTCAGGGCGTAAAAGGAAAATAAAAGCTGAAACGTTTTCACGGAACCTTGCAAAAGCAGCGCGTTACAATAGTGAGGGGAAAGCTCAGTGTATTGCGTGTAATCACATCCATACAATCTATGATCACAACAACAACAACCTTTGTCAGGCATCTACATTGTCATCTGAGGAGATTACAAAGATTAAACGGGTGTTTTTTTTTTTTTATTCTAAAACTGGAGTTATCTGCTTTTGCCAAAAAACAACTGTTGGAGTTATCTGCTTTTCCAATAAAACAAACTTTTAATATGTAATAAAAACATACTTTCAATGAACTTTAATTTTTTAATTACCTGTATTTGTTTAATTTATTATTACTTAATCAAAACAACCCAACTGCAGTTTGATTGATGTTACTTGGAATGCGCAATAAAAAAAAAAAAACATGATTTCTGACAAAAAATTAAAATGGAGTTATCGGTTTTTGCAAATGAACTCTTCAAACATTATCTATAGCTGCCTCTCATCTAATAATCACTTTAAATTTCTGTTTAATTAATACAGTCAGTCTTTTTACTCTTTTTTAACATTTTCCATGGAGACCAGAACTGGACAGCAAACAAAGCTAAAAAAAAAAAAAAAAAAAAAAAAAAAAAAAAAAAAAAAAAGCATTAGCATTTTGCTAAACATATGCACTATTACATATTCATTATATTCTTTTAAAACAATTAGTGATTTCTCATCTTTTGTTTGAATAAAATCTGTCATGAAAACAGGTAATACAGACACCATTTAAATATTTTTATTTTAAAAACAAATTGGAGTAGAAACTTAATTATATTATTAAAAAACAATTTATGTCCAATTTAAATTCAGAGGTTTTAATGAATTTGGACTCTATTGTTAATTTGAACCTTTAATATCATGGCAATGTATCAACTGAAAGGGTTCTCTGTAATACTGTATTTTACAGCATTAGTTGAGAGATTGTCCTTATTAAAAAAATAAAAAATTACAAATTCATGAAAACTAAATTGGCATCTAAAAAAAAAAAAAAATCATGAAATCTGTGTCATGCCCTATTAAATATGTGAAGATTGTCTCAGTTCGTACACTTTGATATGCGAGTTGTGATGAGAGATGTGATTAGGGTGTTTATACCTTGTAATGTTTGCCCAGCAGAGAGAGGGCGCTGTGCTGCCAGGGCGGGTAGGTCTTCGCTACGTAGATGGTGCAGTGTGTGGGCTTAGCTGGTGGTTTGTTGTCTCCCTTCTGTGATAGACAAAGAAAAATAAAACATAAAACTGGAAATAAGATGGGTTAAAGTCCATTGCACAATAAGTACAGTATCATTAAGTATTATTTTTAATGTCAAGAATTCTAAACACTAAACGCCGTTTCACTAAAGGCGTGATGCGAAAAAGCGAGGTGAATCACGGACGAACGATGCTTTCACACTGAGCACGAAACAATTGTTCGCCTTCTGCTAATTCACACCTGCACGCCAGGTGGCACCGACCAACAATGTATTTTTCCTCAGATATGTATCTCGTATATGGATTTAACATCGTCTGCTGCTCAATATACAGCATTAAATTAAGATAAATAAAGTTTGGTTCTACACCAGAAACCCAAATATCTTTAATGCTTACAAGAATATCCTATAATATAATTAGAGGTACAATTAGCATCAAGCTACACTTGAAAATTTATATGATTATTAATGTATTTGTTTAAAAGTCACTTTAAACCATCATCGAGTGCTTGCAATAACTTCCAACTGTGATCTATAGTTGATTTTGATTATAATAGGCAGACTCTTTGTATGTCATCAACATCCATTATTGTTAAAATACCATGAGCTGCATACAAAACACATACAGAAAATATATCGTTATAATCATGTGTCTATTTGCTTTCCTATTTAATTTAGAAAAATGTTTCACTTGATTTTTTAAAACAGTCAAAAAGTTCTCTATGTTCAGACACCAATGACAACATCTCGACATCCATATTCTTTGTATGATGGCTGAAATTCCTCTACTTCTGTGTTTTTACGCTCGTGCACAATACAGTCTTCTGAGCTTTTAGCGCCACCGCGTCGACTTTTTGGGTAACAGCAGTTGCTTTGGCCACATGATGTAATGCTAAAATCTTATTGGACAGACTGTGTTTTCGCATTGCGAAACAAAAGTTTCTATGGACTGGACGAAAAAAAACATTCGCATTTTCAGTGCGCAAATGTTCGCGGTCTATGTGGAAGCATCCATAGGAAGCTGTTGTTTTATTCCAGCGCGTCATCGCGTGCGAAATTCCTTTCGCTTTTTCGCACTCAGTGTGGAAAGTTCTTTAAACTGTTCTTTTGTTCTTTTTAAAGTAAATGAGTTGTGATATATTAATGTATTCAGAATTAATAATAATAATAATAATAATAATAATAATAATAATAATGATATTAATTATAAAATATTAATTGCTATTATTATTTCTACTACTGCTACATATAAAATCTTGATTGGACTTTAGAAAGCCAGTGAAACCTTTTTTTTTTTTTCTCTCCAAGAGTTCATAAAATATTTGAACTTATTTTATTTCATAGTGTACAAAGTGTACTTTAATCCTATAAAAGTAACTCATTTACAGTCATATTTATAATTTTTTACCTAAGTGGGTAGTGGTATATTATTATTATTAACAATAATAATAAGAATTTATAAAATATATATAAATAATATATAATATTTTGCTGAATGTGTTTTTGGCTGGTTTAAGTCTGTCAAGGATAAACAAATGACAATAAAACTGCCAGTAGGTGGCAGCAAGTCCCTGTTTTAATAAATGGTCTATTGAATCATACAAATCAAACGATTCATTCAAAACGGCTGATTCAATTAGAAACTAAACAAGTGCCTGCGTCCCAATATGCATACTATCCATCTTAAATTCTATGTGATATTAGTAATTTTGAACACTATTTAGGGAAGATAGGGTAGATAGTATACACATTGGGACGCAGGGAGTGAGTCCATCTGAATGGACAGTTGAATCACTGGATCACTCGATTCGTTCAAAAACAGATTAATTCAAGGAACGGAACACCATGTTGCTCTGCACTATTGTATAAAATTAAATAGCACATTTGTGCTAGCGCACGTGCTGATATTCAGAAAAGTACATATTTAAAATATGTATTTTTTTATTTCTTTGTTCTTATTTTATTTTTAAAAAGTTCTCAAAAGTATACTTTAAATCTATGAATTTAACTCTACTATTAACTATTAACTATGATTTTTACATAAATGGGTAGTCACATATTATTATTATTATTATTATTATTATTATCATATTATTATTACTACTACTACTACTACTACTACTACTACTACTACTACTACTACTACTGCATATAAAACCTTGACTGGACATCTTTTCCACAGAGTTCTGTAAAACATTTGAACTCATTTTATTTTTTAAAATAAGTTTTCAAAAGTATATTTTAAATCTATAAATGTAACTCTATCCCTATTTTTATATCCAGTTTTATATTCTTATTTTTATATCCAGTTACCACCAGTACAGTTTCCTTCAGAGTCTAAAACCCTCTAAAACACATCAGCACAA
Organism: Spinibarbus caldwelli; assembly: GCA_039654775.1. NCBI lineage: Eukaryota > Metazoa > Chordata > Actinopteri > Cypriniformes > Cyprinidae > Spinibarbus > Spinibarbus caldwelli. The sequence goes on along the minus strand of CM077259.1, from coordinate 23,307,751 downwards.
CAACTCCTTATTCAGAGCGACATCCATTACCACATGGTCCCAACAACAGGACTGAGAAAACCCTCTCTCCTCAGAGCCTTGACTCATAACGCTTATATAAGGCTCAGCATAGGTAGAAACAGACTGTAGGGAAACCGTCCCATGTTAAAAGCGAGGGATAACGCACTACTCTTCTGTCAGGGGAGGTCTGGGACAGCACTGAACTCACTCTACATGACAGCTGTCAATTTGATTCATTCTTAATGTCAATTATGTTTGGGTAGGGTTGGACAGCAAGCTGGACTGCTGGGGTCTGGAGGTGTGAGATCTCTGTCTAATAGCTTAATGTTACAAGGATTTTATGAATAGTGCTACTAATTTAAAATTACAAACCCAATGGGTAGCTACCATAAAGTAACCTAACTGAAAATCTTCATAAATTACTCTTTACTTTAATTTTGAGGTAACAGGGTTGAAGTTTTGAACATCACATTTAACACTAGTTGCTATGCAACCATGCATTCAATCCAAGAAATTTGCCACTGACCTTTCCTGAGTGCAAAGTTTGGTGAGTTCTCACCACAGAGATAAAAAGTTAGAACTGTTAAAATTGTGTATTATTATTATTATAAATATAGCTGCAAGCAGCAATTACTGGACCAAGAACAGCAGTGGCAGATATGCTGTGACTTAAACACAATTAAAAGAGTCACCAGAAATATGATTGTAGGATAAACGGTTCAACAGAACTGGTCAGACTTAGCCATTTTCAGCCACTAGGAGGTGCAGTTCCTAAAGTTCTGAGGAACCCTAAAGGCTGTTACACAACATGCAAATCGTCGGACCGTCGTTGAGCGTCTGTCAGCACAGTTTTTGGCATGTGTTCTGTTGGCTGTTAACTTTTCGGCTGATTGAGCATGTTGAAACGATGTCGGCGCTGTCAGATTACTCTGGCATTTATGTGGACACGAGAAACAGCATTGCGGCTTGTTTTCGTTGAATTGCACTAATTCCATTGTGTTCTGCTAATTTCATTGTGTTGCGCTAATTTCTTTGTGTTGTGGCTTGTTTCCATTGTGTCTTGCTTATTCATTGTGTTGTGCTAATTTGTTGCGTTGCACTAATTTCGTTGTGTTGTGGCTTGTTTCCGTTGTGTTTTGTTTATTCGTTGTGTTGTGCTAATTTGTTGCGTTACACTAATATTGCTGTGTTGTGACTTGTTTCTGTTGTGTTGCTGCTTGTTTCCATTGTGTTTTGCTAATTCGTTGTGTTGTGGCTTGCTTCTGTAGTGTTTTGCTAGTTCGTTGTGTTGCGCTAATTTTGTTGTGTTGTGACTTGTTTTTCAGTTCCACCTTCCTGAAGTCCATGTTGTTTTGATTGGGTTTTTGTTCTTCCATTTAAATTTAGACTTCAAAATTCATCAGTCCATACCTTGCCCTTGGCCGGTTGTGTGTAAGCTTTCAGGCGAAGGCGGAGGTCATGAGCAGTGTCCATCAGATACTGTGAGGATCGAATCAAGATCTCATCCACTGGACCGGCTGCAGGCCAGTGAGCCTTCATTACTGAACTGCTCTGTATGGAGAGAAAATAACGAGTGTGTTAACTGTGCAGCTCAGCTTAATTTCTGTTTCTACTGAAACTGACAAAAAAAAACAAAAAAAAACAAATGAAAACAACTAAGGGATAATGTATAGTCAGCTAGTCCTTATCAGCAGTTTATAGCAATACATTCTTCCATAGCATTACAATTGTAAAATTAAATGGACAAAATGTAATAACTCATTTATTTTGTGGAATCCCAAATATGTACAGGTGCATCTCAATAAATTAGAATGTCGTGGAAAAGTTTATTTCAGTAATTCAACTCAAATTGTGAAACTCGTGTATTAAATAAATTCAATGCACACAGACTGAAGTAGTTTAAGTCTTTGGTTCTTTTAATTGTGATGATTTTGGCTCACATTTAACAAAAACCCACCAATTCACTATCTCAACAAATTAGAATATGGTTACATGCCAATCAGCTAATCAACTCAAAACACCTGCAAAGGTTTCCTGAGCCTTCAAAATGGTCTCTCAGTTTGGTTCACTAGGCTACACAATCAAGGTGAAGACTGCTGATCTGACAGTTGTCCAGAAGACAATCACTGACACCCTTCACAAGGAGGGTAAGCCACAAACATTCATTGCCAAAGAAGCTGGCTGTTCACAGAGTGCTGTATCCAAGCATGTAAACAGAAAGTCGAGTGGAAGGAAAAAGTGTGGAAGAAAAAGATGCACAACCAACCGAGAGAACCGCAGCCTTATGAGGATTGTCAAGCAAAATCGATTCAAGAATTTGGGTGAACTTCACAAGGAATGGACTGAGGCTGGGGTCAAGGCATCAAGAGCCACCACACACAGACGTGTCAAGGAATTTGGCTACAGTTGTCGTATACCTCTTGTGCGTCTTACCTGGGCTAAGGAGAAGAAGAACTGGACTGTTGCCCAGTGGTCCAAAGTCCTCTTTTCAGATGAGAGCAAGTTTTGAATTTCATTTGGAAACCAAGGTCCTAGAGTCTGGAGGAAGGGTGGAGAAGCTCATAGCCCAAGTTGCTTGAAGTCCAGTGTTACGTTTCCACAGTCTGTGATGATTTGGGGTGCAATGTCATCTGCTGGTGTTGGTCCATTGTGGTTTTTGAAAACCAAAGTCACTGCACCCGTTTACCAAGAAATTTTGGAGCACTTCATGCTTCCTTCTGCTGACCAGCTTTTTAAAGATGCTGATTTCATTTTCCAGCAGGATTTGGCACCTGCCCACACTGCCAAAAGCACCAAAAGTTGGTTAAATGACCATGGTGTTGATGTGCTTGACTGGCCAGCAAACTCACCAGACCTGAACCCCATAGAGAATCTATGGGGTATTGTCAAGGCTCCAACGCGCCTCATTCATTAGCTTCCATACCACCTCAGCAGTGCCACAAACTGATCAGCTCCATGCCACGCCGAATTGAGGCAGTAATTAAAGCAAAAGGAGCCCCTACCAAGTACTGAGTGCATATACAGTAAATGAACATACTTTCCAGAAGGCCAACAATTCACTAAAAATTTTTTTTTTTTATTTGGTCTTATGAAGTATTCTAATTTGTTGAGATAGTGAATTGGTGGGTTTTTGTTAAATGTGAGCTAAAATCATCACAATTAAAAGAACCAAAGACTTAAACTACTTCAGTCTGTGTGCATTGAATTTAATACACGAGTTTCACAATTTGAGTTGAATTACTGAAATAAATGAACTTTTCCACGACATTCTAATTTATTGAGATGCACCTGTATGTATGCATATGTATTTCCCCCCAAATGAGGGTAATTAAAACTATTTAAGAATATTTTGTAAATGTCAATTCACAATGCTGTCAAAAGTATGACACTGTTGCATGATTGTAACTGTTGCATAGAGTTTAGGATTTGTGCCTTTGAAACAAAACTGGAATACCAAGGTGTACTGTATGTGTGGAGAATGCTATTTACTGTAGTTCCACAATAGTATGATTGACTGTGAAATGTTATGGTTTAGAAATAAGCAGGCAATTCCTTAGTGGAAACATGTCCTTCAGCGTAGAGGGGGTCTCACCTTCCCCAGCAGGGACCAGGTGTGTTCACACAGGTGGGGGCAGATAGGAGCCAGCAGGAGTGTTTGGTTCTCAATAAACTGGAACACAAGATCCCTGTGCATGCCCTCGATGGCCAGCTCCCTGTATTTATCCTTGGCGGCCTTCAAAGAATGAAGAACTACTTGTTTTACATAGCCTCACTGCCATAGTTTACACTGCTGAAAATATCATGGAATGACACATGCAGTCTCTTGAAGTGACAATGTGCTATTGTTCTTTTTAATGAATATTACTAAAGTACAGTAGATATAATTGCTCTATATGACTCCATCCCACGATTATTTAGCCAACGGATGTTGACTTGAAGGATGGTGGATGTAATTGCGTATGTGTTACCTGGAATTCAAAGAAGCCGCTCTTCAATGCCTCCTTGTACATCATTCTCTCATAGTGCTGCTCTGTTTTAATGATGCTGGAATTCATTTCACTGCAGACAAACACAGATAATCAGGTGGAAATAATAAAAAGGTGGAAAAAATTAAAATAAATAAATAAAGACCCTTTTACAGATTAAAATTGTGCCTTAATTTTGCAGTTAAATAATTCTAAACAGACGGACAGACTGACTGAATCTTCTATATATACACACACTACTGTTCAAAAGTTTGGGTTTGGTAGGACTTAAATGACCAAGGCTTTATTTATTTGATTAAAAATAAATATATTTTTCATTATATTTTAAAATGTAATTTATTCCTGTGATAGCAAACTTGCATTTTCAGCATCATTACTCCAGTCTTCAGTGTGACATGATCCTTCAGAAATCATTTTAATATGCTGATTTGCATCTCAGGAAACATTTCTTAATATTATCAATGTTGAAAACAGTTGTGCTGCTGTGTCATTTTTCAGGATTCTTTGGAAAGTTCAAAAGAACAACATTTAAATCATAAATCTGTTGTAAAATGTTAAATGTCCTTACTGTAACTTTTGATTAATTTGTCATTCTGCATAACAGAATTAATTTCTTTCAGGAAAAAAAATAATAATAATAAAATAATTTTACTGAACCCAAACCTTTGAATGGTAGTGTACCTATTCTTATGTTATTTTATTTACTTCAGGTACTATTACTTCAACAGTACACTTCTATTATTGTTATTATACCACAACATAATATAATATATTCACTATATTACTGCATGAAAACAACTGAATTTTACGTGAATGCCTTTTTTTTTTTTTTTGTTTCACACTTCTGTCAGCACTTTATGTTACCTAATAAATACTCTGTCATTAAATGTGTCCGCTGGTCCGGTCCTCAGGTTGTTCTGATTGGCGATCATCTCTTTCACCCATTCCACCCATGTGAAGAGACGCAATATTCCTGCATCTGCCATGGCCTCGACAAAGTTAGCATCCTCCACTGTGTCTCCTGCATCAGCCAGAGACAAACGCATACCTACGATAGACAGACAGACAGACAGAGAGAGAGACAGTTTGGCATTGGTTTAATGAGGCTTATGGCATTCACATTCATAAATCTCCATTACAGGTCACATAAAAGAGACATATCCTCTTTGAGAGGATCAGAAAGTTAGACTTTACATGCATAAGGATTAAACCTACTCCTGCTGCAGTAAGAGTCTGACTGCATGTAAAGTGTTTGGCCTTCAAATGAGCCGGTATTTAGGAAGGACTTACCATCTGCTGAAAACTTATCAATGGCTTGACTCAAAGTGAGAAAGTTGCCAGTGGATTTGGACATCTGGTGGGTATAAGCACACCTAATTAGACGACTGAAGAGGACCATCCACAACAATGTGCGTTCGTAAATACAAAATTATTTGGTTAATTGAAATACAACTGAAAACAAACAAACAAACAAACAAACAACTTGGCATTTAGAAATGTTGCCTTGTCAATTAACTGAAATAAAATAAGTTTAAGTACTAAAATGACTAAAACTGAAATAAAAATCAAAGTCAATGAAAGGCAAAAATTAATATTTAAAAAAAAGCACATAACATTACTAAAACTTAAATTAAAACAAAAGCTGAAAATATAAAATAAAAGCTAAATCAAAATGTTAATAAATACTATAACAGTATGGTCATTTATGGACTTTTTGTTAAGATATTTGTAAAGATATTTGTAAAGAAATTTTCAGAAATGTGGCCCTCACAATTACACTGAAAAACAATTTATTGTACTGTAGCTAAGGTTATAGCAAACTCAGTGCATGTCTTTCCTAACAAGAAAGACAAGGAGAGGAACTCACCTTTTCAGAGTTTAGCAAAACATGACCGTTGGCACGTATTCCTTTTGGCCATTTGTCACTATCATTAAAAAAAAAAAAAAAAACATACAATTTGCAAAAAGCGTGAAAATGTGTAGTAATGCAATCAATCAATATCAATCAGTGTGATAAAAAATGAAACCACTATATTACTACTAGAATATTACGTTCTCATCCCTGGTTAACGTTAATAAAATTGCACTTCACCTTTAAATTAAGTAATAATGGTAGTAAAATCTACTTTACATTGCAATAAATTACTTTTTGTAATGTAAACAGTTTTTTCTTCTAAATAAGTAAACTGCAGTGTACCTGTCATTGGGCCACATGGCTACATGATTGTAGATGTAATAGGAGAGGTGGTTTGGCACCAGATCTTTCCCTGAAACTCTCACATCTACAGGGTACCAGAACTCAAACTCCCTCTTCAGCTTCTGCAGGTTTTCCTTTGGGATGTCCGTCTTTGGGAAAGGTGCTGTTTTGAAGAAGATGTAATCCCACACCTCCCTCGTCATCTGCTCCGCTCTAATGGGAGGAAATGTGTTTTTGTGAATCACTTTTTTGTGGATTACTATTTTTACTCAAGTAACAATAAATATGTGTGGCAGTATATTCAGATGGTCAGAAACAACATTGTCCATGTTATTTTTGTTCTCAGTTTGATTCACAGTGAATCTGACACATTTTATGTAAACTTTATCTTTTAATTCTCAAAAAAATGATTTTTTTTACTTAATTTAATAGCATATTTTCCATGATATTTTTTGCTGGATTTATCATCTGAACACTGTGGGGTTGTTAAATGCAAGTAGATATTAGAGTACATGTAAATTATACTTTATTTACTTGTTAAATTAATTTTAAATTAAATATATTACCTATGTTCGCAAAATTAAGTTGATATATAATGTTCATACGCAAAATTTACTTCTTAATTATATTACTATAGAGTCCTGCAGTGATGGTGCATTTTTGTAGGCCAACCCACAAGTTACCATCAGGGTGGTTCCCTCAACAAAAAAACAACAGGATTCTTCTTTAGGCTTTTGGATTATTGCCAAAAATACAACAAAAATTGATTATTATATGTTTTGTACACAAATGAACAACTTGAAATTAATTTTGAAGACCAAATATAATTGGCAGCAAAAAAAAAAAAAAAAAAAAAGCTAAACATAGGCTATAAACGAACCACACCACAGTCGCATGACTTCGACGTCACCACCATTAAGAATTTTCTAACTAGAATAGTTTGCATGAGTATGATTACTCATACACAATGAGGCTGTAAAAGCAAACTATATGAGTTTTCCTGTTTGGTGTGCTGCCGTTTAATGTCCCTGACAACCACAGTAGTGCCATTTAGCCACCTGCTAGCAACCTCTTTTTTCAAGATAAGAAAAAGTTTTTAACAAGAGTGTAATATCTTGAGCTCATGTTCACCACAGATGTTATTTCAGGCATTTAACTAAAAAACTCATTCAAAACAACCCATTGACTGGATGATGGATCCAGAAGTGCTAAAATGCTCATTTTTGGGTTTCGGCCTACAAAAATGTCATCCCTGCAGCACTCTATTTAATCTTTAAAGTGACTCAGTGACTACCTGCCCCATGCTGGTGGTAAAATGTCAAGTGTTAAGCAGAATAATTTGGCAAAATGTGAATGATTTACATATAATATAAAGAAGCAGGGGTGGGCGACATACCGGTAGACACTATTAACCAGCGGTTACATTCTCACGTGACGTTGCTGTGCTACATGGTCACAGAAACTTGTCGTTTGCATGTGTTTTAAAGCATTGCGGTTTAAAAACAAGAGAGTTTTTCTCTTTTGCCGCTGATTGCGCTTCAACATTTCACTATACAATGTGTGCGCTGTCTGAGAAACTGTTTCTGAGCACTGTCAGAGAGGCGCGCATGTGAAGACGGTGCTCATAGAGTGCGGGAGTTATTTTTGCAACTTTATAGGTCGTGAACGGTTAAATACACACACTTGTATGTGTCAAAATGCCTGTCTTTGCAAGTATCCTCTTAACACAGCAGAATCGGATCAGATTCCTGCCTAAAGTATTGCAGTCACGGATAAAAAAATAACAAGCGTAAATACAAAATTTAAAAACGCAAGTAAAAATATATTGCACAAGATTTAAAAATGAAAGCAAAGTTTTCAGTATAGCAAACAACTGTCACGGATAGAAAAATAATAAGCGCAAATCAAAAAATTAATAATGCATTTTTAAAAGATAAGCATGAATCAAAACTTTAAACATTTAAAATCATATTGCACAAAATTTAAATATTCACGCAAAATTATCTGACTTGCGCACAAAATCATGTTTTCCTTGTTTAGATTTCTGTTTTTTCTGCTCGCAGACATTTTCTGCTCATATTTTTATTTTTTGTATACTTACGCTGTTTTTCCCTTTGCTCGTTTCCACGTTCTGCGCTTGCTTTTCCAAAAGTTGTGGTTAGAGTTTCATGTAAATCAGGGCGGCTTTAAGCATCATCATTGGTCCACTAGTTCTTGATTGACAGCTCCTCAGCCAATGAGTCGAAGAGGGGCGGTGACGTCACTCCAACGCGCCTCATTCATTAGCTGCGATGCTCAGTGCTCTGTTCACTTGTACAGGTGAAAATGGATAACTGTCAGCTGGGAAACATCTTTCCATACAGGACGCCGTTATATGTGTCCGCCTGTCACTGCTGTACGCCTGCCTGGCGATCCGTTAACGTTAAATGAGCCATCCTAGTGACTCGTCGTGGTTATATTCACCTGTATTTATTCGGCTATGGACACATCGCGAACGGGAGCAGCCACAATATGCACCAGCCTCGCGAAGTCACCCTTATATGTGCCTGGCTCGCCCATACCTGACTGATAATAAGTCTTATGGATATTACTGTTGTTAGGAGAGGATAATAGGAGTAAGAGTAATACATCCAGGTCATAATTGTCTAGTTTTGCTGAATAGCTCGTAGTTGTTAACTGTCTGTAGGCAATATTTTGCTTATTTTTGTGTCATGTATTGTTTTTTTGTAAACAGCTTTGCAGCTTTTCTTTCATGTACAGTATGTAATTGATAAGGTTGATGGTTTTGTAAGATTTATCACATTTTGTGTTACTCTGAGATTATAAAATGACATTAAGCAATATCACGAGGAAGAGTGTTTTCCCCGAATATCAGCTCCATTGAAAATCTTTATTGAACTGTAGTATAAAATCAATAACAAGTAAATTTTGAGTGAGTTTAATATTGTAAATATTTTCTCATTTTGCACTATTTTGATAAAGTGTCCAAACAAAGCCACAGCAGAACAGTGTCCTACAAGCAACACACAGCAGCCTTTCATATTGAATGATTCACTTTATTCCTCACTGAATGAATCTGCCGTTTGAATGAATGATTTAATGTCTTACTCTAAAGATACTTGCCGCCACCTGCTGACTGTTTTACTTTCATGTTGTTGCTGTATTCTAACTTTATATATTTAAAACGTAAATTTTATAGTGTCATGCAATTATATATGTAGCTTGTTGCATAGTGTTTATGTAAATAAACACAATATGCAAATAAATAATTGTGTAGATATCAAATCCACCTGGCCTCTGTAACTGTCTCCTCTGTAACACTGTCATGTGCATTGATCAGTAGTCAAATCTAGCATAGTCAATGCAAAAACATTACATTCATTCATTCATAATTAATTTACCAATTTACTCATTTAACGTTAAAGGACCGCCAGGCAGGCATACAGCAGTGACAGGCGGACACATATAATGGTGTCCTGTATGGAAAGATGTTTCCCAGCTGACAGTTATCCATTTTCACCTGTACAAGTGAACAGAGCACTGATCATCGGCTAATGAATGAGGCGCGGTGGAGTGACGTCACCGCCCCTCTTCGACTGATTGGCTGAGGAGCTGTCAATCAAGAACTAGTGGACCAATGATGATGCTTAAACCCGCCCTGATTTACATGTAACTCTAACCACAACTTTTGGAAAAGCAAGCGCAGAACGTGGAAACGAGCGAAAGGCAAAACAGCATAAGCATACAAAAAATAAAAATATGAGCAGAAAATGTCTGAGAGCAGAAAAAACAGAAATATAAACAAGGAAAACATGATTTTGTGCGCAAGTCAGATAATTTTGCGTGAATACTTAAATTTTGTGCAATATGATTTTAAATGTGTTTAAAGTTTTGATACATGCTTATTATTTTTTAAAAATGCATTATTTAATTTTTTGATTTACGCTTATTTTTCTCTCCGTGACCATTGTTTGCTATACTGAAAACTTTGCTTTCATTTTTAAATCTTGTGCAATATATTTTTACTTGAGTTTTTAAATGTTTTTACGCTTGTTATTTTTTTTTTTTTATCCGTGACTGCAATACTTCAGGTGGGAATCTGATCCCATACAGCAGGTCTTAAGTGAAAGCAAACATGAAAGAAAGAATACATGTGTAACAGTATATTGGATCCAGGAAGCTCTTGGATATTATATTCCTGCTGTCTGTTCACTTTTGTAACTTTAATAAGAAGAAATATATATTTAATTTACACAGTGAAGAATATGCAGTGTTTTTTGTTCATTTGATCACTTTGTACAATGTATAAAGTTGCATTTCTTATTCTACTGTATTTTTTTAGTCCTATTGCTTGTAATTAGTTATTATTTAATCGCTGACTGTTTACTTGTCTTCGGTGAGCTTATGTTTTTTTGTTGTTGTTGCTGTTGTTTTTTAATTTAGGATAGTATTGTTTTTTTGTAATATTGATACTGGTGACAAGAATAATGAAATTTATATGGTATCAAAAATTTAGATTTTATTAAGACCTTATTTAAAGCTAAAATAACTATATTGTGATATATCATTACCGTGAAATATAATTACTCATATCGTGATATAAAATTTTGGTCATATTGCTCACCCCTATAAAGAAGGACTGCAAATTCCAAACGATCATTTCAAAATGTTTTATGTTTACATTCTTATGTTTTTTCGTCAACCACTTTTCCTCTTTCCTGTTTAATTGATGTTCAGCCTACAAAACCTTGGATTATGTAAATTTGGTAGTTAGAATTGTCTTGTTTATTCTATAATTTACATCGTTTTGCAGTTTTTAACAGTCCTACTTTTTCTGGAAAAGCAAATAATACCTGATTCCCAGTGGCGAGGGTCCTTGTCCGTTGAGGACCCCTCCCTGGAGGAGATGTGCCACGGTGTAGTAAGCCATATAAATGGTGGAGTCCGACAGGGACTCAATGAGCCATTGTTCATCCCATGGCAACCGGGTTCCTATGGGAACCAAACACATAAAAGAAGTCCAAAATCAAAGGTTCTCTCTAAGGAATAGAACGAAAATTGCTGATGGTATCGCTGAGTGGTTTGGGGCCAAGGGAGGAGCGAGGAATAAGAGTATTACAAAAGAAATATAGATGGGCCTTGTCCTTACAAAACCACTTTGATTAAGATAAGCTTCACACAAAGGCAGCCATCTGAGATGATTTCAAAAGGATGTGTGCAAAGAAAACTTTGTGCAGTTTGCCTAACTATTACAAGCCATTTATGTCAAAAGAAAAATCGAACAGGATGCAAGAAATGCTGGCAACAAAGCTTGTTAACTACAGTGACACACAGATAAGCCGGGCTTACCTAACCCATATGTTCTGGAACAGGCATGTTCCTGAAGCCAAGCCAATGATGCTTCAAAGTTCCTCCTGGTTTCATCACAGAACCTGAGGAGCAAAGCATACAGTCAATATTCACACATTCATACAGCCTCTCCAGCAATAATGGTGCCACGTAGCAACTTGACAATTTCCACTGTACTCTCCCAAAGCCACAAAGTGTGAGACTTACGTCTCCAGAGCCTCCAGGTTGCTCACGGCTTGTTTTTTCCATTCCTCGTTGCCATAATCCAGATACCTGACAGATAAAGAGCCCAGTCACTCTCTGACAAGTCAAATCGATTAGGGATGCCTCAAGGCAAGTCACCACGACAAAAAAGGGCTAAAATCCCACAAGATCACAGGGGTAGGACATGATTTGATTGAAGAGGAAGTGAATATACTACAAGACAGTAGTGGATGTTATCACGCTTTCTGAGATAAAATAGTATGTAGCATCTGTATGAGAGTGTTTTCTGCACTGACCATTGATCACACAACGCCACAACACACTCGTCTGCAGACCGAGATAACACCTGCTTCTCCGGCTCCATGTAGATCATCGCCTCACCCTAACAAAAATAAATAAATAAAAATTTTCCTCTCCATACTTAATTTATTTTAAAATTATTTTCCCAACTCAACATTTAATGTTCAATCATTAACCCTATAAAGCCTACTGTTTCATATGATATACAAACTTCTAAGGCCTCTAAATGATCAACCCGTTGTACATAATCTACTACATGCCTTCTGGTGTCTGACTGATAATTTTTAACAAGTAAAAGGCCTTTTAGTATAATTTAAAAAAAAAAAAATGTCCACCTTCAGGTTGTGGTGCACGTCTTGAAATATTTAATGAATGTTTAGAAAAATCATGTTAAAATATAAGTATCAAATATGATAGATCAGGCTTTAGAGCAATGTTTATTTGTATGTATATATCTCAATCATTCTTGGATTGCATTGCATTATATGTTTTGCCCCCCACATTAAAATCTACAGAGCTTTGATCAAAAAACCAAGCATTTAATTTTTTCCTTAAATGGATATCGTTTTTGTATTACTGAACAATAATTAGATTGCAAATCTATTTGTTTAAAAGTCTCTAAATTCTATTGATATTTAATCATATCATATATCTAATTTACTTCACTATTAATCATTCTTTACGTACTTACACTTCCGTGGAAATTAATTTGATATCTCCGCAAGTGACTGCAATGCTGCTCAAGTATAATATAAGTATAGTATAAGTATAGTATATATAATGTATAGTATAGTATAGTATATATAATGCTACAAAAAAATGCTAGTATAGTATATATAATGCTACAAAATACACATTATTACACACAACTAACATGTTTAAAATTTTGCTGGGTGATAGAGCATTAATAAGGTGTTGTTTTCTGCAAGATGTAGACAAGCTACTCACCGTAAAGTGGTAAAATTAGCATGCCAAAAACATTAACGATTCAGATAACATGCAATTCAAAATGAAAACTAATGTAATATCTTTACTGATTTGTTTGCTTACTGACAATGCATAATTAAAAAAAAATAAAAGGTTTTTTTTTTTTTTTTTTAATCATTTTAAATAATTCAACTATGTTTTTTAAGTAGTTTAAAATGGATGATTACATTCATGCAAAATTTGATAGACTCCCTTGGTATTTGTTCTCCAATAACATTGTACTTTGTCTATTTATTATGCCTACTGTAAATATTAATGCTGCTGTTGTTGTTGTAAAAGCATAAATGTTTTTATTATTGTAAATGAAGTAGGTAGAGTTAACAATATTTAACAAAAACAGAATTAATACATTAAATGAATATCAGTTTTGCATATCAGTTATTGGACAGAAACATACAAATTACTGGTATTGCACTGCTATAAAAAAAAGTGCATTTTAAAACAGTCTGCTATACTGTTATAAAGATCTCAATGATTTACATTATTACAAGCTATCAGAATTTCATCTTATTTACATCAACAACTGAATTTTTTTCTTTTTGGCACTGTCTAAACTGTTCCATTTAAAAAAAAAAAAAAAAAAACCGGACTATTTTATCATATGTTATGCTTTACAGGGTTAACATATGGTCCACTAACCTTCTCCACCATCATCTTCTGAATAGGCTTCTTAACATCCTGGACCATCTGTCCCTTGAAACCCTCCACTAACATGATCTAGCAAAACAAAGTTCAGTAAAGTTGTTCAGATCTTCACATGTAGGAATAAGCTGTCATTTAGCAGATATCTAAAGCAACTAAAATAAGCATATTTCATAAATTGCCCTTATATGCATTCATATTTGAGTGATGTTGGTGTTCAGATGGCCTCACCCCCTCATAAAAGCCCTTAAGGTACAGCTTCTCTTTGGCCTCAGCCAGTTTCTCTCTGTCATTCTGGCTTTGGATCTTTAGTTCATCACAAATCAGAGGAGCTGACAGGTTCCCATATCCTGGAATCTCAATGATGGGTATCTGGTAGAACAGAAAACTATAAGCCACTTCAGACACACAGAATCAAGGATGTTTTGAAAACTTAAAAATAATCTGACAGGCACAGCATGGCAAATGGCCTTTTTTTTATATATATAAAGCTGTCAATAGCTTATGCAGTAGCTCACATGGCAAACCCATACTTGATAGCTATGAAGACAAATAAATTATAGCCACTTTCTTGAAACAGCTTGGTAACCGCTGCTTTCTAATCTATTTTAGACTGCAACATTAATAATAAACTCTAATCACATAATGTGATGCCTTTACTGATTTGTTTGCTACTTTCCCAAAATTGCGTAATTTAAAAAAGTAATTTTTAAAAACTAATTTTAAATAAAGTAGTTAAAATGAATGATTACATTTATACAAAAGTTGATAGACTCTCGTGATTTATGTTCTCCAACTGAAAACATTAAACTGTTAATTTATTTTGCGTACTGTTAATATTAATGTTGCTGTTGTTGTTGTACAAGCATGCCATGTTTTATTTATTAGTGAGAAAAATCTCATTACATTTACAATTACATTTTTTGCCAAACTGTGCAGCCCTACTCTGTATTGTTAATATTTATTTTAACATTACATACTTTAACATACACACCTTATTTTAACATTAAACACTTTTTATTATTAATTGTAGCCCTGGAACTCTCTCAAACCGCCATTGGGCATTTTTCATTGTTGAGCCTTGGATGGGGTTTTCTTTAAAAATGTTTCTTACCGGCTCAAACGGTAGAACCATATAATCTTGAATTCCATACTTCTCCCTCAAAGCCTATAGAAAAAAAACAACATGTTCAGACATTTTTGTATTAGGTACATTCACCTTATCCGAACTACAGTTATCTCTCTGGGAATTTTCCTCGTTGAAGGAACTCTAACAGTAATCGAATCAAGAAAAGAAAGTGAAATGCCATAAAACAAATACAACACCTGTTTCTTTTTAATGTCCCTCAGAGCGGCGATATCATCAGGCGCATCTGACGGAACACTGGTGACAACTCCAGTTCCTGTGATGACAAATTAGATTTCAACAAACTCCATAATAAGGTAACTTACTTTAAATGCTCCACCTCACATTTTTTCCAAAAACAACATTTTTTCCCACAGTCAGGCAACCAGTGATCGATATTAAAATGTCAGACATATCAATTTGGGGACGGCCCTTTCAGGATGAAATCAGGAGCCCAGGGTATAAGAAAAAGAATAACTGATGAATCACATTAGGTGAGGAGCAGTTTGTGTTTGGAGTAATGTGGTCTGTGCAGCCTGAGGGAACATCCATTTCAGACATATCCATATTCCATTTTTCCTAGCTTCACTGTGCTCCGCAATGAGTAACGCCACTTTCACTTTGGCTATTAAAACCATGCGGTATTGCCCTGCGGCCTATTGAGAGATGCATCTTTTCTGTGCAGGGGTAATGTGATGCGACGATATTATGGGCTGGTGTCAGGTACCTTTGTCTTCTTTAATGGTGAGCATTGGCAGGGCATAAATGGTCTTGTGTGAGGTGAGGGGGGCGCTCAATGCACAGCCGAGGACGTCCTGGAAAAATGGGAGAAGGAGTGAGTCTGTGAAGGAGCAGTCAGTGTGCATAAACTTGATTCAGTTTGTGAATTAAATTGTGTAATTTAATTGAAGATTACTGAAAATACTTGTCATAAGTTGCATTGCATTGTTAATAAATTAAAATAATTATATAATAAAATAATAAATAAATAAATATATATATATATATATATATATATATATATATATATATATATATATATATATATATATATATATATATACACACACACATTATATATATATATATATATATATATATATATATATATATATATATATATATATATATATATATGTGTGTGTGTGTGTGTGTGTATGTATATATATATATATATATATATATATATATATATAATTCTTTTTTTTGTAGTTAACATTCAATTTCTTTCTTTTTAAATACAGAAAACAGTTAAAATTACTGTTATTTTATAATGAATCAGAATAATAGAAATAGGATATAATGACAACGTATAATATGAAACAAATCACATTTTCATCGAGTGAATGTCATATAAATGTTACACGTCACATCCCAATAAATAAATGAATACCTGAAATACATATTTTCAAATAAATCAGTTATTGCCTATTTTTAAGACTAAGATTTTTCACAGTGTGACATTTTCAAGACAACTAGGCACATTATGACAAAGTCATAATATTAATAATGTTGCTACTATTATGATCAATATAAAATAATAATAATAATAATAGCAAGTAGTGTGTTTTAGAGACACAAACTTGGCCCATGATGTTCATGATGACAGGAACCACTCCATTCTCTTTGGTAAAGCCCTGGTAGGACATATTCCTGGCTGACCGCTGCGTGCTGATGAACAGATCACCGCTGGTTGTCTCAAATATAATGTACTTCATATCTGGCCGAATCCAGCAATTCGTCTGACCAAACATGGTTTCAGGCCTCAGAGTCGCAGCCACCAGGAAAACGTTCTTGCCTTTAAGGCCACTGAAAACATTTGGAAAATAACAAAAACCCTTTAAACAGAGTTCAACAAGTACAATGTTTTTGGTACCATGGTCATAGCATGACATTCTTTAGAGTACCATGATGATAAATCAATATGACAATCATTCAGTACCATATTATTATGGATTGTACCTCAATTTTGCTGGGTAAGGTTCCATAATCTTCATCTTAATCAGGGTGTACTCTTGAGGACCAATTCCCTGCGATACAGAACATTACTACAGATACACACATCCATTCTACTTTATAGCAAAACAGGAATTTCTTAATTAAAAACAGCACTCACCTCTCCTGTCTGTCTGTCATGGTCCATGCAAGGCTGACCATCTTTGGGAGAGTAAATGGTATATCTGTAAGAGTAAGAAAGGTTTAATTCTAAAATGAAACATTTTAGAATTTAAAAATAATTTCCGCAAAAACACTAACAAGATCGCGGAGTTAATTCATAAAAACGGAATTTACTCTATAGAGCGGAATGCCACAGAATTCGTCTATTTTTAGATGAATAAATGAAAAGAAGGTATGTCACTTAATTAGAATCGCGATCTAGACTAGTGTCTGTGAATATTAAAACACAAAAAGATTGTTTAAATATGAATCCTGCATGTTCCGCGTGCCTCGATATGAATGGCGGAGAAGCAGTTTTGTTTGCATCACATATAAGCAGGAGTGCAAATGCGCTTGTTTGGCAATATTTTGGATTTTGAAAAGCTTGTTGACTTTTGTTGTTTGTCTAAGGTGATTTTTGAATTTTTTTTTAACATTTGTTTCTTATTTATTTGGTTCCACAGTGTTTGCTGCTTTTTACTTTATTTAAACTTTGTGTATTTATTTTATTTTACATCAACTTGTATGTCGTGCCTCCAAGTTTTCGTATTCGTTTTGCTAATAAACGTTTTGCTAATAAAGGAAAGCAAGGAAAAGAGGGAAAACTCTAACAAACTAACCTGTTTTGGGCTTATTTATTTCAGTGAAAAAATGTTTTTGTTATTACGCAGAGAATAAAGTACCGAAAAAAGGTACCGTTAGGTACCGGTACCGTACCGGTTAAAATGTGAACGGTACCCAACCCTAATGTTCTAGGATTATTATTATTTATTTTTTTTTTTTACAAACATTAAATAATGTTCCAATAATGTGGCATGAAGGTTTTTTTTTTTTTTGAGACAACCTAAAAATAACTTGCATAAAATGGCTAATTTTAGGTGTCATTTTTGATGATATGTACTGTACAAACTTTGCTTTTCTCTGACAAAGTCCAACATTTCTGTATTTCTGATTATTAAACTTCAGTGTTGTAACTACTTATTAATAGGTAAAAATGTATTGCAATATTGTTTCCATACCTTTTCCCAAACTTGATCTTTTTTCTCTCTTTCAGAATGATGTACTGCCACCTCACAAAAGAGTCGTAGAAAGGGTTTACATCGGTCGTGATGAAGGAACGACGCCAGTCAGTCTACAACATTAATGAGAAAAACTTCATTTACAGACACAAATGTCAAATCATGTTGCTTTAAACGGCACACTACAAAGTAAAAGCCAGAATTACAAATATTCAAGTGAACTTTCACTACCTTCAGGCCCATTTTCTTCAGGTCTTCTACAGCAAGAGGAGGGAAATATTCCAGCCAATATTCAGCTTCAGCAAACTTCACGATTTCATCGTCCTGCAGCCCCAGAGATTTCATGATGTCCCACTGGTACTTGGAGCTTCCAGACTTTGCTACAGCTTTGCTCTGCCAAGGACATCACATTTCAAAAAAGTCAACTTTAATTTATTATATGTTAATACACCATTCATAGCTCATGGATCAACCCTCGTGGGGATTCAATCCTACAACATTTTGGTTATGATTTCCTCATAGCACACACTTACCCTCTTGCCCTTTGACTTGTCCTTGATGACGATCTCATCGGTGACCTTCTTCTGCTCTTCCTCCTCTTCATCTTCCTCAGGGAATTCGGGCGGGTTTCCATACAGCTCCATTTCTCTCTTCAGCTTGTCTGCACATGCCTGTTACACATAACACATATTTGATTACAAACGTGTACAGATCTGAGGTGCAGAACTTTGGGAGTTTAATCTACTCACTTTGATGGGCATCCCAGTGCAGTGAAGTCCAAACGGGAAAAGACAATGCTTTCCTTTCAGCCGCTGGTAGCCCATTGCAAACTACAGGACATCGGAGATTATAAGTGAATCATAAATGCTATGGAATGCTGTCTTGGATATTTTCTTTAATTTGATTTCAGACTCACCTCACACTTCGACAGGCAGAACGTATGTCCAAGGTGAAGTCTCCCATTCATGTATGGGTAAGGAAACGTAACAAAGTACTTGTTCTTACTGGGTAAACGGACAAGAATACATAATTAGTCATCAACATAATCTGTGCAACTTCAGAAAATATATCAAAAAAGGCTCACTTTGTATTTTCCTCAGTGGTGGCTGGAGCATCAATCTCAAAAATCTTTTCCTGCTCCCATTTCTTTTGAACCTCCTCCTCAATCTTCCTCAAGAAGTCAAGTTTTGCTGTTCCTTTGCGTTCCTGGAATGATATATAACATTAGATTAAAATATTATACATAAATACATACATACATATACATATATATACACACATACACATATATACATATATACACATATATATAGACACACATATACACACATATATATACACATATATATACACACATATATACACATATATACACATACATATATTCATACATATATACACATATATATACACATAAATATATACACATATATATATACACATAAATATATACACATACACAAATATACACATATACATATACACATAAATATACACATATATACATACATATATACATACATATATACACATATTCATACATATATACACATATATATACACATATATATATACACATATATATACACATAAATATATACACATATATATATACACATACACATAAATATACACATATACATATACACATAAATATACACACATACATATACACATAAATATACACACATAAATATACACATATATATACACACATATATATACACATATATATATACATATATATACACATATATATATACATATATATACACATATATATACACATATATATACACATATGTATATATATATATATATATATATATATATATATATATATTACTTCAGCAGAGCATCATTAATATATTATATAGCATATTAGGTATATTAGATATGTGCATTAAATTTCTTGTAAATAGTTAGAAATGTATTGAAACTTTAATTCAATTTTAATACATCATCTAGTGATCTGTTCAGTGTCATAGATTATGTTTATTAACGAAACATCCATCTACCAAAACGGTGAATTTTGCTGGTACTTGTGTCTAGATCTGAACATCAGTGCTGCACTCAGCACCTCTGATTGACAGCTGTCAACTCCATTCATATTACTCTGCCAACAAATTAATCCCATTTACAAAAAAGTAACAGCGTTATTGGGATCGCTCACTGTGTGGATCAAACATTTTCTCCTACTTTTCGTTCAGGACTCAAAGAAAAAAAGGGTAACTGAATTTGGGACAGATTTGCATGAAGCTAACGTTAGCTGCTAAAGGTAAACCATGCTGCTCAATGGACCGGTTTATTTCATTTTTTTGCTGTTTGAGACCATGAAGCAGGCAATACTCTAAACCGCATGAAGTAAAGAGTGTAAACTATTAAACCGGCTTAATATAAATAAAATTTACCGTCATTTTGATCTATTCGCTGTAACTTCAGCAGGATTTGTTGAAGAGTGAAACCCACGCCACGCTCTGCTGATGACACCGTACAGAAACGTCACCACCGGAAGACGGCGCTTTGTATTATGGGTAATGGAGTTCGTAGGGCCTCATTACTCTTCTTCCGGTTAACAGATCGCGTGTAGAAGTCACAGCACAGCTATCCTCAATAAGCCACATTTACCCAGAGTAATAATAATAATTTTGCAATTTTATTTTAATTTGCCATATTGTTGTTGTTGTTATTATTGTTGTTGGGGTGTGTAGGATTTTTTTTTTCTTCTCAGAAATATTACGTTCATCCAAACATTAAATCTTAAATAGTCTAACTCTGATGTAAAACTCTGACGAATAAAATTACTTAAAGTATATATCAATAAATAAGTGAGACAACAGAAAGTAAAATAAAATAAGTGAAATATAATAATATAATAGTTGGAAGGGGTATTTTGTATATTTGTACATTGTTACATTTATGCTTTTTTTCTTTTTCTTTTTTTTTTTTGAGCTTTCAGACTTGGGTCTGTGAGAACTGTTTTAGAATAATTGCTGGCGATTATGAAAAGTGGGGGACTGATAGTAATCATGATATGCATAATAGCATGTTAAAGCAGCTCTGTGATTGGCTGCCGCTGTTGCGTCGTGACGTTACGCAGAGCCTCCAGCAGCTCGCCCGACGTGCAGTGACTGACTACAGAAGGCCCAGTGTGTGATTATAGACGATGCTAGTAGGAGCTGCGCATAAACACCCAGCCTTTTATCAGTATTAATCAGTTGCGCGTCAGGATGATTATAGATAATGTTGACGCTCTGAAATCCTGGCTGGGTAAACTTCTTGAACCCATGTAAGTGATGAACAGTGACATTTTAAAGGGTGAAGCTAACTGCCGCCGCTAACATGCTAACAGCTTAGCTGGGTTTCAAACCACTAAACCGCGCGGCGAATAGATACCGTTTCCTTTGATTCTGCGTTTAAATGACAGTTCAGTTGTGTTGTATTTATATATATAAGCTCATATTGTTCAGAAATCCAACACACCGCCCAGTTAGAAACCATGTAACTGTTAGTTGCAAGCTAAGCTAAGAGTGTCTGCTGGCTGAGTGGGGTGGTCATCAAAACAGCCTGGTAGTTTTCATAGACTGGGCCAAAACAGGATCAGGGCACAAGTTATTTTAGTTTTAAAGCCTTGGCATGTGTGATCAGCAGGCAGACGGTTTATTTTTGAAGTCAGTAGTGTGTTTGGTGGTTGTTGCTCTAGCTGACAACTTGTCATGTGTTTGATCTCAGTGCATCATCCTAGTAGACCTTTTTGGAAAAGCTACTAGTAAACAACACTTATGTTGTGTTTATGGATACACTTGACTTTTGGATTAGTCTTTTGCGTGTGTGGATTTACATGAACTGAACCTGAGATCTTTTACAGATGTGATGCTGACCCATCTGCATTGGCAAACTACGTTGTGGCGTTAGTAAAGAAGGATAAACCAGAGAAAGAACTCCGAGCATTGTGTGCAGATCAGTTGGACGTTTTTCTTCAGAAAGGTATCTATAAAAAGTCTTCACATAGCTGTTTATTTTAAATTTAGAAACTGTTGTGAATACTGTGCACATAAGTATGCAATTATTAGTGAATTTAGGCCCTGAATTTAATGAATGGTTTAAAAAGATTATCATGTGCTTTGTGGTATTTACTGAATTGATTCATTGTTCTCTTCGTTTCACAGAGACTACAGGGTTTGTCGATAAACTCTTTGAATGTCTAACCACCAAAAATTATTTGGGAAATCCAGCTGCTAAAGAAGAGAATAAAGTCCCAGTGCAGAAGCTTGAGGAGAAGGAAGAGGTAAATAGTCAGTAATATAAAACAACAGCATAGAATATTCTTATCATTTGTAATATGAAATGTAAGCTGTATTATGACACAACTCTATATATATAAAGTTGGATACATAAGTGTATTCAAATTATATGGTATAATCGCATAAAGCGAGATATAGCAACTGCTTGATTGTTTATATCAAAAAAGGTAAACTGTATTATCGCCCAGCTCTAATCTGCTAGATGCAACTATAAGGCTTAAAGATGTTGTGACATTATAAACATTAGCATCGCGATTTTCTGTAAAACAATGTGTGTTGTTAAAAGCGCATAAAAATAAAATTGACTTGATTAAACATGTATAGTGGGGCGCTATACTCCTCAAAAGCCATGACAGATTTATAGTGTAAATAAATTGTGTTAATATTAACACATTTACATTTGTTTTCAGACTAGTCATGTTGAAGATGATAGGGATAACAGAAGAAGAAGAAGCCCATTAAGGAATCGTTCCGACTTCAACGAATCAAGGTTGGTCTTCAAAAGTGTTTTTTTTTTGTAATTTTTTTTTTTTTCTGTTTGTTGAGTCTTGTCTTGTGTACATATAAAGGTTACAGTTGTATTTTATTTATTTATTTATTTATTTATTTATATATATATTTTTTTTTTACAGTTTTATAATGTTATTTAATACTGTAATACAAAGCTGAATTTTCAGCATCATTACTCCAGTCTTCAGTGTCACGTGATCCTTCAGAAATCATTCTGATATGCTGATTTTCTGCTCAAGAAACTTTTACTATTATTATTATCAATGTTGAAAAGAGTTGTGGTTAAAATTGTTCTGGAAAACAGGATTTTTTTTTTTCCCAGGAATCTTTGATAAATAGAAAGTTCAAAAGAGCAGCATTTGAAATTGAAATTATTTGTAACAGTGTAGAAGTCTTTACTGTCACCTTTCAGTTTAATCAATATGATGCATCCTTGCTCATTGAAAGTATTAATTTCTTTAAAAAAAGAGTCCAAACATGGTACGTCAAAATAGTCCATGGAACATCCATGATATGTGTTCAAAACTCATTAGTAATGCAGAGTATCTATACATCTGAACTCAGGGCTAGAGATGACCGTAGGAGAGATGACCGTAAGCGGCGGGAACTGGACCGTCACGGAAAGAGCGGAGAATCATATCGAGACCGGCATGAGCGGCGAGGAGGAAGCTCACGGGGGAGAAGCTACAGTCGAAGCAGGAGTCGTAGCCGCAGTAGCAGCCGTGGAAAGAGCCGAGAGAGAGAGCACAATCAGAGGAGAGGTGAGCACCGTCCCAAAGCACTTCGGTCACTTTACTTTTACCTATACTTCTGTTCATTTGTGTGCAAAAGATGAGTGCTTAGAAATGTATTTAATTTAAATGGGCAATCGTTCCATAATATGATGCTCATTTTTTGGCCAGATTTATTATTTAATTCTTAAATACATAAAAAATAAATAAAATCAAACGTGGAAGGACTTAAATATACATCTTTTCTAATGAGCATATATTTAGAATTTTGTTTTTTAATTCAGGGCGATGTAACTGTCCTGAAATAATAATAAAAAAATAATAATAATAATTAAAAGAATGCCATTTTTGAAAGGAACAGTAAGTACTTTGGTATAATCTTTTGATATTATTTCTTAGGAAACAAAAGTGCATATTAATATTTGAAGACAATTTGAGGAATTTTTGAGGAGGAAATGATATCATAGAGAGAACCCCTGAAGACATTCATGGCTTTGAGGCTTTGTTTTTATAAAATTTGTGCTTATTATTTAATAATTGGTTATATGAGTTTTAAAAATGCCTTTTACCTTAAATATTTAAAAATAAATTCATAAAAAAGACTAATATAAGACTAGCATGTATGCAAGGTGAATATGAAAATGCTTGTAAGCAAAAAATACTTGGTTAAACTTATTTTTTCTAAAATAAAAAAAAAATAGTACAAAACTGTTTGAAACCAACATAAATACTTAGTATTGGGAATATAATTTTGGCACCTTTATTTTTAAGTATATATTTATTTATTTATTTTAATATTATTCCTATTTGTCATTGACTGTAACAATAATCAAATAACTGTCAAGATTCCTTTCTTTGCAAACAAATAGTCAACAAATAGGTCTTGATTTAAAATGTTTGTTTTTTTTTTTGTTTTTTTTTGTTTTTTTTTTCCAGTAGAGCACAGATCCAAATTTGAGCAGGAGCGGAAGGACACCGAGCCTTACAACCCATCCTCTGCCCACATGGGTAACCCACACCACCAGCAGACCCATCCACCCCCCCTGCTCCCTCTGCCCCTTCCTCAGCACCAGTTCCCCTCCTCAGGGAGCCCCGCCGTCCCCAACGCCGTAACCGTGGTAGCACCGGCTCACCTGCCCGACAGCACTACAGAGAGCTGGTCCACATACTTCACCAACCACAAAGATGGCAAGACGTTCAACAAGACCAACACGCTGAAACATCGCTGCAGAGACTATGACGGTAAGACGCAATTCACTTTGTCACATGATTGTTGTGATTATGGTGCTTGTATTACTTTTCCCTTACTTTTCTAATCAGTGTTGTTAGTGTTAATTACAGCTATTAAAATTAGTTTTTGGCAACTGAAATAAAGCTAAAATAAAATATAAATGTGTAATAAAAAACTTAGAACTGAAATTACTATAACGAAAATGGAAAAAAAATAAATCTGCATATAAAAAGTAAAAAAAAAAAATGACAAACTAATGTGTATCTATCCATCTATCCATCTATCCATCTATCTATCTATCTATCTTTTTTATTTAATAAAATAAGACATAATTCATATAAAATTTAATAAAATCAAATAAAAATAAATTAAAGCTAAATTTAAAAAATACTAAAAATAATGTCTATCTATTTATTTGTTTATAAAATAAAATATAATTCATAAAATAAAATGTAATAAACTGAAATAAATTAAAGCTAAATAGAAAAAATAAAAAAATACTAAAACCTCTGTCTGTCTGTCTATTTGTTTATTTATAAAATAAAATATAATTCATAAAATAAAATTTAACAAAATGAAATAAAAATAAATTAAAGCTAGAAAAGTAAAAAAAAAAATACTAAAACTAATATCTATCTATCTATCTATCTATCTATCTATCTATCTATCTATCTCTCTCTCTCTAACTCTCTCTCTCTCTCTCTCTCTCTCTCTCTCTATATATATATATATATATATATATATATATATATATATATATATATATATATATATATATATAAACATAAACTATTTATCTATAAAATAATAAATAAATAAACTTTTTGAGCTTTCACCTTTAATCAGCTCGTGTGGTGGTGTGTTTTTGTTTTGTTTTTTTGTGGATGAAGTCAATTCTAAAGTTCACACTGGTGTCCTAGAATAAACACAGGTGTAGTTCATCATATTAAATATAAACATGTAAATCTAATGTTTGACAACCAGAAAGTGTACAAAAATTGTACATTTTTGCTTGGTTGAAATAATAGATTTACTGTTCAAAATGAAGACAAAATGCTATTTTAAACGTTAAACCTAACAGACGTTGCGAAAAAGCTTAAAGTGCTCTTATACTCTTTTTCATAAATAAATGCGACTTAGTTTGATATTTTAACAATTAAGCTCCAAATGCGTTTTGCAGCCACTGGATGTCCCTAAAATCTAAGCCCAATGATGTATAAGACATCAGAAACACTGATGTGTCTTGATATTCTCAAAGGACACATTTTACTCTTTGGGGTGTCTATTTCTAAAGCATCACTAATGACTATGGCATAGCAGTCTCACTGCATGGCCTTCTGGGAGCTGTGTTAAACCGGCAGTGTTTATATTTACTACCCTGTCTTTCTGGAGCGAGGGTATTTTTCACACTGCTGGGAGTGGCAGGAGAACATCCACAGGGATTACTGAAGGATGGATCGTTAGCTCAATTGTCCCTGATCTTATTAAAGAAGCTGTGATTTAGCTTGTTGACAGGAAAGAGACGTGACAATCCATACTGTTTACATGGAGCAAACTCCACAGAAGAATGACCAGAAGTTCATCCACCTTGAGTATTTGTTTAAAATATTTGTACAAGGCTCAAATGTCAAAGTGCTTTAAAAAAAATTCAAGCTTTGTTTTTGTACTGTTGTGATATTGTTGATATTTTAATGTGTGTTTCTTTTTGTTGGCAGAGAAAGGATTTTGCATACGAGGCGATCTCTGTCCTTTTGACCACGGTAATGACCCTCTGATCGTGGATGACGTCACACTTCCTACCATGATCCCGTTTCCACCCCCACCAGGCCTGCCACGGATGCCCATGCCGCCGATGACCGAACCTCCTCCTGGCATGCCCATGCCCATGCCCATGCCGCTGCGTCCTCCTCACGGACAACCTCCGCCTCCAGGCATCTACCCCATGCCAGGTAAGTGTCGTTTTGATTTCAGCATGCTAGACTAGCTTTTTCCTAAAAAAAAAAATTAAATAATTGTATAGCAAAGGCTTGTTCATTTAGCCTTTGCTTGTTCATTTCTAAGTAAAATGAACAAGCAAAGGCTTGTTCATTTTATTTAGCATTATTAATTTAGCAATATGTTTATAATATCTCATATATATATATATATATATATATATATATATATATATATATATATATATATATATATATATATGTATATGTATATGTATATGTATGTGTGTGTGTGTATATATATATATATATATATATATATATATATATATATATATATATATATATATGTATGTATGTATGTATGTGTTTTAATTGCTGTTAATTTCTTGGGAAAATGAATGTAATGTGATTTTATTATTTTTATATATTTTTATTTATTTTGAGTTCTTTACATTTTTATTAAAAGTAGACATAATTATTAATCATTTCGATTTCAGTTTATTGTTAATGTTTATGAATTAACAATTAATGTTTATTAATCAATCACTTTTTCTTTTTTTTACATTTTTCATGTATTTTTTTTATTGCTCATTAATTGCATTAAAATCTTACAACAATAGGTATCAGAATAGAATTTCCAGAAAATAAGTCACACCTGAAATAAAAAGCACACAAGGTCAAAATTGCGTATTTGAGAAAAGAAAAAAAAAAACACATACACACACAGATTAGTCACATCAGCATCAAGTCAAATTTTATTATTACATTCAGAAATAATCTTAACACACCAGTAAACAAAAACGAAACATTTACAAACATTAAAAACACTATAAACGTGTCTTACATTTAATCAAAGATTCTGACATATTTTACACGTTTACACTTATAGGATGCTTATGGGATTAATCTTGTGATTTAATAGTTTTGAATGATTGTGAGTTTTGAATGTGCTTGCAAACACGTGGTAAAATGTTTTATTGTCCAAAGGGAAAGAACATGCATGCCATTTTAGCCATGTTTGATTAATAATGATTAATAATTTTAATTTAATTTATTGTTAATGTTACAATTTTTTAAACATTTTTTTATGTATTTATTGATAGATTATTTTTTTAATATTATATTAATGTTTATCAATTGACATTAAAATCTTACACTACACATAACAGTATTTTCCAGAAAATGAGTTGCATCTATACAAATTTGCACAAGATTACACGGATAAGTTGCATCAGTGCATAAGTCAAATTTTATTGTTTCATTCAGAATAATGTACAACCATGGATAATAAAAAATGAAATATTTACAAACATTGAAAACACTATAAAACAAATATTTTAGTTTCTCTCACTCTACAACAAATCCTTTGAATGTAACAGTATTCAGAACAAAACGGGATTGAAAAATATAAAAATATAAACTAAAACAAACATAAATTATAGTGGCTTTCATTATAAGCAACATTTATTGTAAACGCCAAGCCTAAACAAATTTATTTAAAGCAAATTGATACTACCTGCATGTGGGAAATAAACTATACATGTTTTGCATTCTTGACATTAATTGCATTATACTCTTTGGAATTTAAGCTGCAGCGTGTTTCAGATTATTAAAAAATGTTACTTATATTCTTGCTAATACAGTAAATGCATTTGTTAATTGTTAGTTTTTATGAATTTGTTAAAATGTAGCAAAATCTTGGACTCTAAATCTTGAGTAAGACTTTATATTGACAGCATTGAACTTGAAATGATTGTCCTAAAGTTAGCTGTAGAGAGTGTGGTTCAGTTTGCTCTTGTC
Organism: Spinibarbus caldwelli; assembly: GCA_039654775.1. Lineage (NCBI taxonomy): Eukaryota > Metazoa > Chordata > Actinopteri > Cypriniformes > Cyprinidae > Spinibarbus > Spinibarbus caldwelli. Next base: position 23,279,271 of record CM077259.1, on the reverse strand, counting down.
TTGTTTTAGGACCTCCTCTAATCCCAGCTACTGGGATAGACACTCCACCCCACTCTAGAACCAGCACCTCTTCTCCATTGGCCCTGCCTGGAGTGGGACCACCTCCTCCTCCACCACCACCTCCTTCCTCTTCTTCCTCCTCTTCTGCCTCTCTCCACCCTCACTACACTCTCTCTGAATGTAAGCCACTGCGCTTTTCAGTTCTCAGCTTGAGCAGTGGTGCTTCTAGAGCTTACTGTCTTCATGTGTGTTTTAAAGGGGTCATATCATGGAAAACATGCTCTTTTTGGAAAAAAACACTTTTTTTTTTTTTTTTTTTTTTCAATGTCTCTGACATTTTAATTGGACATCAGGAAAGAAAGTATGACCCCTTTAAAGAAAGCAGTTGATAAAAAATGAGGCTCTTCGGTGGTGGTTCTGGTCTTGTGTGTACTTTAATTCACTTGTATTTGAGAGATTTTTTTTTTTCCTGAAGGCTGCAGTAACAGATTCTGACCATGTAGTTGTGCTGTTGCTGCATTTTACTTCTTGCAGCTTTTGAGCTTATTTCTCTATTATTTAAAATTGAAAACCAATTTTAAATAAAGAAAATTGAGGTAGTGCTTGCAAACACATTTGGTGATCTTTTTTTTTTTTTTTTTTTAATTAACTAAAGGGAAATAAGCTACATGTTTTGTTAGCCATGTCTATTATTATTCATTTTTATTGTCTGTATGCAGTGCATATGGTTTAACATGTTTTTCTTGTGTCTCATACAGACAGCTATGACCCTGAGGCCTATAACCCAGAGTCTCCGGGACTGACTGGACCAGGCAGAGCTCAGTATCGCCATTTTATCCCTCGCATCCAAACGCAGAGACCCAATCTCATCGGCCTCACTTCTGGTGACGGACAAAACTCACGAGGTATCAGATGTGAAAGATCAGTCCCACACAATTGACTATTCTGCATGTGTATTGCATGAGACTTTTAAACTCGTTCACAATAGCAACATGTAACTGAAATTTGGTTTATTTTTGTTTTTAGCGGCTAACATAGTAATCCAGACAGAGCCATCCGTCACGAGTGTGTCGAGCAGCGAGGTGAGGTACAGCTCTGAGCAGGAGAACAGGAAGAGATGCCTGCCATCTACAGATGGACCACAGGCCAAAAAACCCTGGATGGAAAAGTGAGTAATGAGTAACCTGGGATCAGTGTCCTCAGACACAGATTAAAAAAATTTATAAATTAAAAAAATATATATAACTTTTATTTTCTCTAAATATATTGCTGCTTTTTTTTATTTATCAATTTTTTTTTCTGCTCAAACATTTGGAATAATTATTTTTTAATGTTTTTGAAATGTTTTTGCTCATCAAGGCTGCATTAATTTGATCAAAAATTCAGTAAAGCTATTATATATATATATATATTTATTTATTATTATTATTATTATTTTTTATATATTTTTTTTTTTTTGGAAATTGATACATTCTTTGAGTAGAGTTAAAAAATAGCATTTATTTGAAATATAAATCTAACATTGTAAAAGTTTTTACTGTCACTTGATTAATTTAATGTGTCCTTGCTAAATTAAAGTATTAATTTCTTTAAATATTATGATATGTATGAAGGATCATGTGACTGAAGACTGGAGTAATGATGCTGAAAATATGAGCATATGAGGCCTCTTTCAAAAAACAAAACAAAAAATCATAAATTGTTTGAAACTTTTGACATGTAGTGTGTGTTATTTAAAATATATAATGAAATCCTGATGTGTGAAGGAAAGTAATGAATGATACAGGAGGAGGATGTTCTGTTTTTGTGATGTAATGGGGTCTTTTCTGATTTACAGACAAAATTTCAATAACCAGCATAAACCCACCTTCCCAAAAAAGAACCATTACGTCAACACCAAACTAGAGGTCCGCAAAATCCCCCGGGAGCTCAACAACATCACCAAACTCAATGAGCACTTCAGCAAGTTTGGAACGATAGTCAACATCCAGGTGCACATTCTATATAGATTAGATTAGATTACATATCAACTGCACACATTCTTTGCTCAACACACTTTCTCAACAAGATTCCTTTTTAATCTAATGTATGTCATTGTGCTAATGTAATGCTTTTGTTACACAGATCACCTAATACAGTTGTAGTAATTGTGCTGATTCTGAAGTAAAACTGCGTCCTGTGTTGTGATTTCCACAGGTGGTGTTTGGGGGTGACCCTGAGGCAGCATTGATCCAGTATACAGCTAATGATGAGGCTCGGAGGGCCATCTCCAGCACCGAAGCCGTTCTGAATAACCGCTTCATTAGAGTGTACTGGCATAGAGAGGCCACTTCCAACACACAGGAACAGGGACCCAGTCAGAACACAAACTCTGGACAACAACATCCCACAACACACAAGGTCTGTCAGAAGTGTGTGATGCTGTTGAAACCTACTGATGGTTTATCATATTCAGATAAAATTCAATCTGGAATTTGCAAAAAAATTATATTCCTACCATTGTGCTTCATTCAAAAATTTGGCAAACAGACTCTTACTGGCCAGCCCTATTTTTGATAGTTCTGTTTTAATAGATTGTTTACCTAAAAATGATTCATTGGTATCATGAATGTGACTGTTTATCCACAGATGTGAGTTTGTTTGCCATTTGTCTGCATTCTTTGACTGAATTTTGTTTCGTTCACAGGTCATTAATAAGCAGCACCCTGCAGGATCTTATGTGCTGAATAAAACCTTCCCTAAACAGCCGACTGCCACAGGAGCCGCAGGAACAACAGGCACCACGAGCAGCACTGAACCTACCAGCCCAAGCCAGGAACCTTCAGTGGTAAAGAAAGCACATAAGTGTTTGCACACATCTGACTGAGAGAATACATGCTAGAATGGAACAAATTCCCAGTCACAATATTTAGCGACATTCTAAATATTCTTATCGTAAAGAACTTTTTCATTTCTTCCCTGAAGTCCACTTATAGTTTTATGTGTATATACACTACCAGTCAAAAGTTGGTATGATGAAGTTTTATTTTTTATTTTATGTTTTTGTCCGAAATCTATTATGCTCACCAAGACTGCATTTATTTGATCAAAAATACAGTAAAAACAGTAATATTGTGAAATTTCATTACAGTTTAAAAGAACCCTTTTCTATTTGAATGTTTTAAAATGTTATTGAAAATTTCATTTCTTCCTGTGACACCAAAACTAAATTTTCAACACTCTAGTCTTAAGTGATCCTTTAGAAATCATTCTAATATGCTCATTTGCTGCTCAAGTGTTAGCAATTATTACTGGTGCTGCTCAGTTATTAATGAGGAACCATTTTATTTATCAATATTGAAAACAGTTTTTGCTGCTTAATATTTTTGTAGAAACCATGAAACTTGTTTTTTTTTTTTTTTTTTTTTTTTTTTTTTTTTTTTTAGAATGTTCAGAAGAACAACATGAAATAGAACTAAGATTTCTGGAAATCTTATATAAAATATAAATCTTTTGTAAAATTATAAATATTTTGATCAAATTCTTGCATCCTTTCTGAATAAGTATTAATTTCTGTCTTTTTATTTATTTATTTTTTTTTTCCAACCCCAAACTTTTGAATGGTTGTTTATCATGATTTTCACAAAAAGCTTAAGCATTAAGAAAATTACATGTAAAAGGATCATGTTTTTATTAAAATACAAATTAAAATACAATATATGTTTTGTATTTTAATAATTTATTAAAATACAAAACATAAGCGTGTGAGAGGCTTCTTTCAAAAACATTCATATTCATATTTTATGTATTTTTTTTTTCTTTTTTAAATGTATGTTCAGATAATATTTGTACATAATCAGTCAACACTTGTTTTAATTTCTCTTTTAAACAAGGGTTTGACACCACCTTCAGGTTTACCGAAGGGCCCATTCTCACGCACGGTGTTGAAAACCGCATCAAAATCATTGGGAAAAACGGCCAAAGCACTGGAAGCTCAGGAGGTTTTGAAAAAGAAGCAGGTGAGTATTTCCTTTCTCCTTCTCACCTCTGTAAGCTGATAGCAGCAGCTCCACCTGCTTGGATTGCACAGTCTGGATTGTATTTATGAGTGAGCTAACGTGACCTATGACCTCTGGCCTTCAGGAGGCGCTGAAACTGCAGCAAGACATGAGGAAGAAGAAACAAGAAATGCTTGAAAAACAGATCGAATGTCAGAAGGTATGAAGAATAACTAAAGTAAAACAAAATATGTTTATATATAAAATCAAACATTTGGACACACCTACACATTTATGTTTTATTTTTTATTTATTTTTTTATTTTAAAATTATTACTGTCATTTTCTATTTTCCACATTTTAGAGTAATTGTAAAGTCGTATGTGATATTCCCAGTGTGCACTGTTGGTTACAATGTTTACTTCCTATTTATTTAATACTTACTGCTTTATTTGATTTAAAAAAAAATCCTGGAATATGATTGAATCATGAAGTTTCTCTGTAAAGTATAAATCTGTTTATTTTACACATTTATATTTTGTCAAGTTCATTCCCCCCCCAAACTGATTAATTTTCAAATTATTTATTTCTAATAATTTTATTAATTATTATAATTATTATATGAAATGCATATTAATTTTATTACAGCAGTTGTTCTGCATTGGTTATTTAATATCTTTAATTTAATTATTGCAATATTGGCTTTATATCAGGTGCTGGACATGCAGTTTAATGTAACACTAAACCTGAAACGTCTTCTGCAGGTGCTGATAAACCACCTGGAAAAGAACAGAGGGATGAAGCCAGAGGAGAGAGCCAACATCATGAAGACTCTCAAAGAACTGACAGAAAAGATCTCTCAGCTGAAGAATGAGATCAGCCCCACCTCACAAGCTGCTGCCAACACCACACAAACAAAGTCAAAAACAGATGTGAGACAACTCTTATATACCTTGTGTTACTGCCGAAACAAGCTTCTGGTGGCATAGCACAGATCATAGTCTATGAGATCTGATTAGTCATTACTTAGAATCTGTAGTTACATAGATTGCCACTTTGTTTTATATGATATTACTGAATTTAAGTATAACTATTATTTCATCCGTAGGCACAGAAAGAGTTGCTTGACGCGGAGTTGGACTTCCATAAGAAGCTGACGTCAGGAGAAGACACCACAGACCTGAAGAGGAGGTTGGGTCAGTTGCAGGTGGAGGTAAGTGGCCACTGTAACCTGTGACATCTGATTAGGGTTTTTCTGTGGTCGATGCCTATATACAGTGAGGAAAAAAAAAGAAATTATATTTTGTGGGAAGAAAAAGAAGCCTGCTATAGTACCATTAAAATGCCTCTATTAGCAGGTGTTATAGAAATAGAAACTATATAGTTACTTTTTACTATGGTAGTGATGTGTGGTTTTACCTGTGGTTATCATGATCTACAAATGTCTGATACTATAGAGGAGCAGTGGTTAATTTTAATAAGTGTAGAGTCTTAACTCAGTCAGTCAGAATATTTACATTTTAGCCTATAAAAATTAGTTTACTGCAATTTTAAATAGATGTTTGTTAATTACATACAGTGGGTACGGAAAGTATTCAGACCCCCTTAAATTTTTCACTCTTTGTTATATTGCAGCCATTTGTTAAAATCATTTGTTCATTTTTTTTTTCCTCATTAATGTACACACAGCACCCCATATTGACAGAAAAACACAGAATTGTTGATATTTTTGCAGATTTATTAAAAAAGAAAAACTGAAATATCACATGGTCCTAAGTATTCAGACCCTTTGCTCAATATTTAGTAGAAGCACCCTTTTGATCTAATACAGCCATGAGTCTTTTTGGGAAAGATGCAACAAGTTTTTCACACCTGGATTTGGGGATCCTCTGCCATTCCTCCTTGCAGATCCTCTCCAGTTCTGTCAGGTTGGATGGTAAACGTTGGTGGACAGCCATTTTTAGGTCTCTCCAGAGATGCTCAATTGGGTTTAAATCAGGGCTCTGGCTGGGCCATTCAAGAACAGTCACGGAGTTGTTGTGAAGCCACTCCTTCGTTATTTTAGCTGTGTGCTTAGGGTCATTGTCTTGTTGGAAGGTAAACCTTCGGCCCAGTCTGAGGTCCTGAGCACTCTGGAGAAGGTTTTTGTCCAGGATATCCCTGTACTTGGCCGCATTCATCTTTTGCTCGATTGCAACCAGTCGTCCTGTCCCTGCAGCTGAAAAACACCCCCACAGCATGATGCTGCCACCACCATGCTTCACTGTTGGGACTGTATTGGACAGGTGATGAGCAGTGCCTGGTTTTCTCCACACATACCGCTTAGAATTAAGGCCAAAAAGTTCTATCTTGGTCTCATCAGACCAGAGAATCTTATTTCTCACCATCTTGGAGTCCTTCATGCGGGCTTTCATGTGTCTTGCACTGAGGAGAGGCTTCCGTCGGGCCACTCTGCCATAAAGCCCCGACTGGTGGAGGGCTGCAGTGATGGTTGACTTTCTACAACTTTCTCCCATCTCCCGACTGCATCTCTGGTGCTCAGCCACAGTGATCTTTGGGTTCTTCTTTACCTCTCTCACCAAGGCTCTTCTCCCCCGATAGCTCAGTTTGGCCGGACGGCCAGCTCTAGGAAGGGTTCTGGTCGTCCCAAACGTCTTCCATTTAAGGATTATGGAGGCCACCGTGCTCTTAGGAACCTTAAGTGCAGCAGAAATTTTTTTGTAACATTGGCCAGATCTGTGCCTTGCCACAATTCTGTCTCTGAGCTCTTCAGGCAGTTCCTTTGACCTCATGATTCTCATTTGCTCTGACATGCACTGTGATTAGGAAAGCCACACACCTGTCTATATAAGACCTTACAGTCTTATATAGACAGGTGTGTGGCTTTCCTAATCAAGTCCAATCAGTATAATCAAACACAGCTGGACTCAAATGAAGGTGTAGAACCATCTCAAGGATGATCAGAAGAAATGGACAGCACCTGAGTTAAATATATGAGTGTCACAGCAAAGGGTCTGAATACTTAGGACCATGTGATATTTCAGTTTTTCTTTTTTAATAAATCTGCAAAAATGTCAACAATTCTGTGTTTTTCTGTCAATATGGGGTGCTGTGTGTACATTGAGGAAAAAAAATGAACTTAAATGATTTTAGCAAATGGCTGCAATATAACAAAGAGTGAAAAATTTAAGGGGGTCTGAATACTTTCCGTACCCACTGTACATTAACATCCGCATTCTAGCTCAAGCTGCTGCTACTGTCAACTCAAGCCACTTTCAAATGTGCAATTCCTAGGCAAAACATGTAATATTAATAATTAAGATTATTAATAATTATATTTTTTTCTGGTGCCATTAAATCAGGTGCTGGTGCCACCATCTGTAGAGCTTAGCTCTCAAATGTTAGTCTGGAGCCCTGTAGTTGCTATACCATACATTGCCATACTTTTTGTTTTTTCCTCCCTAAACAAAGACACAGATGTACACACCCAGAGCCAGCATAATCCATTTCACCCAAACACAGTCTCACTCTCAGTCCTAACATAAGCGTTCCTAAAACAAGAGTGACAACAGAAACATTACGGCTGGCACTGGGCTTAAATTAGCTGGTGTGAAATATGCATGTCATTACACTTCATCTCCTGCACATTTAACTCTGAGCACTTTCCAAACCCCAAGGACCCATCCCTAAACAAGACGCATACCTCTCCACATGCTGATGCTTCTCATTCCATTAAAGTTTGATCAGCTCCCATGTAAGAAATGAGAGAAAGATCGAGGGAAGACAATTAATGGAAGAGAGTGAACGGAAGAAACTGCACTAGCTGAAAGACTGTTCAGTCAGAGCATGAAAGAGAAATGACCAGCATTTGGTGTGGCTTTTGTCACTCCGTGGCTTATCATTTTTTAATTTGCAGTCAGGTTAAAGGTTAGCCAAGTTTCAAAGTCTAGTACTTTTTGGAAGTTTAGAAGCTCTCACTACATCATTCCCATACTTCCATAGCTTTGTTTACATTGTTCTTTTAAAATGTGAATGATAGTAATAATATAAAATGAGTAGGTGTGTATAAACTTCTTGACTGGTAGTATATGTGAAATTTATGTTGTTGGCTATTATTATAGTCAGGGCTCGACATTAACGCTTGTCCGCTTGTCCAGGACAAATGAATGTTTTGGACGGGCAATTGAAAGAGAAATTTACTTGCCCAATCGGACAAGCAACTTGAAAAAGTCAATACCAAAAACAGTAATGACTGCCTTTATTTGCGATATAGCCTTTGTTATAGGGGTGTGCGATATATATCGTTTGCGATAATTTCGTAATTGTTGTTTTAACGAGTGTATTGCAAGAATCAAACAAAACACACCTACAGAGTGCACGCATGCATTCCTTAAAGTCTTCTAGGTTAGACTAGCGCACGTGCAAGTGCGTTCTTTCACTGCATGATTCAGTATTACAATGCATGAAGAATGATCAGAAAATTCAAGATATGGGAGCAGAAAATGTATATGTTTATATAATTTCATATAGTTTCACACGAAGATCGAGCGCATTTTTTTTTTTTTTTTTTTTGTCTGTTTTTTGCTCCAAAAACCATCATGATTACAAATGTGATTTTATGCAAGAGTTCAATAAACAAGAAGTTAACATTAAGAGACTTATGTTTTAGACCCCATATTTCCTGTTTCTGCTCTGTTTCACCAACAAAAATCATTCCAAACACTGCCACAGCATTGTTTTGCATCTCTGAGCAACATGACGCAATGACTCACTTATAAACAGTGGCTTGATGCCACCTACTGGTGGTTTTAATTTCACATTTACAGTATTTTTTTTTTTTTTAAATAATTTCAAATATCAGTATTCAACGTTTTATGAATCAAAACATTATTTATTCATTTGTAACTGCAGATTAAAGCATTCCATGTGCCTCAGAGCTGCATTAACAGTGGGTAAATATATCTATTCCACTTCAGATGCAGCTTCTGTTTCTCCTACATTGCAAAGGTGAATTTTGTTGATACTGATTTCATTTGTTTGGTAACAGCCCAAATGTCTTATTATACGAATTGTCTGATTAAATTGAACTAATTAAAAAAATAAAATTTAAGTTTGAAAATTCATATATAAAAAAAGAAGTAAATATTAGCATTTTATTTTTAAGTTTAATATAAAATAATTATATTTGTAATTAATGCTCCCTTTTTATTTTAAAATATAACAATGTTATCACACTTTATTATTTTATTTAAAAAGAAAAATCTAACTAAATAAACTAAATGTGTTTTGTATAACTACAATAAATAATTATATTTATAACTCAATTAAAATAAATAAATAAATAAATTATCTCCAGGCAAGTAACTTTTATACTCGGACAAGTAAATGACAAATTTACTTGTCCGAAGGACAACCACATGAGAATGCTTAATGTCAAGCCCTGATTATAATAATATATTAATAATTTATATTACCAGAAAAAATGCAAGAGAGTATACAGGGTTTCTGTGGGTCTTAAAAAGTCTCAGTTCACCCTTTGACAAATTAAGGCATAAAAAAGATGGAGCAGAAGGTCTTAAAGTCATGAAGTCATGGCATTAAATATTGCATTCACTGCAAAAATTTATATTGTCCTCATTATTTTTGTCTTGTTTTACAGTACAAATATCTGAACACCCCTAAATCATTAACTTGAGATGCGAAATTAAGTCACTGTAAATTTTATAACAAATACTTGCATGCAGTTTTAAGGCGGCTTTAATTGCCTTTTTTGGTAACTTCATGACTTAACTGAAGACATAAGTACGACATTGCATGCTCGTAGTTTCTTTCACACTTTGATATGAAATGATACAGGCCACACCTCGGGCATTTGTGCGTGCAATTGAAGAGCACGCACTACATGCACAGTACCGTTTCCGTGTTCATTTGTCTCGCACCTGTCACTGAGGTGTGGAGTGAGCGTCTGAAACGTCTCCGGTTTGATGTGGTCGTAAAGAGGTTCTGCGTCTAAATAAACACAATTGTTGTCAAGAAAAAATGAGACAGAAGCAGCAGTTGTGAGTGGGGGTGGCCAACCTTAGCTCCGCCCCTGTGTTTATTGCGTTAAATATTTAATGCGTTAAATTGAAAAAATTAATCGCCTGTGTTAGCGTGCTAATTTTGACAGCACTAATATGCTGGGATGTAATTGGTTACGTCACAATGTTGGAAATATTTCTGTTTTAAAGCATGAAGGCAAGCCAATGGATATGACAAGCAACGTGCAAACTTTGCTCAAGAGTTATGCTGGTGAACGTCTTAATCTCTTATCATCTTATTTTGATGACTGCAGTGTTAGGCCTATAATTGATTGTATAATAGACCTGTTTTAAAAGACCTTTTTTTTTAAAAATATTTTAATTGAGGATTAAATAAACTAATCTTTTGTTATCCTTGCAGCGCGTCAGTTATGCGCTAATTATTGCGGGGCAAATTAATTGTAATTTTAATTTAATAATAAAAGTAACTTCATAATAATAATAATAATAATAATAATAATAATAGGCCTAATAAAAATAAGAATGTAACAGGCCTACATTAATTGGAAATGCCAAATCCTGTTAATATTGCCAATATTTGATGCTTTTGACAATATCTGTCTATCGTCGACACATAATTGGCCTACGACACAATGCAACTGGGTGGCGTCCGCTACGCCACTGGGCAGACAGCACGTTGCCTTTTACGTTATTTGGGCTGCCTTGTTGAGTGCAGTGGCACTGAGAACATGAAATTATTTTATTACTATTTTTTTTTTTTTTTTTTTGTCCTAAGTTTTAACACATCCAACCTCTGTATTAAAATCGCACAGGCAACACGGTTGGGATTGATCCCAGCTGGGCGGGGCAAGCCACCAGCAGCACCAAGTCGAGGCAGAGGGAGGGGCCGAGGGCGGAGCCTGAGGGGGCGTGGAGGAGGCAATCACATGGTAGTAGACCACCGGCCTCGAGCCCTCACTATCATTGGCTTCACACAGGAAGAGAAGGAAGAGCTCATGCCGCATTTCGTGGTAAGACTTGAGTTTAATTAGTGCGGGCTTATATCTTCATTTGTATATATTTGTATATCATCAGATTTATGATAAATCCATATGACTTGTATAGAAATTTGGCGAGATCGAAGAGCTTCGTGACCATGATGCTACCAGTGTCGTGATGACCTTCAAAACCCGAAGTGAAGCGGAAAACGTACTGTGGCTTTTTTATTATTATTATTATAATTGTTTTAAATGTAAGCTTTATTGTATATTATCGGGACTAAATCATCCTTTTTTTTTTTCAGGCTGCAAACCAAGGGGCAAAGTTCAAAGGTCGAATTCTACAGATCTCATGGTACAAACCTAAAACTCCATCCGTGTCCACTGAGCCAGAGGAGGAAGAGTCAAAGGAAGAGGTCAACGCTGCAGGAATTCATGTAATGACGGTAATTAAACAGCCAGATTACACACAATGATATAGTATTTTAAATATGTAATTAGCAGCGTTCCGTTTAATGTTTATACTAATCTTTATTCATACTTCTAGGAGCCAGTCAGTCCCTTTCTGCTTCCAGAGGAAGAGGAAGAAGATGATGACGAAGACGACGAATATGAGAGCCGCTCATGGAGGCGATGAGGAAGGGGAAACAGCACCACTTTTTGTTCAAGGACTCTCATTTTTAGTTTTTGTTTGTGAATTCTAATTTAAGTATATTTCATTGAATAAAGACAAAGAGTCTTTTTTTAAGACGGTTTTCAGTATTTTGAGAAGTGGAAAAAATGAAAGGGCTAACGGCATTCTCCATACCGGAGAATATAAGAGAATGTGAGACGTCTGTGGGGACTTGCAGTGTTTCTGTCACTCTGAAATCTCTGCATTATATATCAAACTCTCACTTTTGCTGAGAGTGAATGCAAAATGTTTCAACTAGGAAACATTTTGTTTCACTGTGTATGACCAGATATCAGTAACTCACAACATTTGTGACTACTGTGAATTTTGAATTTTTTTTTTTTTTTATTATTATTATTTTTTTATTATACCCAATACTTAAATTGTTTCACCCATTGTCCCAGTTCAATGTATGATTTAACAAAAAAACTTCATCTGCACTTTGTGCCACTTTGGCCTGTGGTCGAAATTCTCCCAATGGACGCACTCATTTGGCATTGTTCCCATTAAAGGCATCTCTTTCCGTTGTGAAGAAACGATATGCCCTAATGATGTCAAACCCTTTCAAAACACTTTTGTATCTGCTCTCTAAAGTTTAGGCAATATACATCCCTAGGTAGATTATTTTTCCTCCTCCTCAAGATTAATGTGCCACTTCCTGTAAATATAGACTCTATATGTGGCATACCTTATTTTGGTTAGTGTGTCTGACTGTTCATATTTATTTCTCACGTCTAGGTGATGTTCCAAAACCAAAAAGAGCTTTGGATGAGGGTCAGAGAAAATTATTATTGTTAAATGAGGTAACATAGGAACAGAGGTGTTGTGAATGTATTCAGAATTGATTTACACTTCATTTACGCCTTATGTTGTCAGTGTGCAGCTGACGTTTTATGAGATTTGTATTTTTTTTTTTTTGTGTGTGTATATTTTTTTTGTAAATGGTTGCAGTAGTAATGACTGTTCTCTTCATTATTTTAGCCGGTAGAATGAATGAATCACTGAACAAATCACATTTATGACTCTTAGAGGCTTATTTAAGTGACCGTGTGATTTAAACTAAACATCATGTTTTGTTTTTGTTTTTTTAAACGCAATCTTATATGATTACACCGTACTTTGAATATGTTTTTCTCATTTTTGATACTCCACTCGTTTCAAAAGCCTGGTCCGCCAGAAATGGGTCAAAAAAGTACCATTTCTGTAACCTTAAATATTATCCAATAGCATGCTGGCATCTGTATGCGTGTGTTCATTTGGGGGAAAAAAAGAAAATATATGTACGAATGCATATATATTTTTTTAATAATCATATTTACATACTTTGCTAAAACAATTAAGATATATAAGTTTATAGTTCCTTTTAATGAAGGACCAGTGTAAAACTTTGAGACTTTATTATATATCCTGTTGATGTGACATTTAATAGCACGTTACTATGCCGTTTGAATCCAAACATTCAGTGACATACCTGTTCGCCCCACTCTTTCCAATCAACTGTACAATATGTTCTCAATATCCACTATGGTTCAGTTTCTCAGTAACTCATATAAGGTCTGGCAGGTCTTAATGTTGGTTTTGTACATGAGTCTAGTAGGACTCGGGACTGTGTGTGAATTTCAAGAATGGATTTTGATCATTTGTACAACAGTTTTACTACACATTAGTACAATGTCATACATTTAGCATAAATAGATTTTGACTTTATTACTGTTTGTAAATTGAAAAATCTATGGATGTATTTTTCAGTTCTTTGTAAAATGGATTTCTAACAGCTGCATGTTTGCTAATCAATAAAGATATTGGAATGGGGGTGAGCAAGAGGAATAAAAAGAAAAAAGATTAAGTTCCAGTTGGCCTAAAATAAAATGATTTGCAACAAACATAAAAGAAAAGAAAAGAAACAAAAAGAGAAATCTCAGCTAAAAGAGGAAAAAAATGAGAAAAATTCCATGATCCATTCCAAGAATTATTCCCCTCTGAAACAGTTGTCATGTGTATTTTTTTCTTTGTGTGCTCTGAGTGAATGATTATGCTACATAAGAAAACATAGGATGCTACAGTAGTCAACATATGAAGTGGATCAAAACCTTTTTGATCCACTTCAAATGTTGACTATATGAAACTCTTAAGATGTTGGACCTCTAATAATACATTTTATTATTTTTTAAGTAATTATTAATGATTAACTTTAATTGTTTGCATATAGGGGAGACCTGGGCTACTTGAATTTGAATTTATTTATTAGGATTAACCCCGAGATGTAGCATCTTGTTTTCTAGGGTGTCCCACAATACAACATATCACAATCACAACATAGTAACAAAAAATAAAACACAAATTAACATTACATCCATAAACAACAATCAACAAAACACAAACATTAATTGAAGAAAAAAAGCACCACAACATTAAAATAATTAGTAGAGAATAAGAGATATATGAGAATATGAAACAAAGCATAATACAAAATATACCAATCAGTGAATCTTCGGCTGTTTCTGGAAAAATGTGATGGTCACAGCAGTTTGGATGGCGTTCGACCAGAGAGGAACAGAAAGGATGTTTAACTGTGGCGCATATTCTTACAGGAAGGGTCTGATTTTCCTGATGTAGTAGAGCGCAAACCAGCATGACTGGGATGTTGTTGAGCTATGGATGGAAAAGCTCAGCTAGTCTTCAAACACTACCCCAAGATTCCTTGCTGTCGTGGTTGGTGTTAGTGTTGTAAATCCCAGTTGCACAGTAATGTTGTGGTAAACTGATGAGTTTGCAGGGATTACAAGGAGCTCTGTCTTTGCAAGGTTGGGCTGCAAATGACGCTTCTTCATCCAAGCAGAGGTATCTGAAAGGACGGTGAAGATTCAAGCTTAGTGTGATCATCAGGTTAAAATGAAAGATTGAGTTGTGTATCATGTGCATAGCAGTGGTAGGAGAAGCCATGTGCCTTTATGATTGTGTCCACTGAGGTTGTGTATATGGAGAAAAGAAAAGGAGCAAGTACTGAACCTTGAGGCACCCCAGTGTTTAGCTGACGTGACTTAGACACCCCTCCTCTCCATGAAACTTTGAAAGATCTGCCAGTGAGCTATGACTAAAACCACCAGGAGGATTTAGTGGTTAATGGTGTAAAAGGGCACAGAAATGTCCAGCAGAATAAAAAGAGATGATTTGGAACCAGCCGAAGACTTTCAGCAACGGTCAGTAGGGCGGTCTCTGTGGAGTGTCTGCTTTTTAAGCCAGACTAGTTGTTGTCACGTTGGTTGTTTTGTGACAGAAAAGCTGAGAGCTTATTGAACACAACTCCTTGAAGCATTTTAGAAAGACAAGGCAAAAAGCGAGAATGGTCTGTAATTTTCAACTGCTGTGGGGTTAAATGTTGGCTTTTTGAGAAGTGGGGTTGCCAATCCTACTGAAATGCAGTGGGAAATTTTCCAATAGTGAGGGATGTGTTGATAATGTGGGTAGCAATGTTGGTGAGATGATCTAAAGTAGGTGGGAGGGGACAGGGTCTAAGGGACAGGTTGTATGATGGCTGGCAGAGAGAAATTTAGAGACCTCATTTGTCGTAAAGGGGAGAGAAGGAAGAGAATAATTGAATGTGGGAGGAAGTAGAAAGAGGGCAGAGAAGAGAGGAGAATGTTCTGAATTATCTCCTGCCAGACCTGGATCAGGGCATCAGTGACCTCCTGGACAGTCTGTTGGTGGCTTCAGATCCTTTAATAAAACATCCCAGAGGTTCTCAACTGGATTCAGGTCTGAGGAACATGATGATCAGTCAGTGGCATCAATGCCTTCATCATCCAGAAACTGGCTACACACTCTGTCCACATGAGGCCGGGCATTGTCATGCACCAGGAGGAACCCATGGCCCACTGCACCAGCATAAGGTCTGACAGTGGTAGTGAGAGTACCGCTGGCTAGCACTTGAAGGTATGACCCACTGGCCCACTACCAAAACAGTCATGCTGGATGATGTTGCAGGTAGCATAACTTTCTATCCTCCATTCTCCATGCTCTGGAATCTGTGCTGGGTGACACATCAAACCTCCTTGCGATGGCACACATGGATGTGCCACCCTGGAGGAGCTAGACTACCTGTGCAGCTTAATTGGGTTGCAGGTACTGCCTCGTACTACAAGTAGTGAGAAGGACCCAAACAAAACTTGAAACAGACAAAGTATAAGTAGAGAGCAATTGTCTGTGGCCACCACCTGTAAGACCAATCCTTGTTTGGGGGTTGTCTTGCTGTTGGCTCTCCAGTGCACCTGTTCAGTGAAATTGATTCACAATCACTTATGCTTCTTAACTGGGCAGACTGATATCCCTGATGTTTAACTGACTTGGTGTTATACTGTGATGATTAAGGGTTCCCTTTATTTTTATATATACAGTGGGTACGGAAAGTATTCAGACCCCCTTAAATTTTTCACTCTTTGTTATATTGCAGCCATTTGCTAAAATCATTTAAGTTCATTTTTTTTCCTCATTAATGTACACACAGCACCCCATATTGTCAGAAAAACACAGAATTGTTGACATTTTTGCAGATTTATTAAAAAAAAACTGAAATATCACATGGTCCTAAGTATTCAGACCCTTTGCTGTGACACTCATATATTTAACTCAGGTCCTGTCCATTTCTTCTGATCATCCTTGAGATGGTTCTACACCTTCATTTGAGTCCAGTTGTGTTTGATTATACTAATTGGACTTGATTAGGAAAGCCACACACCTGTCTATATAAGACCTTACAGCTCACAGTGCATGTCAGAGCAAATGAGAATCATGAGGTCAAAAGAACTGCCTGAAGAGCTCAGAGACAGAATTGTGGCAAGGCACAGATCTGGCCAAGGTTACAAAAAAATTTCTGCTGCACTTAAGGTTTATAAGAGCACAGTGGCCTCCATAATCCTTAAATGGAAGACGTTTGGGACGACCAGAACCCTTCCTAGAGTTGGCCATCCGGCCAAAGTGAGCTATCGGGGGAGAAGAGCCTTGGTGAGAGAGATAAAGAAGAACTCAAAGATCACTGTGGCTGAGCTCCAGAGATACAGTCAGGAGATGGGAGAAAGTTGTAGAAAGTCAACAATCACTGCAGCCCTCCACCAGTTGGGGCTTTATGTCAGAGTGACCCGACGGAAGCCTCTCCTCAGTGCAAGACACATGAAAGCCCGCATGAAGGACTCCAAGATGGTGAGAAATAAGATTCTCTGGTCTGATGAGACCAAGATAGAACTTTCTGGCCTTAATTCTAAGCGGTATGTGTGGAGAAAACCAGACACTGCTCATCACCTGTCCAATACAGTCCCAACAGTGAAGCATGGTGGTGGCAGCATCATGCTGTGGGGGTGTTTTTCAGCTGCAGGGACAGGACGACTGGTTGCAATCGAGGGAAAGATGAATGCGGCCAAGTACAGGGATATCCTGGACGAAAACCTTCTCCAGAGTGCTCAGGACCTCAGACTGGGCCGAAGGTTTACCTTCCAACAAGACAATGACCCTAAGCACACAGCTAAAATAACGAAGGAGTGGCTTCACAACAACTCCGTGACTGTTCTTGAATGGCCCAGCCAGAGCCCTGACTTAAACCCAATTGAGCATCTCTGGAGAGACCTAAAAATGGCTGTCCACCGTTTACCATCCAACCTGACAGAACTGGAGAGGATCTGCAAGGAGGAATGGCAGAAGATCCCCAAATCCAGGTGTGAAAAACTTGTTGCATCTTTCCCAAAAAGACTCATGGCTGTATTAGATCAAAAGGGTGCTTCTACTAAATATTGAGCAAAGGGTCTGAATACTTAGGACCATGTGATATTTCAGTTTTTCTTTTTTAATAAATCTGCAAAAATGTCAACAATTCTGTGTTTTTCTGTCAATATGGGGTGCTGTGTTTACATTAATGAGGAAAAAAAATGAACTTAAATGATTTTAGCAAATGGCTGCAATATAACAAAGAGTGAAAAATTTAAGGGGGTCTGAATACTTTCCGTACCCACTGTATATACAAACAATCAAAATCCTGAATCAACAAAATTGGAAAGTTGGGACCAATTGGAAAATTGTCCAATCATCATGCCACTGTGCCAGCAAAAATTGCAATTAATTGTATACAATTATGTATATAAACATATAAAACGTGACATTTTGGTCAATATTGACACAATAGCTTGTGTGAACAAATTTGCAGATTTGTCGGCTACACATCCATGACTCAAATCTCCTGTTGCACCACATCCTAAAAGTGCTCTACTATTGGACTGAAATCTGTTCAAGAAGCCAGTTTGAGATGATTTGAGCTTTGTGACATGGCACATTTTCCTGCTGGAAGTAGCCAGGATGGATACACTGTGGTCATAAAGGGAGGGACATGGTCAACAACCATACTCAGGTAGGCTGTGGCACTTAAATTATTACAAATGGCACAAAGGGGCCCAAAGTGTGTCAAGAAAATATCCCCTACACCATTACACCGCCAACAACCTGAAACTTTGATACAGGGCAGGGTGAAACCATGCTTTCATGTTGTTTATGCCAAATTCAGTTGTTTATGCCAAATTATTTTATGAAGCTATACGAGAATACTTTTTGTGTGCAAAGAAAACATAAATACTGTCTTCATTCATTCATTTCTTCTCTCACAGGACAGTCCACTGTCATGCGTTGTGGTACTCTTGATAATGGCGGCGGAGAGAAGAAATTGTTGAATAAAGTCGTTATTTTTGTTTTCTTTGCACACAAAAAGTATTGTCGTGGCTTCATAAAATTACAGTTGAACCACTGATGTCACATGGAGTATTTTAACGATGTCCTTGCTATGTTTCTGTGCCTTGACCGTGGTAGTCCCCTTGCTGTCTATGGAGGGTCAGAAAGCTCTCGGATTTCATCAAAAATATCTTAATTTGTGTTCCGAAGCTGAACAAAGGTTTTATGGGTTTGGAACGACATGAGGGTGAGTAATTAATAACAGAATTTGAATTTTTGGGTGAACTATCCTAACTTACTTACCTATTGGTCAGCCCATTTCCCAGTTTAGTCTTGTCCAATTAGTCTTTTCTATGAGCTTTAGAATTAAATTTGTTGTTGTTTATGTTATTATTACTATTATTGTTTTTGTTGGAGCCTCAGCTCTAGGCCTGATGTGTTGATAGAAATGTTGTTTACATTCTACACAGCAAAATCACAGTCACAGTCTGATTTGTCATATTGTTCAGCATTCTAAATAATTAAAAGACTTTCTTTCAACTTCCGGCTGGCTGCTGCTCATAACCTTGTGTTTTGCGGCCTTACATTTGTGCAACATATCCCACCCATCTTACCCAAACTTTCAACACAGTGTAAAAGTTCATTTGGCTTCAGTGGCTTTGACATATTTAAATACTTATGAATAATGCATAGCCATTCCTTACTTTGGGAAGCCAAGTGAAAAACACTCAGAGTCTATTTGATTTAATGCAAGCAGTGTTGATTGCCCCATGGGACAGCACGTCAAGCACCAGCTTTACCCGCTCGTCATTCTCTCATCCCTTGCTGCTGGAGCGACAAGCACTCAGAGTGCGCTTGGAGCCTGGATATGAATGGAAATGGATGGAGCAAACACACCGACGATGACGGCGAGGTCGTTCCGCGGATCAGAGCTATAATGCCTGTAGAAGAGCAAACTCCTGTCACATCTCACCAAAACCAAATCAATAAAACATGTCACCTGAAATCAGTGCCATGTTGTTGCCGGCTGATGACAAGCCCACAAATACCATCGCAACCCTTAAATAATGGATCTGATTTTTAGATGACAATGGGAGGTTTTGAGATGATGTGGGCAGATGCACGGCTATCAGAGTGAGAGACTTGTGAAGTCATGGTGAGGTTGATCTTTCCATGCATGCAATGTGAGACCTGATGCTACAGAAGCATCAGTCAGGTGGCTCGGCTGTCAAGGCCCAGTGACAAATGGTCACCATTTAACACGTCTGATATGTGTTTGCAGTGGTGGAGGTAACGAATTACAACTACTCACGTTACTGTAATTAAGTAGTTTTTTCGGGTACTTGTACTTTTTTGAGTATATTTTTAAAGCTGTACTTTTACTTGTACTTAAGTACAAATTAAACAAAATCTACTTCGTTACTTTTAAATCATAGTAAGTTACTGAGTACACCCACAATTTGAATTGATATTCAAACCTTTGACGGCACTTCAGTAGCCAGAAATGGACCAGGGCCATTCCACTGAATGGGTGCCATTTCCGTCCCCAGGACATTATAGGTACAAACATGCAGAAAAATTAACTCTAAAATACATTTTATTATTAAGCAAAGTGTCCTGCACATTAATCCAACTGCAAATTTAAAATATATAATTAAAAAATGTTTAAAATCCTTCGGAAATCATTTTTATTTTGCATTTTTGTGTACCTCCATATCCCATCTGTGCTTTAAATGCATTTATTTCAAAATAAATTTATACTATTTTGGATAAAATACACATTTTAGTCGTGTCCCCAGGTTTTCACTCAGTCCTGTTACCCTGACACATTCCCCCCTCTAAAAAACTGGAAAAATTCCACAAGACACATTTTCAACATAATATTGCAACATCTGGATCTTCTGGAGGCAATGAAATGATCAAAAGCATGTGATCTTATTTTCTTTTCTGTATATTTGATGATATTGTAACGGTGGCTGGGTGTGTCATTATAAATACACTGTCCTGTTACCTAAATTATTTCTTAGATGTTACTTGTTTATTTTAAAAAATACAAATCTTTGGTGAATCACTATAATTTGCTGAGTATTCTCATAATATTAGCATTGTACTCCATGTGGCTAGATTTTATGTATTTGCTATAATTTTATTCTAAAATCTCAATCCTGTTACTTTCAGTCCTGTTACTCATATACTCATATATCCTATACTTATATATAGTAACTGAGTAAAAGTAACAGGAGTGAGTAGCGTCATCAGATTTATTAATGTAAATATTAAGCTACATCCATATTAATCTAGACAAACCATTTTTCTCAATGTTTTGGCCTTCTATCCACACTGAGACAATGCTTTTGCCCATAGAAAACCTATGGTTGTTCCTTGCCCTCATCATCACACCACAGCTGTTTCCTCCAGTGAAAATGAAGCACATATGAATGCATACTTTATAAACGATCATGTTGCCATTTTAATTTGAAAATTTAACATTCAGTGTAATATATATTCCAGTGCATGTGGCAAAGAGGTTTGCATACTTGAGCTAAGGAAAGAGGGTTGTACTAGAAATGCAAACAGTAAAATTTTGTGTGTGTACAGTAAACAGGTGAGTGTGTGTGAGATCATGAAGACTTGTATTTGGCTTATTCAGTTAGGGCTATATGTTATACCTATCTATGCAATACAGTGGAATACTGCACTTTTTTGTTTGTAAGTCTAGTATACCACTCCTATTAGTCAAACATTTTTTATTTTATTTATTTATATATACACACACACTCACACACACACACACACTCACACACACACTCACACACACACACATACACACACACACACACACACACACACACACAATACCCTCTTTGGGGGCTGAGCCCCCCTAAAATGAAAATCTTAGAATCGCCCCTGGTTCCTGCATTGTTGTTTTATATTACTTTCCTGCAAGTATGACAGAAAATGTATGATTTCTGTCCTGTGGCAATTATGTATTAGACTCATATACAGAATGGCGTTTGAGTGTGAGCTGCGCTATAAGAAAACAATATCCACAGAAAACTGAAAAGATATTATTTAAGTTTATTATATTTTATATCAATTTTAATTTAATATTTATTATTTTTTAGTTATTTATATCTTATCTTATAACCCGTCCTCTACCCCTAAACATAACCCTAACAAAAACCTCTGCAGACCACTAGATTTAAATAGAAACACAATTTGGCCTTTTTAGCAGTGAGGTCAGCTCACTAGTCAATGTTCAACACTTTCACTATATCTGTGCGGGCATTAATACCTCACATGTGTAGTCAAACCTGTATACTAATATAATGGACACTCATTCCTGTTACCAGTTTCATTCCTGTTACTAAATAGTTTTTTCTTTAAAAAATAAAGTTAAACCACTATTTTTTAAATTAAGTTTGGTCCATAATTTATCCCATTGTTTAATAAATTGCATCCTAGAAAATTGATAAGCTTGAGGTTTGATTCGCCTTTAAAATGAAAAAAAAATGGGTTTGTGTACTTTAGAAAAATACACGCTGTGTAGATAAATAGTGATTTTTTATGATAAAAATTACATTTTTTGATCATGAAACCAACAATTTCTTTCAAAGTAACACCTGCCTGAGGGGGAAATGAAGGAATTTGTTGACATAATTTTAAACATGCTTTTTAAAAGACATTAAAGTTTTGGTAACAGGACTGAGAAAAATGCATCCGTCTTCCACTTAAAAATTGTGTAAAAAATTAAATAAAATTACCTGAGATGGACCAATTCAGATTTTGAATAGTTAAATATGTGTATTACTAGATTCAGTCTTTAAAAAATATGGATTTTTTTTTTTTTTTTTTTTTTTTGATACCGATACTGAAATATCTGACAAGGTTCCATTACTCATTTTCCACAGTATCTACACGTATATACACCGATCTCGCTCTCTCCTCTCCGAGAGTGAGTTTGACACGCATCCGCGCGGGATTCCAGGTATCCCGCATAATTTTAATCATTCCTGCGCAAATGTGGCGAGCGCTGGACGCGAGCTCTCAAATAGGCCTAACTTATACAAATGAACTGCTTGTCTTTCACTCCGGTATAGCTTGTGAGCACTCAGACTGTGTGCAATCGCGATCTCTCCGTGCTAGAAATTTATTTGCTCCTGGATTAAACTTTGTCAAAAGTTATCAACCATTCAGAATAGATCCACGCCTGATCGATGAAAGTCCTACTGGAAATTTTATTGGCTGTAAATGAAATGCACCAGAAAGTCTTTCAACAATCAAAGATGGAACTTTAATTTCTTTACAATGTCAGTTTATGCATAGAATGGGATATTTGTATGATTTCTATATATAAATATCCTAGTCTGTCTAACTGCGTCACTATTGTACAGACATTACAGGTCAAAGCCATCTGATGTTCCATTTATCTAAATAAACAACATTAACATATATGGCTCTTAAAAATTCAGTGTTGTCATATTTCGAATACCTTAACTGAATTGAGGTCATTTGTTTTATAATTTTATTACTGACTGTGTACTTGTCTTTTTTTGTAAATTCAATTCAGTTTGAAATCAAATTTAAAATCAAGTTTCTTTGTGCTGTAAGCTTTTGCAACAAAGTTACCCTATTTTAAAGACACAAATACACAGAATGAGCAAATGTTTAAGAATGAGATTTTTTAATGGTAATTGATCAGTGTTTATATGTATGTAAATAAAAGCCTATATTAAAACCTGTTCATCATATAAAGCAAATTTTTTAGAAGACTTGGATTAAACCACTCAAAGCTTGAAATAATGATTGCCTTGAAAAAAAAAATTGATGGACAAAAAAAAAAGAGAGATATTAAAATATCTATATGACAGTATACAGTATGTGGTAGTTTTGCCAATGGTATTGAAAATGAAGTCATCATGAAATCAAAAATTACCCTACTTACATTTTAGTGCAGATTACTAGTCTTGTGGTGAACAATTAAACCGTGCAAGTCAATACACCGAAAAAAGAAAATTGTCTGCCATTGTAATCTTTAATCAAAAACAGAAAAATTGCTTCCGCTCTGGAATGGCGTTCTTGCTCTGATGATGTCAGTTTGACAGCTTGGGGAGAATCCTCTTAAGTAATGAAGTAAGGAATGCTGTTTCTGGGTCCAAGCCAGGTCCAAGCTACTCATTTGACTTGAGAATACTATCTCAACAGCCATTTATGTGCACTATTTCATTAAAGGGGTCATATGATGCGATTTCAAGTTTTCCTTTCTCTTTGGAGTGTTACAAGCTGTTTGTGCATAGATAAGATCCCTGAAGTTGCAAAGACTAAAGTCTCAAAACCAAAGAGATATTCTTATAAAAGTTAAGACTCAACCATGCCCTCTCAACTGTCTTCCTCTAGCAGCTTAATTTAAATAAGGAGACCGAGCTCAGTTCTTTTGTAAATTATCGCAGTCACGTATTAACATGACGAAGGCATAGCTAGCAAACTGTAGGCTGTAGTAACTAACGGTAATAACAGTAACTCGTGATTGAGCGGATGAACCACTGATGCTTATGCGTTCTAGTTATTAGGTGTGTTCAACTTGAAACAGCTCTGCACAGAACGATCAGTGTTTGATATCAAAGTACCGCGAGAGCGATTTGAAAGCATAATGACCCAGATAGCACACGTACGTCTGCAAGATGTCTGTTAAAGATCTCTTGATCTGGAAAGCATCTGCTGTCTACAAACGTCTGACAGACGTCTTTCAGATGTCAGTTTTACATACATTCTAAATCATAAACATCTTAAAGACATCTAATAGACGTCTATTTGACATCTAAAAGGAAATGTCCTATAGACGTATTGCAGATGAGCAAACACTCTAAAAAATACGTCTTGCAGATGTAAATGCAGACGTCAAATAGACGTCTCTGAGATGTACGTGTGTTATCAGGGGAGCGTCTGCTCTCTATAGCTCTCACTGTACTTTGATGTCACACACCGATCGGTCTGTGCAGTCAGTGCTGCTTCAAGTCGAACACACCTCTTATAGTGTTGCGGGAGGTCCAAAAAAATCCTGATCACGAAAATGGTGAAAAAAACTGTTTAACAGTATAACTCCACCAGTACTAAATAGTTCACAGTCTTTGTAACATGTTTCAGCAATGCATTTCTAACATTTATAATGTGTTTACAAACAATTATCATAATTGACTTTACATGGACTTTAAGTTGTATTTACAACACTGTTCCAGAATAGTTCAAACCAAATACTAGAGTGTGTGCAGCGCATATTACGGAGGACTATTTCCTGAACCTGGGAGTAGCCTGCCAGCTGTGCTCAAAGACTGTTTCTATAAAGTGGGGCAATTCCAGCTTTGCAAGGACAGTCTGGCACTTCTGACTCACAGACTGTAAGTATGAATTCATATTTAAAGAATTTGCCACTAACTATTCAAACATGAGTTTTGAGCTGTGTAGAGTAGTGCTTGTTGTTTGTTGTTTCTCCGATCACAAATGCAGACATTCGGCGCGATGCAACGCGACGCGTAAAAAGACAGTATTAGTCATTATAATCAGTAATTATGTCCCCACTGGATGCAACAAATGCCTCGTTTGTAATGGGTTTTATTGTTTTTGTGTCGTCGCGCCGGGACACAGCAGCACAACACGGTAAGGGGCGTAACATTTCCGTCTCACGCTTGAGGTATTCGGCCAATCACAACGCACTGGATAGCTGGCCAATCAGAGCACACCTCGCTTCCCAAAACCATGAGCTTTGTAAAAATCGACGCGAAAGGCGTGGCTTAGAGGAGCAACAATAATGTACAGTATGTGGAAAATGTGTTTTTTGAACCTTAAACCGCATAGTGCATTACACCAAATACACAAAATAATGTTCTTTTTAGCAACGTCATATGACCCCTTTAATATTATATATTTAAGCTAAGCATTTAAAATATTGCTGTGCACACTACAGTCTCCGTTCTCACAGTGTCTTAGATATTAATATTTTAGCTGAAACACCGTCTGGCCATCTGGGATTTCAGTATGGAGATAAAGGTTAGGGGTTATAATTTTTCAGTATTACATGACATCGTGGGTGTATATTAGCACACTTTGTTATTTTCTTGGGGCGTCTGGTAGAGCATTAGGACCCAGAAGTGGTGAAGCGTGATGTCAGACGTAACAAGCAGATATTCTTAACCACTCCTCTCCTACCGTGAATCTGCTGTGAGCAAGAGGTGGAGTGGAGGTGCATGGCAAAAAAACCCCGCCCTTTATACAATATTCCATTTCACTTGGAAATACATCACGACACTGAAGTCAGATGCAACTTCTGGATAATGGGTACTTTAATATTGATATTTTTCAAGGTATTGCGGTTAGAAATTCCTGTATCATGACCAATAATTCATGTACTTTGTCAATAAGATAAGGTTTTGTTCAAAGTAGCTATTATCCACATAGATCTTTGATATGAATGAATATTTTTTGGTAATTCATTAAATATCGCCGGCTAAAAAGTAACTAGTAACTAGTACTCTGAGTAGTTTTTGAGAAGAGTACTTTGTACTTTTACTTAAGTACTGTTTTGACACCATTATTTTTATTTGTAATTGAGTAGTATTTCAGCAATGTAACAGTACTTGTAATTAAGTACAAATTTTCAGTACTCTTTCCACCACTTATTAAAAGTAACTCAAGTTACATAATCAGATTACTTTTTGAAGCAAAGTAACACATTACATTTTAATTTTCAAAAAAAAAGTTATTTTTTAAATAAGTCAAGTCAAGTCACCTTTATTTATATAGCGCTTTTAACAATACAGATTGTGTCAAAGCACTTAGTATCAAATTGGAGGATAGAGTGTCAGTAATGTATAATAATAAGATCAAACACTCAATTTTCAGTTAAAGGCATTTCATTATTGAATTCAGAGATGTCATCGTCTAGCTCAGTTTAGTTTAAATAGTATCTATGAAATCAAATTGACGATAATCGCTAGAAATTAAGTGTCCCCAACTGAGCAAGCCAGAGGTGACAGCGGCAAGGAACCAAAACTCCCTCTGTGACAGAATGGAGAAAAAAAAACCTTGGGAGAAACCAGGCTCAGTCGGGGGGCCAGTTCTCTCTGGCCAGGATATTATTATTTATTTATTTTTTTACTTGTTAATTAAATTTTAAATGTATAAATGTATTATATTTCTATTTTTATATTGTTGCAATTTCTAATAATAGTATTATGTAGTTAGGTATTTTATTATATTATAGTTATTTTGTTTAATTTTTAGTTTTACTGTATTTAAGTCGAGGTCTTCACTGGGGATATGTCCCCGGGGCTCATCCAGGTGTCCGACCTCCGCCGACGATCAGGGTCGCAGACATCATCTCCCGGCGCCGATCCACCATCTGATCCGGAAACGGACTGAGAAACAGAATAAGAAAGAAACAGACAAATATTAGCGTAGATGCCATTCTTCTTACGATGTAACGAGTACATCGTGTGTTATGAGGAGTGTTCCCGGTTCCGGTTGATCTAATTAATGCAGCCTAACAATCCTTTAACGGATTTGAATAATAGAAGTGTATTAGTGTGTTATGTGTAAGCCAGGTTAAAGAAATGTGTCTTTAATCTAGATTTAAACTGACAGAGTGTTTCTGCCTCCCGAACAGTGTTAGGTAGATTGTTCCAGAGTTTGGGCGCTAAATAGGAAAAGGATCTGCCGCCCGCAGTCGATTTTGATATTCTAGGTATTATCAAACGGCCAGAGTTTTGGGATTGCAGCGGAGGTGGAGGACTATAATGTGATAAGAGCTCACTCAAGTACTGAGGAGCTAAGCCATTTATGGCTTTATAAGTAATTAACAAGATTTTAAAATCTATACAATGTTTGATAGGGAGCCAGTGCAGTATTGACAGAACCGGGCTAATATGGTCATAGTTCCTGGTTCTAGCAAGGACTCTAGCTGCTGCATATTGGTCCAACTGTAGTTTATTGATCAAGCGTGCAGAACAACCACCCAGTAAAGCATTACAATAGTCTAACCTTGAGGTCATAAACGCATGAATTAGCATTTCTGCATTTGACGTTGAGAGCATAGGTCACAATTTAGATATGTTTTTGAGATGGAAAAATGCAGTTTTACAGATACTAGAAACATGGCTTTCAAATGAAAGATTGCTATCAAACAGCACACCTAGGTTCCTAACTAATGAAGAATAATTGACAGAGCAGCCGTCAAGTGTTAGATAGTGTTCTAGGTTATTACATGTGGGGTTTTTAGGTCCGATAATTAACACCTCTGTTTTTTCAGAATTTAGCAGTAAGAAGTTACTCGTCATCCAGTTTTTTTATATCGACTATACATTCCGTTAGTTTCTCAATTTGGTGTGTTTCACCGGGCCATGAAGAAATATAGAGCTGAGTATCATCAGCATAACAGTGAAAGCTAACACCATGTCTCCTGATAATATCTCCCAAGGGTAACATGTAAAGCGTGAAAAGTAACGGCCCTAGTACTGAGCCTTGAGGTACTCCATACTGCAGTTGTGATCGATATGATACCTCTTCATTTACTGCTACGAACTGATGGCGGTCAGATAAATACGATTTGAACCATGCTAAGGCACTTCCACTAATGCCAACAAAGTTTTCTAGTCTATTCAAAAGAATGTTGCGTCGAACACAGCGCTAAGATCCAGTAGAACTAATAAAGAGATACAACCATGATAAGATGATAGAAGCAGGTCATTTGTAACTCTAATGAGAGCAGTCTCAGTACTATGATACGGTCTAAATCCTGACTGGAATTCCTCACAGATACCATTTTTCTCTAAGAAGGAATATAATTGTGAGGATATTACCTTTTCTAGTATCTTTGACAGAAAGGGAGACTTGAGATCGGTCTGTAATTAACTAGATCTTTGGGGTCAAGTTGTGGTTTTTTTAATGAGAGGCTTAATAACAGCCAATTTGAAGGTTTTGGGGACATATCCTAATGACAATGATGAATTAATAATAGCCAAAAGAGGATTTATGACTTCTGGAAGCAGCTCTTTTAGTAGTTTAGATGGAATAGGGTCTAACATACATGTTGTTGGTTTAGATGATTTAACAAGTTTATACAATTCTTCCTCTCCTATAATAGAGAATGAGTGGAATTGTTCCTCAGGGGATCTATAGTGCGATACTGTAGCTGACGGCTGCATGGTTACAATTTTATCTCTGATAGTATCGATCTTGGAAGTAAAGTAGTTCATAAAGTCATTACAGCTGTGCTCTTGGGAAATGCCAACACCTGTTGATGCTTTATTTTTCGTTAATTTAGTGACTGTATTGAATAAATACCGGGGGTTATGTTTGTTTTCTTCTAGAAGAGACGAAAAGTAATCAGATCTAGCAGTTTTTTAATGCTTTTCTGTAGGATAGGGTACTTTCCTGCCAAGCTATACAAAATACCTCTAGTTTTGTTTTCCTCCAGCTGCGCTCCATTTTCCGGGCTGCTCTCTTTAGGGTGCGAGTGTGCTCATTATACCACGGAGTCAAACTGTTTTCTTTGATCTTCCTTAAGCGTAAAGGAGCAACTGTATCTAAAGTGCTAGAAAAGAGAGAGTCCATAGTTTCTGTTACATCATCAAGTTTTTCTGCGCTGTTGGATATCCTGAGGAATTGAGATAAATCAGGAAGATTACTTACAAAGCAGTCTTTTGTGGTAGAAGTGATGATTCTACCATACTTGTAACAAGGAGTAGAATTTACAGTTTTAGCTATATGGAGTTTACACAAGACTAGATAATGATCTGAGATAGCATCGCTTTGCTGCAGAATTTCAACACCACTAATATCAATTCCATGTGACAGTATTAAATCTAGAGTATGATTTCGACAATGAGTAGGTCCTGAAACATGTTGTCTAACCCCAATAGAGTTCAGAATGTGTATGAATGCTGATCCTAATGCATCTTTTTCATTATCGACATGGATATTAAAATCACCAACAATTAAGACTTTATCTGCAGCCAGTACTAACTCAGATAGAAAATCAGAAAGTTCTTTAATAAAGTCTGTGTGGTGTCCTGGTGGCCTGTACACAGTAGCCAATATAAACATCACAGGGTATTTATCACTAACACGTGTTTCTCTAGATAATGTTATACGCAGCACCATAACTTCAAACGAGTTATACTTAAAGCCTGCCCTCTGAGAAATACTGAGAATATTGCTATAAATTGTAGCAACACCTCCCCCTTTACCTTGTGGACGTGGCTCCTTTTTATAGCAGTAATCTTGGGGGGTAGACTCATTTAAAGTAATGTATTCATCTGATTTTAGCCATGTTTCTGTCAAAAAAAGCACATCTAGATTATGGTCAGTGATCATATCATTTACAAATAGTGCTTTTGTAGAAAGGGACCTGATATTCAGTAAGTCAAGTTTTATCAATTGTTTCTCTGTATTGTAAACATTTTTTATTTGTTGAACATCAATTCAATTGTTACTATTACTTTGGTTTGGACGTTTTCTGTATTTTCTAGTACGGGGAACAGACACAGTCTCTATAGTGTGATATCTAGGTGGAGGAGTCTCTATGTGCTGAGAATTAACTGACTTCTGTGATGTGAGGCGGCTAGCAGACGGTCGGTTTAGCCAGTCTGTCTGCTTCCTGACCTGGGCCCTAGTTAGTCAAGTACGAACTCTATGACTATGTGCCATATTTCTAGAGAGAAGAGCGGCACCACCCCAGGAGGGATGAAGACCATCTCTTTTCAACAGGTCAGGTCTGCCCCAAAAACTCATCCAATTGTCTATGAAACCTATGTTATTCTGCGGGCACCAGTTAGACATCCAGCCATTGAGTGACGACAGTCTGCTATGTATCTCGTCACCCTGGTAAGCAGGGAGGGGACCAGAGCATATTACAGTGTCTGACATCGTACTTGCAAGTTCACACACCTCTTTAACATTATTTTTAATGATCTCTGACTGGCGAAGTCGAATATCATTAGCGCCGACGTGGATAACAATCTTACTGAATTTACGTTTAGCATTAGCCAGCACTTTTAAATTTGCCAAGATGTCAGGTGCTCTGGCTCCCGGTAAACATTTGACTATGGTGGCTGGTGTCTCTATTTTCACGTTCCGTACAATAGAATCGCCAATTACTAGAGCACTTTCATCAGGTTTCTCAGTGGGTGCGTCACCGAGTGGGGAGAACCTGTTTGATGTTCTGATCAGAACGGAAGAGCGGTGTTTTGACCCGCGACTAGGCCGCCTCACAGTCACCCAGTTGCCCTGCTGCATGGGCTCAACCAGAACCGAACAATGTACAGGAGTCCCTGAGCTAGTCGCATCCAAAGCAGTATCTACAGCCCTCACATTCTTACTATTCTCAACTAAAGTTTGGATGCGTGTCTCTAGTTCTAAAATCTTCTCTGTCAGCCTAACTATTTCCCTGCATTTATCACATGTGAATCCCTCGCTGCTGACAGAGACAGATAAACTGTACATGTGGCATGAAGTACAAACAACAAGAGAAGGAGAAGCCATTACTCAACGTGATTGATGAATGATACCAACAACTTATCACTTACCACTGTTGTTTGATGAACTTGTGAAAAACGAAGCGAGAGAGAAATGAAAACGGAGTGAGAAAAAAGAAAACAATAATAGGCGCGAATAGAAATGCGAATGGAACCGAGAGTAACAAGCTAGCTGGCTAATGAATGCTAACGCGCTGCACTCGCGGTTTTAAAAGCGAACAATCAAATTAGTTAGATTAGTTTGATAGATAATACCAGAAATATGGTGGGAATTAAGTTATATATTATCACTTTAAACAACAGAGAGTGAAAGTAAGGTAAAGATTCAATAAAAAAGCGGAGCTACAATCGCAAACCTCTCAGCAGCACGACAGAATTGCGATCAGACTCAAGCAATCGATGGGTCTGGTGAACTCAGACCTGTGAAATAAGTTATGGCAGTTATTTAGTTTTCCCATTTATTGACTTCTGTTCCCATGTTGTGAGAAATCAGACTGCAGAGGCGTTGTGTGTGCTGTGTAAACATGTACTTACTGTTTTTCTAGAACAAAACTGAACGTGCATTTACTCATCTCACTTGCAATAAAACAGAATCAGTATTTCTCAAAATGAATAAAAACAGTGACATGCAAACTTAGAATATGATTCAAACCTGCAGTCATTAAATAAGTTAAATAACACAAATATCCTTTTTGTATTTAAACCCATTTTATTAACCATTTTATTGTCTTTGCTGGTGACCTTCGATGATTCAGATCAACCATACTAATAAGAAAAAATGACTTTAGATAAATGTAACATTTATTTGTGTGTGTGTGTGTGTGTGTGTAATTGTTGAAGAGTGTTGAACTTTCTTCTTCTGTGTCTTACTCTACATTCAGATCAGTCCAGAATGGCAGCACAGCTAAATGGTTTGAGTTGCACCCTCTACTCATTATTCATTTCACTTTTGGTGTGAAAAAGCTTTTTACATTGGCCAAAAAAAAGAGCGTTGCCAGATCGGGGCGTTTTTAGACCATGTTACCTGATTGGCTGACGTCATAGTGACGGTTTCGGGGTGGAGTTAGGTAAGGGGGATCATTTTGATTTCATGATTTAGAAACACCCAGCAGTTTGAAAACACCCAAAAAGTCAGAAACGCCCACTTTTTCTCTGCAGAGAACTCAGTCTCAGTGAAAATGATGCCCCTTACCTGACTCCACCCCTAAACACAACCATCACTGTGACGTTAGCAAATCAGGTAACGTGGTCAAAAACACCCCTCCATTATGGCCTCACCCACCGATCTAACTCCAATCACTGTACTGCAGAGACTTGGGTTTGTTTCAATCCACTGGTCCGTGTTTGTGCGTTTCAGACCGACTATCAGTGGTGGGGATTTTTCAGTGAAGCTTTCTGCAAGTTACATTATTCCGCCAGTAGGTGGCGGCAAGTGAGTTCTTTATGAGTCATTTGAATCATTCACTAACTGATTCATTCACAAAGGTTGATTCTTTCAGGAATAAAACAAGTGACTGACTGTGTACAGAATTGCTATATGAGACAAAAAAAAAAAAAAAAAAAAAAAAAACGGTATGTGAAAATAGGTGTCTAAACTAACAATATTCATAAACAGTAGACAAAAAAATTACCTGGACTACATCTGGACACTACTTCTGATGGACACTTTACTATCCCATGAGGCCACGGGAGAGGATTTGTGAATGACAGTGAAGAGATACAACTGACACTGGTAGGTCACATGATAATGACAACATGAGGAATAAAGTATGTCTGAATTATATTCATACTACACACATGGATACTACATAGAACATGCGAGAACATGCTTTTTTTATGGTTTGCAAAGTAATTATCCAAAAGAAATACCTATCGAGTACCTAGCTATTTTGGTTTTTTGAATAAGTCATTGAATGATTTACTCAACCAATTTATTTAAAAAAAAAAATGATTATGCTGTGACTTTGTTTGGAATTATTTTTGTTGGCAAATGTTTTTGTTGTAACATTATAAAATGTTAGTTACTTATATTAACTTCTTGATAATTGAACTTTCGTATAAAAACAATATCACACAACCAAATTACATGGAAAATTGAATACATCTGTCATATGTCCATGCGTGTCATGTCATCCGCACACAGTGAAAAGTAGCTCCAGCTTTTGTGAAGCTAAAAGTTTGTTGTCCCAACAAAGGAGAAAGATGCACCATGTCATTGACCCATTACTATCTATTTATCTACTCTTATCATGTTTGTTCATATGTCTTTTGATATAAATTGTACCATATTTTAAAAAGATAATCTTTTTTTTTTTTCTTAAAGACAGTTAAAATGATATGTACAATACTTAGTCTCAAATAAACTTTTGACCATGACTATTAAAACCCACAAATAAAAAAGTATACATGACAGATTAATAAACAAAACATACAATTTATTTTGATGCTCAACTCAAGCAGTACGGAAATGAAAGCGAACATGAAAATCAAGATGAACCGATGAGCTATGAATGGGGCATTTTTAGGTTATGCTTGTAAAATATTCATGAGTTGAAACTTTATCTTGAGAAGGATAGGGACGTGACTTTATCATAAAAGGTATCATAAGCAAGATTAGGGAATATCATGACAGTTGGCACAAGAAGACTGTTTACAATTTTGCCAAGACTTAAAAAAAAAAGTACACACTGTTAATCTGCGTAATGAATGAGAAAATGCCGGAGAGGTAATGGATGCCCGCCACATAGCGGATAAATAATTGAGCGTCTGGGGGAACAGGAGAGGTGGATGGGATCGGATGGTGCATCTGTGTCACTGCACTGCCTGGCTTCTCTTTCTGCAGCCACCAGCATGGTCACCACGTCAACCAGCCATGGAGGGAGAACAGGTGTTTGCTTCCAGTGGCCAGCAGCAATGCCATTCATTTATTTACCAAACTACTTTGAGCTGGTGGATTGTTGCTGGGGAATTCAGTGGTATTCATATAAAATGTTCCATCAATCTAAAATTGATTTATATTAGGCATATTATCTTATCTTATATTATGACTTTGTTTTACTAGTCTAACTCTTGTGTATGAGTTCTTCTAATATAGAATTACAAATCATTCGAGTTTGGTACCAAAGGAAAACATCTGTACATTTAATAGATTTGTGTTTTCGAGGGCTCAAGCTGTTAGTAGGGTAGGTGAGAGCAACTCTGTCAGTGAAGATTGGGGGTCAGCCAAGGTGAAAGTTTGTGCCATTCATTGTGAGCCTCAACTTTCCTCCCAAGTTAATATGGGTGATCAGTATTGCCACAGAGATTTCCTGTAAAAATATAATATGTACAAAAAAAAAAAATATATATATATATATATATATATATATATATATACACACAAAGTATAAATATTAGTCATATGTTTTCTGTTTTCTTTTACTAAATATTTTAAGCTTCCATGTTATATTTATTATGATGTTACAATAAATGGACAATAAGGTATAAATGCTTGCACTTTAAAATAACATTAAAATAATATTTAAAATAGACAAAATTGTTCTTTGATTACACATTACATTCGATGTATTCCTTGCCCTAACTGTGGGATAATATATTTCAGGATATACTGACTATACAAAATCAAAAATTACCAATTATTATTTATTAAGTAAGACCTTTAATACTGCTGTCATGTAGGCTAATATATAACTGACAGAACAGAATTTATAGAACTACAATTAAGAACTGACCTGATTTTTCATTTTAACACTTGTTATTAATATATAACGCGTTTAGCATTATTATTTTTATCACAATATAAAAAAAACATATTTGCCCTGTTTTCCAGCATTAAAATAAAAATACATTATTATTCAACTAAAATTAGCAATAACATTATATTCTAAAATTCATTAACATGTAACACATTAATATGAAATTAAAACAATACTATTTAAGTTCAAATAATAGTAAAAAACAACAATTTATTATTATCAGTTATGATATATCAAAGTGTCATATATCATTTAAAGGTATCACTTTAGATTAGGGAACACATATTCACTATTAACTAATAGTTTCCCCTCAATAAACTCCTTACTCCTTACTGCTAATAGTAAGTGAGGTGTTGTTTTAGTAGCTATGTTTAGGTATTGGGTAGGGTTAAGGGATCTAGAATATGGTCATGCAGAATTAGGCATTAATATGTGCTTTATAAGTACTAGTAAACAGTATGTTAGTGCATGCTATTAGGTAACTACACTGTAAAAAGAAGAAGAAAAAAAAAGAAATCCGACAAAATAGAGCAAAATGTGTTGTATATGAAGGAATTTTCTGTATTTTTTTTTTTTTTTTTTTTTTGTATTTTACAGGTGTTTTAGCTGTTTTTTTAATTTTGCACTTCGTTGCGTTGTGTTCTAGAGTTAACGGAAATGTCTGTAAAAATACCGAGTATTTTTCTGACCAAGTTTTTTTTTTTATAATTTTTTTTTTTGTAATTTTTAATTTTTTTTTTTTTTTTTTTTTACAGTGCAGTTAATAGTGAATAGTGTTCCCTAATCGAATGTGTACCCGTTTAAAATAATCACTTGGCCGATGAAGAGTAAAGTATTAAAATACTATCTAAAATTTTTGTCCTGTGGTACAGTAGGCTCGCGCGTAAGTTGAATACAGGAGCAGGTGGAGGCGGGAGGGCGGTGTGAGGATGGAGGTGGAGGTGGTGGGGGGAGAGCCCAGGAGGCGCTGCCAATGGAAACAGCACACATGAGGAGCGTCGAGCCAGAGCGCCGCGTCGCCTCCATGTCAGGTCCACTCACCTGCAAGGTGCGCAACGAAGATGATGGCCATGAACGGCAAGCAGCACTTCTCCATGCACCCTGCGCTGCACCCGAGCTCCGAGGGCATGCGGCGGGTGTGCCTACCTGCCCCGCAGGTACGTCTCAACTCCTCGTATTGTCTTCGTTCTGTCACTTTGAGGTGTTTTGAGTTGCTCCAGCATCCATCCATCCCTCCCCAGCCTCTACTTTCTTTCCTCTGAGCTCACGCTCTCTCTCTCTCTCTCTCTCCCCCACATGCCTCTCCAAGCAAAGCTGCTGCTTTCATATTAATTTTTATGACCTGTGCTTTGAGGAGGGTGCTTGGGAATGTTCTTTAATCCGGAGTTGACACAATTCCCCACTGACTTCCATATGCGCGCTCTTGCTTGCAGCTCCAGGGCAATATATTCAGCGGCTTTGATGAGAGTCTGCTGGCCCGCGCTGAAGCTCTGGCGGCGGCTGACATCGCGTCTCACGGCAAGAGTCACCCTTTCAAGACGGACGTCACCTACCATACCATGAGCAGCGTGCCCTGCACCTCCTCTTCGTCCACGGTGCCCATCTCCCACCCTTCATCCAACCTGCCCTCGCACCACCACCACCACCACCACCACCTCAGCCACCAGACCCTGGAGGGGGATCTGCTCGACCATCTTTCCTCCAGTTTATCGGTCAGCGGCATGGGTGCGCCGCCGGACCCGTCGGTCATGACCACTCAAGCCCACCAGCACCACCTGCAAATGGGCCACTTGCACCAAGCCATGGCCATGGGCCACCCGCACACCCTATCGGTCCACAACGGGATGGCGTGCGTCAACGACGTGGAGTCCGATCCCAGAGAGCTGGAGGCGTTCGCGGAGAGGTTCAAGCAGCGCAGGATAAAGCTCGGAGTGACCCAGGCAGATGTGGGCTCTGCCCTGGCCAACCTGAAGATCCCAGGGGTCGGCTCGCTGAGCCAAAGCACCATCTGCAGGTTCGAGTCCCTAACCCTGTCTCACAACAACATGATCGCTCTCAAACCCGTCCTCCAAGCCTGGCTGGAGGAGGCCGAAGCGGCTTACCGGGAGAAAAACGGAAAGCCGGAGCTTTTTAACTGCAACGAGAGGAAACGAAAGCGCACGTCCATCGCGGCTCCGGAGAAGCGATCGCTCGAGGCGTATTTCGCCATCCAGCCGCGACCGTCGTCGGAGAAAATCGCGGCTATCGCGGAGAAGCTGGATCTAAAGAAGAACGTGGTTCGGGTTTGGTTCTGCAATCAGCGGCAAAAACAGAAAAGGATGAAATATTCGGCGGTGCACTAGTGCTGTTAGAGCAAAGTAGACATTTTAGGAACACCACAGGGATCTAAATCTTTTCTTTTAAGAAGCCTATAAAGACTCCAAGTACATTTCATATCGCCTGCAAATGATGGAACCAGTGTGCGAATTATTCCAGGGGTTCCGTAATAAAGGCTTGATCTCCCTCATAAAGAAGTCAAGTGGTCTTAAAAATGTAGGCTACGCATTTGCATATGCAGCGTTTCCGAACGTTTTAGTAACAAAAGTTACATTAAAAGTTCATTAAGTCGTAGCAGTGTGTGCCTGAGATAACCATATCAACACTAGTTGCTCGAGCACTTTCAGTAAGCATTAATATCGGAATTTACATCAAACAATAACGCAAAAAAAAAGTGGCGCAAAAAAGAATTTTGGTTTGCGCGAGATGGACAAACCTCAAACGATTACGGACAGAATTTTCTCAACCCACCGAAGGCCGAATAATTCGCCCACTGTAATACCATTTTAAACTAACTTGAAAGCATATTGATTCATTTACATTACAGTGTTCATGTTACTTTGTATTTGTACGAGCAAGTAACACTACTGAAAAACGTGTAGCACTTAATGTGTAATTATTTTAGCTGATTGTGGGCAACACATTGTTATGGTTATAAAATAATTACAACAATATGCACTGTGTGACATGGACACCGTAATGTAAATTATTATTTACTCTTTAACAAAACATATATTTAGCACTACGAAGCAATACTGCTGAAACCTTTAAAAAGCGTTCATGATAAAACTTTGAATACATTTCCAGGACATTAACTGCTACTAAATCTTTGTTTCAGTATTATCACACGTGAAATTATATTTTGAAGTGTGTTTTTGGTATTTAAAAATTTATATTATACAATTTGCGCACAAGGTCTACCTTATGTTACTATCACATGAAATGTCATTTGAAATATGTGTAATAGCGTTTGTAATAATCGTTTGAATGTGTTGTCAGATGTGAATGCAGTCATGGTGGAAATCACGTTCTCACAAACTGTCACGAATTGTTTTCGTGAACGATCATCAGTTGAAGTGATACTAATATGCAAAAACTGATGATGTGTTGAAGAATGCTGCTATTTGATTTGCATTAATGTAGCCACTGCAATCACTCTCACGTTTAAACTTCACTTTACAAAAATGTGTGACTTTGAATGTTGTTTAATAAATTGTTGATTTTTTTCAAAGCCTTTGTGGGAGTTTTATGTATGCATGTTTTAATTACACAAATGAAAAAATGATCATTGTGTCCGATTCCCATTTCAGTATAGGAGTAAAAAAAAATCTCAGAAATAAAATACGTGTACAAATATATATACACATGCACTTGGATTGCACAGTTCTCATTTTACATAAATTATGTCCAGAAAGCAACTCGCATAAAAATAATTGTAATAGTCATTAATTTTTAAGACTGCAGGTGTTGTTTTATTAATAAGCTTCTTGAGCGCAATTGTGATTAATCATTCATGAAATGATGTAGACTAATCACCACCTAATTTAAAGATAATTTATAGAGAGAACAAAAAATAAAATAAAATAAATCAAAAATCAAGCTAACATTAAGCGTTTCCCCCCCTCTTTTTTTAATTCGGATTGCCAACTTGTTTAAGCAGACACCGCTAAATAATAAATGTCTGTCACGGCTTTGTGCAGAGGGATTTGAAATTATTAAGTAATGACGATGCAATATTAATTGTATATTGGTATAAAACAGGCAGAGAGCTGAAGGGAGAGTTGTTAGTCAGGAAACTCTTCGCACAGACTCAAGGGAAGGAGGAAGAAACGCTGTTCAGGTAAAACGATGATCATCCGAGTCGTTTTGAGCCTCACTTCACTGTCAGGTTTCAAGAAGTAATTGTGAAGTTCTGTTAAAGATGATGTTGTTAGAAATATACGTATTATTCTACACAAATACGCGTATATAATATTATTTTGAAAAGTTAGATAAAAAGGTGATATAAAGCTAACATGTTTCCCGTTAATCAAATTCGCTCGACTCGAGTTTGTTTTACTTTTTAGAGCCGAAAAGTTCACATGGAATAACTACTATTTTTTTTTCTTTTACAAGGTTGATTATGCTTTCTTCTTAATATATTACGTGAATTGAAACAATGTACCCTGAGTTAATGTCGGACCTGTTTCGTTCAATTCTTTCTTTCTTGTGCAATAACTGGTATTTGCATTATTAGCATGACGATGTTGTTGCCCAAATTCGTTTTAGCATGTATTAAATATTAAGTTTTAAACATAATATGAAGTTATAAGCGTATATTCACATTTTAAGATTTTTTAGCGTTTTCTTTAACGCACGAAAAAAATGCCAATTAAAGCGATTAAAATACGTAATGAGCAACAACTAGCCTAATTACAGTCCTGTTAATTGTGCGGATTTTTTTTTTTCAGCCTAAATTATAATCTTTCCTAATTCCCGAGAAGGATCATGAGTCCAAATTTAAGTTGTTAAACTAATAGGATTATGAAGGAGGGTTAAATTCATTAGAGTAGGCAAATCATTAATAATTAAGAACAACTTTTTTTATATCATAACCCCCAAACAATGGTGTAAACCAATCTAAGTTGAGCACAGAGCAGGGGCATGTGGCCAGGGTGGCGACTAAATTATTGATGATCTATTGAAAGGTAGAGGCCTATAGGCCAGTAATTGATGTGTCATAAGAAACATCTGATGGCAGGTAATGTGCAGAGACTGATGCTAATCTAATTCTAATACGGAATAATTTGGAACAAATGAAAGAGTCATCCCTATAATAATCATCTGAAAACAGCCTATCTTCATTCTTTTTTTATTCGTATTGGATATTTCAGTCCTCATAAGAACATATAAGTGTAGACAATTGGGATAAAATCTTACTGGACAATTCAATGAAATTATACTATAACACTGAAAGATTTTCATCAATTTCCTTATTTTATGTCCTACAAAGGCATTTTAATCCAGAAGGAATCATTTATTTTCTGATTAGGCTATGGAAATGATCTGACTTAGCTAGCATTAAACATATTTAAAAAATAAAATAAAGTAAGCAAAAACGATTTTATAGAATGCTTTTTACATTCCAATGAACTTCCAATTAGAAAACCGTTATTTAAACAAAACAAAAAACCTTACGAAGATTTAAAGAAAAGAGAATGGATGAATCATGTTTTAATGTTCAAAGCACTTTATAACTGACTCCAAAAACAGTTAAAATGGCTATTTAAAGGACTACCTTTAGAGAACTTGAGGAGTCCTGCGTGTCTGGGAGAGAAAAGTGAATTCATGTTTTTATTTCAGAGTAAAGACGATCTGACAGAATGAGGGTGGAGGTCTCCTGGAAGATGTGGCGCACCCCCTCTCCCTCTGCGGGACAAGCGGTTGTTCTTGCGCCGACACTCGGGCTCTGCGAACGAGAGCGGCAGAGTTAAGACACCGGCGCTTCAATTATTCATACAGCGCCAGCAGCAACACATGAGAATGCAGCCAATGCGGAGGCAGACAGCGAGCCCGGTGTGCTTTATTAGTCCGTTCCTATCATCATCACACGCCAAGCCACCTGAGGCATTTGCCCGCGGTGTCTCAAAGCGATAACTCACGGGGTTATCCGAGGGGATACAGTTACCGGGAAACTTGAGGCCGTCCTTCAAAGGTGAATTTTGGGCGTGTCTTAAACGGACTCTGTTGTGTTAGTCTTTGTAGCCTACTCGAATGTCTAACACAATCTTATGAGAACTATTTAACGGTTTGGCGAATTGGTGGCTAATTCGTATACCATCTTTTTCGTGGCTACGGTCTGCTTTTGCCGCCCTCCACCCCTAATGGCGCAGATAAAAGTTTGTATACCCTCATAAGACATGTAGGCTATCTGTTAACAACAACAACAACAACAACAACAAAAAATAAATAAATAAAAATAAATAAAAAAACGCAAAATAAATTATATTAACTTCACGAAACACAAAATCTTACGGTTTTATATAAACTCAGCAGTCATTTGTTTTCTGGTGTTGTTGTATTGGAGACTTATTTCGATTGAGTGAAATTATCTAAAAATGTAAACAAACAAACAAACCAAATAAATAAATTAAAATGTTGCTGGAGTTTACATATCATGGTAGTGAATGTCAGCACAATTGTTTTCATTTGTTTTCTGGTGTTGTTGTATTGGAGACTTAGCCTATTTCGATTGATGAAATAATCTAAAAATGCAAAATAAATTATTGCTGGAGTTTACATATCATGGTAGTGAATGTCAGCACAATAAATTAAAATTATTAAAAACCACATAAGTAATATAATATATATATATATGTACTGTGTGTGTGTGTGTGTGTGTGTGTGTATATATATATATATATATATATATATATATATATTAATCAGTGCTGACACAAAGTAGACAGTTGTGAAACTGTATGCATATATGTATATATGACTCAAAATATAGCTTTATTTAGAAATTAAAGTCACATGAAGAAAGTATAAAGAAAACAATTATGTAATTGAAAACATCAGTAATGTCAGTGTAATGTAAAATGCATGGATGTAGGGTGATGTAGTGTATTGCAGTATTAAGTGAGAGGGCAAAAATAAACCAGAACAAACCACAAAACCAAATGTCCAAAACTGAAGCCCTGTTAAAAACATTCTAGTGATCATCTGATCATCTGTGATTAATTTCAAAGTGGAAATCATCATTAAAAAAAATAATAATAAAATAAAATAAAAATAATAATAATAAAAAATATTGGCAAAGATGATAATAGTAATGCTGATGATTTTAATGCTGAAAATATCACAGGCAAAGTCAAGGGAAGATTTTAAAACTCTAGTACACATTTAAGAAGACCAGAAATACACAGAAACAACTAAGGCTGAAATGATCAACAAAATGCTCTAATCTAAAGGACAAGAAGTCACAAAAAGAAAACGTTTTGAGCACTGTTGTAACCTTTATTGCTACATGCAATCCTGAATCACTTAAAATCATACTGTACTGGCGAGGAGTCAGGAACTGCTTTATCATACCCACTATTCGCAAAGACACTAATTTTTAACCCAGGTACCACAGAAGAGTAAGTCCAGGCTATGTGACACCAGACCCTGTGGCTGATAGGCACGGGTATCTGATCATTCACACTCCTTTAAAAGCGTGCCGGATTGTGGGACGTGTGCACACTTGGCTCTTGAATTGCATTTGAATAATACATGCACCCATGCAATGTGGATATATCACTCCACATGGTCTCATGAGCTCCCACTATGGGGCACTGGTGTACGTCACTGCTACAAGCACAAGTGAAAGGAGGCGGCATATATTAAATAAAAGCAGAAAGACAATTTGCACTAGATGTAATATTTTCTGAAGAAAATGTGAGGTGCTTTCCGATGTAGAGGTTGGTGCCATAATGTTATTGACATGGTTGCCAAATGTTCCGAGGCCACTAAGAAGGTTTTTTGTTTGTTTG
This sequence comes from Spinibarbus caldwelli, assembly GCA_039654775.1. Taxonomy (NCBI): domain Eukaryota; kingdom Metazoa; phylum Chordata; class Actinopteri; order Cypriniformes; family Cyprinidae; genus Spinibarbus; species Spinibarbus caldwelli. The sequence goes on along the minus strand of CM077259.1, from coordinate 23,236,788 downwards.
TTTTGTTTGAAAGTCGTCTTCTTTTGTCAAATCATATCAAAGCCTGTGTGATCCACTTCACAATGTATATGCCCTCTGAAACAGACATCTCATTCACACATCTTTTATTAGCAGTGAACACATAATGAAAAATTAAACAAGCATAAATTATAAAATGTATGAATAAATGAACGATTAATAGCTCCATGCATGCTTATTAATCAGTGTGGCTTGTATAGGGTTCTTGTGGACTACAGAACATATGATAAATATAAAGATCGCAGATAATATAACTGTGGTCGCAATCATTCCTTTTCACAGTTTTAATAATTTTGCAGATTTGTCCATCACTGTCATCTTTTTGCATGAAACAAAGTCACACAATATAAAATGTAAAGAATCTTAAAATATAAGGCACACAAAAAAGTATAGATAGTGTATAGGCAGTGTAAATCTTAAGTGGGTAATGCTCAATACATACTTTTTTTTATTCAGTGCAAGTAATATAGTTCACATTTTTAAACCAGTGACTGCACAGAAATAGGAGCACAAAATCTGTACTTTACAAAAAACAAAAACAAACAAACAAACAAAAAAAAAACATCAAACCATATTTAAGAATGAATTAATTATGCAAAATTCAGTCAGGTACACATTTATATACTGCAACAGTCAATGTAAATTAAATAATACATTTATAAAGACAAAAAAAAAAAAGATCCTTCATAAATTAATTTTACTTGGCTTGGCTATATGCAGTCTTAACACATCTCAAGAGATTTTCCAAGAAATGCAGGAGGAGGTCAACAGTTTCATCAGCAGGTTTGCAGGTTTTCTGAAATCAAGTAAATGTCATGGTTATTCTACTCAAATATGATGGAGGTATCGTATAGAGAATACATCAAGCTCCAGAGTTCAACTTACCACATGGTGCTTGTTATACATGTTTAAATTCCTCATTAGGTTGTTGTCAATACGGAAACGGTCAAATCTGGCACCAGACAGCCCAGAAACTTCCTTTATCAGTACTTGCTCAGCCTGGCAGAAAACCTCATGCTGCGAAGATATTGAAATCACACGTAAGACCAGGGCTTGAATCCTTTGAATTTGATTGTTAGAATTAAAAAAGCTTTACAAAAGCTGACATAAATGTAAAAATCACAGCAGGAAAGATATTTTGTGCTTCAGCCTCAAATGTTACCACATAGGAGAGTAACAAAAGTGCACAATCCTAATAAAGCACATGAAAGACATCTTATTATTGCAATGGTGAGAGTCAATAATAATCAGTGTGCATCATCTCACCTTACAGCCATTCATTTTCACTTCTGTCAGGAAGATTGATTTTCCCTAGAAATAACAGATAAAATAAATATTGCAATCATGTTCTACTTTGTATATTAAAGTAGACAGTTTTGGCTTTCTATAGTTACTATACTATAATCTGTACTTAAGTTAAATCTTACCTCAGTCTCATCTGAGAAATGTTTCACTGCTTTTTCCAGCTCAAAAACAAGCTCTGCCAAAAAAGTCTTATCGTTGTGTCTCACAGGAGTATCTTTAAGTAAGATTTTTTCCCTCTAGAAATAACAGGTAAAATGAACATTGCAATCACGTTCTACTCTGTACATTACAGTATAGACAGTTTTGGCTTACTCAGGCATGTGATCAGCTAGAGACAAAAAAGAAGGAAAATCTGACCACGCCTCAAGTCACGCCCACAAGCCACGCCCCCAGCACATATTAAAAATATACTTTAGCACATTAAAAGATATATCTTATAATGTAAGAATACATACTATTGTCCTGTAAAAAAATAAGCAGCAGCACTTAATAATCATGATAACAATATAATATAATATACTATAATAAGGTACTATAATATATTATAGTAAAGTATATAGTATATAGAATTGTTATTATTAAAGCGCCTGCCAAAAGATTGGAAACATTACAATTAATGATTCTGAAATAAATATCTTCTGCTCATCAAGGCTGAATTTATTTGATTAAAGTAAAAATATATATGATTACAAATAAAAAAAAGTTTTCAAATTTAATACATTATAAAATGTAATGTTATTCCTGTAATGCAAAGCAGAATTTTCTTCATCATTACTCCAGTTTTCAGTGTCGCATGATATTTTAGAAATCATTACAATTTATTCGACTCTCAAGAAACATTTCTGATTATTATCAATGTTGAAAACAATTTTGCTGCTTCACATTTTGTGTTGAAATGGTGATACACTTTATTTTTCAGGATTTTTTGATAAATATAAAGTTTAATGAACAGCATTTATTTGTATTTATCAAATACATTAAATTTGTTAATGCATTCATTAAATAGAAATAATTTTGTTTTCATTCACTTTATCACTTTCATGCATGAATAAAATGATTAATTTCCCTCTCTTTTTTAAATCTTATAAAATGTTTGAGTGGTATCATTGTTTCCACAAAAATATTAAGCAGCAAAACTATTTTTAACATGGATAATAATGAGAAATGTTTCTTGAGCAGCAAATCAGCATATTAGAATGATTTCTGAAGGATTATGTGACGCTGAAACGTCTCTTTGTAAACAACAACAGATTTATAAACGTTTGTAATGACGCATGTTGCGTTCCTAAATGCAAATTAAAACGGCTCGAACCAAATCGCAGCGCAGCTAGCACTAACAGTGAATCGAAACTAAAAACACTACTGTAACAGCAGACATGTAGCGCGACAGACTACAGACAGTTATATAATTACATCACAACCGTTGGGAGTTTTATGACAGCACTAGCAATCTCAAATTCTCACCGCCATTCATAGAAAGTTACCAGGTCGAGTAACACGTTTCAGCGCTGATTCTACTCGCATCTGACACTTTGAATCATTTGAACTCTTTTAACTGTGCTGCAGATGCGCCGCGAGCTCGTGCAGCACTCTCAGGATCATTCCGTCCATGATGTTTTAGAAAACAATCTTTTCCCAGTTTATTTAGGAAATAGCTCAAGGCCATTTGCGCGATTTCAATCATCAAAAAGTAATCATCCTTTAGTTAAATCTTACCTCAGTCTCCTTTGGGACGTTTTTCATTGCTGTGTCCAGCTCATCATGAAGTTCTCCTGGTAAAGTCATTTCGCTGTGTTTCACAGGAATGCTGCGGGCGAATACAGCAAAAGTGAGCAGTTGTATAGTCTTCATCGTTTTGTCTGTCTGCATGGGTTTCTCAAAACTTTGGTTGTCATCATGTAACCAGGTACAAAATTATATACTGCAACAGTCAATGTAAACGAAATAATACATTTATAAAGACCAAAAAAAAAAAAAAAGATCCTTCATAAATTAATTTTACTTGGCTTGGCTATATGCAGTCTTAACACATCTCAAGAGATTTTCCAAGAAATGCAGAAGGAAGTCAACATCAGTTTCATCAGCAGGTTTGCAGGTTTTCTGAAATCAAGTAAATGTCATGGTTATTCTACTCAAATATGATGGAGGTATCGTATAGAGAATACATCAAGCTCCAGAGTTCAACTTACCACATGGTGCTTGTTATACATGTTTAAATTCCTCATTAGTTTGTTGTCAATACGGAAACGGTCAAATTTGGCACCAGGCAGCCCAGAAACTTCCTTTATCAGTACTTGCTCAGCCTGGCAGAAAACCTCATGCTGTGAAGATATTGAAAAATCACACGTAAGACCAGGGCTTGAAACCTTCAAATTTGATTGTTAGAATTAAAAAAGCTTTACAAAAGCTGACATAAATGTAAAAATCACAGCAGGAAAGATATTTTGTGCTTCAGCCTCAAATGTTACCACATAGGAGAGTAACAAAAGTGCACAATCCTAATAAAGCACATGAAAGACATCTTATTATTGCAATGGTGTGAGTCAATAATAATCAGTGTGCATCATCTCACCTTACAGCCATTCATTTTCACTTCTGTCAGGAAGATTGATGTTCCCTAGAAATAACAGATAAAATAAATATTGCAATCATGTTCTACTTTGTATATTAAAGTAGACAGTTTTGGCTTTCTATAGTTACTATACTATAATCTGTACTTAAGTTAAATCTTACCTCAGTCTCATCTGAGAAATGTTTCACTGCTTTTTCCAGCTCAAAAACAAGCTCTGCCAAAAAAGTCTTATCGTTGTGTCTCACAGGAGTATCTTTAAGTAAGATTTTTTCCCTCTAGAAATAACAGGTAAAATGAACATTGCAATCACGTTCTACTCTGTACATTACAGTATAGACAGTTTTGGCTTACTCAGGCATGTGATCAGCTAGAGACAAAAAAGAAGGAAAATCTGACCACGCCTCAAGTCACGCCCACAAGCCACGCCCCCAGCACATATTAAAAATATACTTTAGCACATTAAAAGATATATCTTATAATGTAAGAATACATACTATTGTCCTGTAAAAAAATAAGCAGCAGCACTTAATAATCATGATAACAATATAATATAATATACTATAATAAGGTACTATAATATATTATAGTAAAGTATATAGTATATAGAATTGTTATTATTAAAGCGCCTGCCAAAAGATTGGAAACATTACAATTAATGATTCTGAAATAAATATCTTCTGCTCATCAAGGCTGAATTTATTTGATTAAAGTAAAAATATATATGATTACAAATAAAAAAAAGTTTTCAAATTTAATACATTATAAAATGTAATGTTATTCCTGTAATGCAAAGCAGAATTTTCTTCATCATTACTCCAGTTTTCAGTGTCGCATGATATTTTAGAAATCATTACAATTTATTCGACTCTCAAGAAACATTTCTGATTATTATCAATGTTGAAAACAATTTTGCTGCTTCACATTTTGTGTTGAAATGGTGATACACTTTATTTTTCAGGATTTTTTGATAAATATAAAGTTTAATGAACAGCATTTATTTGTATTTATCAAATACATTAAATTTGTTAATGCATTCATTAAATAGAAATAATTTTGTTTTCATTCACTTTATCACTTTCATGCATGAATAAAATGATTAATTTCCCTCTCTTTTTTAAATCTTATAAAATGTTTGAGTGGTATCATTGTTTCCACAAAAATATTAAGCAGCAAAACTATTTTTAACATGGATAATAATGAGAAATGTTTCTTGAGCAGCAAATCAGCATATTAGAATGATTTCTGAAGGATTATGTGACGCTGAAACTTCTCTTTGTAAACAACAACAGATTTATAAACGTTTGTAATGACGCATGTTGCGTTCCTAAATGCAAATTAAAACGGCTCGAACCAAATCGCAGCGCAGCTAGCACTAACAGTGAATCGAAACTAAAAACACTACTGTAACAGCAGACATGTAGCGCGACAGACTACAGACAGTTATATAATTACATCACAACCGTTGGGAGTTTTATGACAGCACTAGCAATCTCAAATTCTCACCGCCATTCATAGAAAGTTACCAGGTCGAGTAACACGTTTCAGCGCTGATTCTACTCGCATCTGACACTTTGAATCATTTGAACTCTTTTAACTGTGCTGCAGATGCGCCGCGAGCTCGTGCAGCACTCTCAGGATCATTCCGTCCATGATGTTTTAGAAAACAATCTTTTCCCAGTTTATTTAGGAAATAGCTCAAGGCCATTTGCGCGATTTCAATCATCAAAAAGTAATCATCCTTTAGTTAAATCTTACCTCAGTCTCCTTTGGGACGTTTTTCATTGCTGTGTCCAGCTCATCATGAAGTTCTCCTGGTAAAGTCATTTCACTGTGTTTCACAGGAATGCTGCGGGCGAATACAGCAAAAGTGAGCAGTTGTATAGTCTTCATCGTTTTGTCTGTCTGCATGGGTTTCTCAAAACTTTGGTTGTCATCATGTAACCAGGTACAAAATTATATACTGCAACAGTCAATGTAAACGAAATAATACATTTATAAAGACCAAAAAAAAAAAAAAAAAAAAAAGATCCTTCATAAATTAATTTTACTTGGCTTGGCTATATGCAGTCTTAACACATCTCAAGAGATTTTCCAAGAAATGCAGAAGGAAGTCAACATCAGTTTCATTAGCAGGTTTGCAGGTTTTCTGAAATCAAGTAAATGTCATGGTTATTCTACTCAAATATGATGGAGGTATCGTATAGAGAATACATCAAGCTCCAGAGTTCAACTTACCACATGGTGCTTGTTATACATGTTTAAATTCCTCATTAGTTTCTTGTCAATACGGAAACGGTCAAATCTGGCACCAGGCAGCCCAGAAACTTCCTTTATCAGTACTTGCTCAGCCTGGCAGAAAACCTCATGCTGTGAAGATATTGAAAAATCACACGTAAGACCAGGGCTTGAAACCTTCAAATTTGATTGTTAGAATTAAAAAAGCTTTACAAAAGCTGACATAAATGTAAAAATCACAGCAGGAAAGATATTTTGTGCTTCAGCCTCATAAATGTTACCACATAGGAGAGTAACAAAAGTGCACAATCCTAATAAAGCACATGAAAGACATCTTATTATTGCAATGGTGAGAGTCAATAATAATCAGTGTGCATCATCTCACCTTACAGACATTCATTTTCACTTCTGTCAGGAAGATTGATGTTCCCTAGAAATAACAGATAAAATAAATATTGCAATCATGTTCTACTTTGTATATTAAAGTAGACAGTTTTGGCTTTCTATAGTTACTATACTATAATCTGTACTTAAGTTAAATCTTACCTCAGTCTCATCTGAGAAATGTTTCACTGCTTTTTCCAGCTCAAAAACAAGCTCTGCCAAAAAAGTCTTATCGTTGTGTCTCACAGGAGTATCTTTAAGTAAGATTTTTTCCCTCTAGAAATAACAGGTAAAATGAACATTGCAATCACGTTCTACTCTGTACATTACAGTATAGACAGTTTTGGCTTACTCAGGCATGTGATCAGCTAGAGACAAAAAAGAAGGAAAATCTGACCACGCCTCAAGTCACGCCCACAAGCCACGCCCCCAGCACATATTAAAAATATACTTTAGCACATTAAAAGATATATCTTATAATGTAAGAATACATACTATTGTCCTGTAAAAAAATAAGCAGCAGCACTTAATAATCATGATAACAATATAATATAATATACTATAATAAGGTACTATAATATATTATAGTAAAGTATATAGTATATAGAATTGTTATTATTAAAGCGCCTGCCAAAAGATTGGAAACATTACAATTAATGATTCTGAAATAAATATCTTCTGCTCATCAAGGCTGAATTTATTTGATTAAAGTAAAAATATATATGATTACAAATAAAAAAAAGTTTTCAAATTTAATACATTATAAAATGTAATGTTATTCCTGTAATGCAAAGCAGAATTTTCTTCATCATTACTCCAGTTTTCAGTGTCGCATGATATTTTAGAAATCATTACAATTTATTCGACTCTCAAGAAACATTTCTGATTATTATCAATGTTGAAAACAATTTTGCTGCTTCACATTTTGTGTTGAAATGGTGATACACTTTATTTTTCAGGATTTTTTGATAAATATAAAGTTTAATGAACAGCATTTATTTGTATTTATCAAATACATTAAATTTGTTAATGCATTCATTAAATAGAAATAATTTTGTTTTCATTCACTTTATCACTTTCATGCATGAATAAAATGATTAATTTCCCTCTCTTTTTTAAATCTTATAAAATGTTTGAGTGGTATCATTGTTTCCACAAAAATATTAAGCAGCAAAACTATTTTTAACATGGATAATAATGAGAAATGTTTCTTGAGCAGCAAATCAGCATATTAGAATGATTTCTGAAGGATTATGTGACGCTGAAACTTCTCTTTGTAAACAACAACAGATTTATAAACGTTTGTAATGACGCATGTTGCGTTCCTAAATGCAAATTAAAACGGCTCGAACCAAATCGCAGCGCAGCTAGCACTAACAGTGAATCGAAACTAAAAACACTACTGTAACAGCAGACATGTAGCGCGACAGACTACAGACAGTTATATAATTACATCACAACCGTTGGGAGTTTTATGACAGCACTAGCAATCTCAAATTCTCACCGCCATTCATAGAAAGTTACCAGGTCGAGTAACACGTTTCAGCGCTGATTCTACTCGCATCTGACACTTTGAATCATTTGAACTCTTTTAACTGTGCTGCAGATGCGCCGCGAGCTCGTGCAGCACTCTCAGGATCATTCCGTCCATGATGTTTTAGAAAACAATCTTTTCCCAGTTTATTTAGGAAATAGCTCAAGGCCATTTGCGCGATTTCAATCATCAAAAAGTAATCATCCTTTAGTTAAATCTTACCTCAGTCTCCTTTGGGACGTTTTTCATTGCTGTGTCCAGCTCATCATGAAGTTCTCCTGGTAAAGTCATTTCACTGTGTTTCACAGGAATGCTGCGGGCGAATACAGCAAAAGTGAGCAGTTGTATAGTCTTCATCGTTTTGTCTGTCTGCATGGGTTTCTCAAAACTTTGGTTGTCATCATGTAACCAGGTACAAAATTATATACTGCAACAGTCAATGTAAACGAAATAATACATTTATAAAGACCAAAAAAAAAAAAAAAAAAAAAGATCCTTCATAAATTAATTTTACTTGGCTTGGCTATATGCAGTCTTAACACATCTCAAGAGATTTTCCAAGAAATGCAGAAGGAAGTCAACATCAGTTTCATTAGCAGGTTTGCAGGTTTTCTGAAATCAAGTAAATGTCATGGTTATTCTACTCAAATATGATGGAGGTATCGTATAGAGAATACATCAAGCTCCAGAGTTCAACTTACCACATGGTGCTTGTTATACATGTTTAAATTCCTCATTAGTTTGTTGTCAATACGGAAACGGTCAAATCTGGCACCAGGCAGCCCAGAAACTTCCTTTATCAGTACTTGCTCAGCCTGGCAGAAAACCTCATGCTGCGAAGATATTGAAATCACACATAAGACCAGGGTTTGAATTATATTAATTTGATTGTTAGCATTAAAAAAGCTATCAGACATGGAAAAAGAGCTGAACATGGTCAAGTTTATAAGCTTAATATGCTATATTGTACTAGTGCTGTGAGGCAATGAAATACCATGTGTATCATCTCACCTTACAGCCATTCATTTTCACTTCTGTCAGGAAGATTGATTTTCCCTATTAATGACATAAAATTAATATTGCAATCACATTCTACTTTGTATATTAAAGTATAGACAGTTTTGGCTTACTATTGTTACTATACTATAGTCTGTACTTAAGTTAAATCTTACCTCAGTCTCATCTGAAAAATGTTTCACTGCTTTTTCCAGCTCAACAACAAGCTCTCCCAATACAGTCTTATAACTGTGTCTCAGACGAGTATCTTTAAGTAAGATTTTTTCCCTCTAGAAATAACAGGTAAAATGAACATTGCAATCACGTTCTACTCTGTATATTACAGTATAGACAGTTTTGGCTTACTACAGTTACTATACTAGTTACTATCCTTTAGTTAAATCTTACCTCAGCCTCCTTTGAGACGTTTTTCAATGCTGTGTCCAGCTCATCATGAAGTTCTCCTGGTAAAGTCATTTCACTGTGTTTCACAGGAATGCTGCGGGCGAATACAGCAAAAGTGAGCAGTTGCATAGTCTTCATCATTTTGTCTGTCTGATTGGGTTTCTCAAAACTTTGGTTGTTTGAAAGCCATAGGTACCTGATTCCACGACTGCTGAATGCTGTGTATATACAGTACTGTGCAAAAGTTTTAGGCCATTAGTATTTTCACCAGCTAAAAAATGGTTTTAAGTCAGTTATTTCTATCTTTTGCTGTAGTGTGTCAGTAGGAAATATCAGTTTACATTTCCAAACATTCATTGCGCCATTAATTGTAATAATCCAGTGAGATTTCTGTTTGCACAAGGAGTCTGACAACAGCCAGTGCTCCACACAGAGATCTGATCTGATCTCATCATCATCCAGTCACAAACTGAGACAGACTAAATCCAGAAGAACTGTGGCAACGTCTCCAAGATGCTTCAAGAAACCTACCTGCAAAGTCACAGTACAGTTAAAAGTTTTAGGCACTTGTGTAAAAATGCTGTAAAATGAAGTTGCTGTCAAAAATAATGTCATAAATAGATTCTTTATCAATTAACTTCTAGTAACTAAATTAAATCAACATTTGCATTTAAAGCAGCTTTTGCATAGTTTTTCAGGTAGATTTGAAGGTAGGTTTCTTGAAGTATCTTGGAGACGCTGCCACAGTTCTTCTGGATTTAGTTTGTCTCAGTTTGTTCTGTTTCTTCATGTCATTCCAGACGGACTGGACGATGATGAGATCAGATCTCTGTGTGGAGCGCTGGCTGTTGTACAAACAAAAATCTCACTGGATTATTACAATTAATGGTAAAATGAATGTTTGGAAATGTAAACTGATATTTCCTGCTGACACACTCCAGCAGAAGATAGAAAGAACTGACTTAAAACCATTTTTAGCTGGTGAAAATATTAGTGGCCTAAAACTTTTGCACAGTACTGTATAATCTCAAAATGGCAATACTTGGCTATGAAGCTTAATTTTTGCATCATTTGCAATGATGCGCTCACTGAATATCTTAAGATGTGGTTGATAAATTTTGAAATCATATTGTTCTGTTTTCCCGGGAACTGACACTGACAAACTGATCATAAAAAAAGACCATAATGATTTTGGGTAACTGGCCTCTATATGGGGTGTTGAAGGCCACATCTCGACTATGTTTACTTGTGTAAACAAATTTCATTATTGGAAAATCAAATACTGATAGCTTTTGCAGCAAATCTGCATGTGTTTGTTCTTGCAGTTGCGTGAAATCACTGGAGATGCATTAGTCCTACAGATGACGGCACCAAGTGTCTTGATTAATAATGTTTGAAATCTAATTTTAAGATGTTGGTTGGCAACTCAAATGTTAAAACCAATTTCAAAACCATACATAATATGACAAGTAATCCCTCTAATGACACATTGGTGAGTCTCATACAGTGGCTTGAAAAAAAACTGGACACTCAAGTCATTTAAAAGGCCTGTATGAAATTCATTGCGATGATCAAGCCAAATGACTTCTTTTCTCAAAACATGTTTCTGAGGCATGTTTTATTACCTAAACTAATTTTTAAAATGAACTTTAAAATAAATGCAACTAGGTTTGATCTTTAGATATATTATCTAAAGCCATCATATGTTTTTAAGTATTCAAATTGGTCTGGAAAAATAATGTTAATAACTGTGATTAATATTTGCTGATTAATGCATTAAAATAAACAATTAACACATCAGTTTTTTTTTTTTTTTTTTTTTAAACTTCCTGAGGTAAACGAAAATAAGGACCTATAACTATAAAGTGGTAATGGTCAAAGGAGACACTGCTTTGGACATGCAAGGCCATTGCAATGATGGACAAAAGATCAAAAAGCCACTACATCAGGGGTGTCAAATTCAGTTCCTGAAGAGCCACAGTCCTGCAGAGTTTAGCTCCAACCCTAATTAAACACACCTGAACTAACTAATCTAACTAAGTAAGTCTTCGGGATTATTAAAAACTTCCAGGCAGGTGTTTTGGAGCTACACTCTGCAGGACACTGGCTCTCCAGAACTGAAGTTTGACACACGTGCGCTACATGCATCATGGGTTTCTCTCTAAAAATGCATAGTATATTTGTGCGCACTCACCGCTTCATTGAAAAGTTCTTTTCAGTCACTTCACAGAAATACTGCACAAAAACTGTACTGTAAAACATCAGACCATATTTAAGATTGAAAAATTATGTTCATGCAAATTTATTTCAGGTACAAAATTATATATGGCTACAGACAATGTAAACAAAATAATACTCTCAAAAAGGCAAAAAAATAAATTTGATCCTTTATAAATTAATTTTACTTGGCTTGGCTATATGCACTCTTAACACATTTCAAGAGATCTTCCAAGAAAGCATGCAGAAGGATTTCTTCTTGGCCTTCATCAGCAGGTTTGCAGGTTTTCTGAAATAAAATAAATGTCATGGTTATTCTACTCAAATATGATGGAGGTATCATATAGAGAATACATCAAGCTCCAGAGTTCAACTTACCACATGGTGCATGTTATACATGTTTAAATTCCTCATTAGTTTCTTGTCAATACGGAAACGGTCAAATTTGGCACCAGACAGCCCAGAAACTTCCTTTATCAGTACTTGCTCAGCCTGGCAGAAAACCTCACGCTGCGAAGATATTGAAATCACACGTAAGACCAGGGCTTGAAACCTTCAAATTTGATTGTTAGCATTAAAAAAGCTTTACAAAAGCTGACATAAATGTAAAAATCACAGAAGGAAAGATATTTTGTGCTTCAGCCTCAAATGTTACCACATAGGAGAGTAACAAAAGTGCACAATCCTAATAAAGCACATGAAAGACATCTTATTATTGCAATGGTGTGAGTCAATAATAATCAGTGTGCATCATCTCACCTTACAGACGTTCATTTTCACTTCTGTCAGGAAGATTGGTTTTCCCTAGAAATAACAGATAAAATAAATATTGCAATCATGTTCTGCACTTTATATTAAAGTAGACAGTTTTGGCTTTCTGTTGTTACTATACTATAATCTGTACTTAAGTTAAATCTTACCTTAGTCTCATCTGAGAAATTTTTCACTGCTTTTTCCAGCTCAAAAACAAGCTCTGCCAAAAGAGTCTTATCATTGTGTTTAGCAGGGTCGCTGGGTTCCGTAGGAACGCTGCAGACGATTATAGCAAAAGCGAGCAGAAGTATAGTCTTCATCATTTTGTCTGTCTGCTTGGGTTTAAAGACTTTGGTTGTCTGAAGACCAGAGGTACCTGATTCCACCACTGCTGAATGCTGTGTATATATACACTGTCAAAAAGGCAAGAATTGGCTACCAAGCTTCCTTTTTGCATCGTAAGCTAAGCTTCATTCATTGGCTGATAACGGCGCGCTCACTGAATATCTTGATTGAGATGTGGTTGATAATTTGTCATATTGTCCTGATTTCCTGTAAATGACACTGACAAACTGCCAAGAAAGATCATAATGATTTTGGGTAACAGGCCTCTAGATGGGGTGCTGAAGGTCACATCTTCACTTTGTTCGCTTGTGCAAATAAGTTTCAATACTGCAAAATCAAACGATCAATCCTGATAGCTTTTGCAGCAAATCTGCATGTGTTTGTACTTGCAGTTGCATTGATACGCTGGAGAAGCATTAGTCATACAGATGACGGCAGCAAATGTCCGGTGATTAACAACATTTGAAATCTAATTTTAAGATGTTGGCTGGCTGAACTTAGATGTTAAAGCTAATTTTAGAAACATATATGACAAGTAATCCCTCTGACACATTGATGAGTCTAATTAAAAAAACAAAAACAAAAAAAATTGGCTTAAAAAAATTGGACACTCAATTCAAACTTAAAATCTGTGGATTTCATTGCGATCAAACCAAATAACATCTTTTCTCAAAACGAATTTCTGAGGCATCTTTATTACCCAAACTATTTTTTAAATTGAATTTATTTTTTCCCTCATGTCCTAGAAGAATAACCACAGATGCATTTCATCACTTTAACTATGAACATGTTCCACAAACATCTGACACTAGACATTAATTAAAATAAGACACTATTTAAATAATTCCTCACATTATTTGTATCATTCTATCATTCAAAACTTACTGTAAAACACTAGATTTGCATGTTCATTATTTCTTTAAATTAAATGCAACTTGGTTTGATCTTTTGATATATTACGTGAAGGCATCACATTTTATTTTAATTGCTGTGATTAATATTTTCTGTTTAATGCATTAAAAAAATAAATAATGCAATTAACAGCATCTGTTTTTGCATATCCTAAAGTAGCTATGTGTTTTCCACAAATTATATAATAATATAAACATCATATGATATGTTTGGTGCCAGGTTGAGCAAGTTTGAATATCATTAGGATTTGTGTGAACACTGTTTGAAGTTCACTTAAATTAAAAGTGATTCATTCTTTTGATTAGTTAACTAATTATTATGAATTATTATTCTTTAAATCGATCAACAGCGCTTGTCCAAATACTTTTTGATGCCAACTTAACAGATCATGAAATAAAGCCAAATAATTAGGATTATGATTCAGAAATTAGAATCAGAAGGTTTTTTTTTTTTCACATTTCTGAAAAAAAAAAAAAAAAAAAAAAAAAAAAAAAAAGTCAAATAATTTTACAAGAAGGTCAACATACACTTTTAGTAGGTAGGAGGGAGGCTGATAAACCCTATGTTTAGATCATGTTTAACAACTGTCCAAAAACTGAACTTTCTGAGTTCTGAAGAGTCTTTCTTCTCTCATCTGATCAGATGCATCAGTGCAGGTAGGAGTTTAGAGTGTTGATGTTACACTTCGTGATCTCTGAGCACTGGTCCTGGTTCTTCCTGATCCTGTAGAAATGCTCCACATAGTTGGATCGTCCCAGGAGCTCCACAAAATCCTCGTCGTGGGTGATAACAAGGAGCTGGAAGTTACGCTGGCGAGAACGACTCTTGATTATCCTGCATAGAAACCAAAAGTGGATCTTTTAGGTACACAGCAAATAAAAGTTGTTGTTTTGTCACGTCCCTCCAGCTGTAAATGGACTGATTTTCCTGTTTAAAGACTGGCTATACATATATATTGTAATAAAGACTTACTCCACCAGCGTGTGTGCCAAAGACTCTATATTCTCTCTGTCTAGGTTGGTGGTGGGCTCATCCAGCGCCAGAATCCCACAGTTCAGGCAAAATGTCTCAGCCAGTGCCAACCGTATTATGAGCGAGGCAAGAACCTGCAGACAAACACACAGTAAAGCCAAAGATTACACACATTTGCTTTTAGATGGCTTTGCTTTTATTTTGCAGTTACACATTCTGCTCAAGTAACAGTCTGAACTATCGGCCAGGTGTGGTTTGACTAACAGAAGTGTCAGCAACCTCTTCTCAGATCCAAAATCTATCAACAGCTTTGTCAATAGATAATGTTTTCATTAAATATGCAGAACTTCAATAGAGCAGTAGGTGCACACAAATATACTATGCATTTTTATACAGAAAACCCAAGGCTTTTTGACCTTTTGTCCAGCACTGCAACGTCCACGCATGTCCAAATCAGTGTCTCCCTTGACCATTACCACTCTATAGTTATAGGTCCTTCTTTTCAGGCCAGCGGAGGTGTTCTCATCCACATCAGAGCGTATCTCCACATACTCAATGTCTGTGAGAGATCAGGAGACATAAACAATGCTACATTTGTGTTTCAAGAAAGAATCAGCATGGGATATACCAAGTTAAGCAACAATCATGGCAGACCTTGTCCTCTGTACGTGCTTCGCCATAAATCTCTGATGATTTTATTAATCTCCTCCATCTTCATGCTGTGAAACTTCATTATTGTTCTGTAATTAAAAAAATAAATAAAAATAAAATACCTTTGCCATTTATACTAAAACTCCAAGTAAATCATCTTATTGTAATGTAATATTATTATAATGCTAAAATGCCTAAATCCACTTAAAATGTTTGTGTCATTTAATCTGATTAGAATTTCTAGTATTTTATTATTATTATTATTATTATTATTATTATTATTATTATTATTAAGAAGTAATAATTATTGAATTTATTAATTATTATTTAGACACAACAATATTGAACTTTGGTAAGAATTTAGATTTTAGTCTAATGCATTAAGCATCATGAACTAAAAGATACATTTATAGTATTTAATAATTTTACTTGAGGTTGTGTATATGTATACTATTGTATACTAATATTTTTCTACATTAATACTTTACTTGATGTTAATTTCTATGTATACTAATACATTTTGGACATCTTATTAGTATCAGCGGAATTTTAATTTCAGTGCATCATATGTAATACCAACAATAAAGCAATACAACAATAAAATGCAAAGCTGAACATATGAACCACTCGTATCTATCGAACATGCTAGCAAAGAAAAAAAAAAAAAAAAAACTGCCATGTATATAAAATTACCAAAAACATTCCTGTTCATCTATTGCTAATCTGAAAAAAAAAAAAAACTATTTTGACCGTAAGACTTTTTAAAAAAAAAAAAAAAAAAAAAAAAGTTTTATTACAACTGATATTAGATGAAATCTTGCATCTAAGCATGGTGTGTCCTATCAGATTTTCACACTTCCTCTACTCCTCTGCACAAACAGCAATGATGGTATCATGGTGAGAAGAACGGGTCAGTCGGTTTGTCAGATGCAATAATTTATCAGAAGAAAACTGCTTTACCACGCTGCACTCAATCAAAAGCCTAGAAAGCAGAATTCTTTGAACAGCTGTCCGTGTGCAGTGTCTGTTTGAAGCACACAGCTTTAGAGAATTTGTTAAGTGACGTCACATGCAAAAAAACATCAGTTCTCAGCCCTGGCAAATGTGCAATCAATCTTTGAAGTGCAGATACCTGGCAAGCAGTTATAGAGACTATAGCAGTTAGGTTAGGCTTCGATGTACAAGTGGTCGATCAATATAGGTTTTCAATTGGTCAGAGAAGATACTTAGAAGATACTTTGGAATGCTTGAATAAGCAAAATATACAATCCAACTATCCATTTCAAAAGGAAAGAATGTTTTCTGTGCCTGCCAGGGTCAGTGCCACAAGAGGGCCTGTGGGGACCAGAACCCCCCCATTAGACTAGTTTGTCCTCCCTCCTGAATCCTCATTTAATGTAGAACACAATTAAACAGATTTTTGATAATATTTGCACTGATAGTATAATTTTTTGAAAAAAATAAACGTTTCCTTTTCTTTAATTTAGCAATTCAAAATTTAACCTGTCACATCACGTGCCAGCACATGACTAGGTTATTTCATCGACAGTTGGTCAGTTAGCTAGCTTTTATGTTTTTATATTGTGCTGTATGCTAATATAATGGCAAGCTTATTTCAATAGGATTACCACTGTATTTTATCTAATGACATAACGTTATTTATTAGTGACTGCACAACATTACTGCTGTTAAACCTGTCAGCATGATCAAATCTGCTGCTTTTTTCCATTTTGTCTTCTATGGCTTGTGGCTAGCTATGCGTTCTTGATAAAGTATCTACTTAGCATCTGAATGATTATGTGAAGTGCCAATGTGCGGTGTAGTTCTGTGTTTAAGTTCTGCTCCTGGCTTATGCTACACAATAATGATGCTTAACCTCTTCAGACCCTGCAGCCTCATATGAGGACGTTATATTTTAGTGAATTTCTCTGAGACTCTACATGCCACAGTTTTAAGTCTGGATGTCCTGTACAGAGCACATTCAAGGCTTTTCAGAGATTCCAAATGATAGGATGTTTCACTATGACCACTCCCTCTCCTTGGTCTTCAGAAATGTCTGAAATTAATTTAGTGACACTCTTATGGAAATATGATAATATTTTGTAATTATCATTTAAATCTGTCTAATTTTTAAATTGTGTGTCATAAATCAACATCTCAGGAAAATGTTATGAAGTTTCAAATCAAAATATGACTTTGTTACGAAACAGGACGTTGATTTCATACATGTCCTCATATGAGGACACTGGGACTAAAAGCATGTTTATTATGCATTTTGGGAGACAAATGAATAGGGAAAGAAATTATATTTCAATATCCTATGAAATATTATAATTATGAAAATCTTGTCAATTATTACTCCCATTATTACACTTCTTTTTTCATTACATGTTGCCCCAAAAACACATTAATATGCAAATTAGATTTAGTTTATAGATACATTGTATATAATGAGAAAACCCGTTTATGACCATTTTACACATTTTGCAGAAAGAAAAATGGTATATCGAATCATTCTGTTATAACATAGGTGAGAATCATCTTTATATAAACTTTGGTGTAAAAAAAAAAAAAAAAAACTTTTGTTTTTGCCTATGCATGTTCATTCATGTCTTTTTATTTTTTTCCCTCTAGAGGACATAGCATAACTTATGAATGAAATATCTTTTTTTTTCTTTTTTTTTTTTTACATTATTTGTAATGCTCTAAACAATGTAAAGACCTTTATAAAAAAAAAAAATAAAAAAAAATAATAATAATAATTATATATATATATATATATATATATATATATATATATATATTTTTTTTTTTTTTTATTTTCTCGGGTCTTAAGAGGTTAATAGAGACGTGCGGTGTGTAATACTGTGTTTATGTTTGGGCCTTTTGTTTCTTATTTGCTATCTTTCATACATGAAATGGTAAATTTGTGGTAAAAACTGTAAAGAGTTCATGAAATATAAATAAGTCAAACTAAACCTGTCAATTGCAAAAGATCATCAAGTAGCTGAAAGAACTTTGTACAATACAATGAATTTATCTTTCTTGGTTGTGCTCATTAAAAGCCATATTAAATGTAGTGGATGGTTAACCAAAATGGGGATAAATCACTTATTTTATGCAATATTTACCGTAATTTCCCTAAAATCAATCTGAAAACAGAAATTGATTTTTATCAAATGATAGGCCACATCCAAGGGTTTGCTAGAAGCCATGTGACAAACCCTGAAACCTTGTAAGAATATATTCTGGTATTTAAGAGTGTTGCACAGTTTGGCCTATTTCTGGGTCAAAGTCCAAAACAGTCGTTATGCAATAAATGCTGTTGATCTATTAATTTATTTACAATGGAGCAATTATTATATAATATATATAATATAATATAATATAATATCATTAATATACCACTACAGCTACCGTGTCTCCAATACTTACTAATAAATATTTTTGGAGTGAAATGACTGATCTTTCCTATACTGACAACTGTATTATTGAGTAAAGAAAAATCATTCACATAATATAAACATAAGGAATTGAAGATTTCCTGAAGAAGTAAGGATAACGCCTCTGCATTGTAGATGACGCCAGAGTGATTTAGACACCCACAGACCTGCTGATGTAACTTCTGTGAACACACAGGCCGATACTGATCTAAACCAATGATGATGACTAAGGACTTCCTCTGTATATTCCTCCATGAGAAACCAGCAACATCATTTTGACCGCGTTTTTGATATTAATGGTTAATATTGCTGAAATTGTGTATTTATGCAGAAGCCAGGATGTTCATGTGGTGTGATGGGACTTCAAGTCTGGTGTATGTCACTTCTTGAACCCATTCACACCACTAAAACCGTAACTTGGGCAGTAGTTGCATGATAAAGTAGTTTAAATAAACGTAAATGTAATGTAAAAAATATAAATGTAAATGTTTTTTAAATTTAAATATATCTTCCCTATGTCCTTGGTGGAAAACTGCAGACAACAGATAAATGCCATTATCACTGTTTTCCATGTTTGTTGAGTAAATGTTTTACATGGCTTTTTAAACATGCAAGTTTTGTGTGCATTTGGCCAGTTCCTAGAAATAGCTAAATATGTTACTAGTTCCTGCGGTGAGAACATGCCAAAAAGGGGTACTTCCACCTATAGTTCTAGGAACCATGAAAAGGTTCCTCCGGTGCGAAAGCCCCTTATGTGTAAAACTGTCAATAGAGACTGATGTCTCAAAAGTTCTTTACAGCTGTCTTACCACCTGTCCTTTACATCCGGTTTACCTACATCTTTCAATACATATTTCTCCTGCACTTTTACCCACACTCAAACAAATCTTCAACAAAGCTTTTACTACTGGTAATTTTCTTTTTTTGAAGCTTCCTTGAGGGAAGGGTATCCAAGTCCATCAGCTAATCACTTGGGTTCTTCAGGGTTCAGTATTTGGTCCTCTCCTATTCTCAATACACACAAACTCCCTGCCATTCTAATTTGACAACCCCACCATCTTAGCTAGTATATCTGCATGCCTTTCAGACATATTACAATATCAACTAGTCCTGGATAATTGTTGATCCCCAATCAACCAAAAAGTGCCCACCTCACACCCCTTCTGGTCTCAATCCACTGGTTGCCTATAGCCACCTCCATTAAACTCAAGGCTTCAAGATTGTGACTGGAACAGCACCTTCCTACCTTATAACACTTGTACAGGTCTATGTTCCCTCTAGTGCACTACAGTCAGTGAGTAAGTGGTACTACCTAAAGGTTCCATGATAAAGTGTTAAAAAGCCACATTGCAGAATCTTAACTCTCGCTGTTCCTCTGAGACCTTTAAGAAATAGCTGAAGACAGACTTCTTCAATCAGCACTTAAACTACCAATCAAAGGCATTTCCTACAAATAAAAACATTAGGGGTGACACCGAATAGTTAATGATTCGATGCTTTGATAGAAGGAGCCTGATTTGACTCCCAGTCTTACAGTTGAATATTCGTGGGGTGTTATGATCATGCCATTTTGGCTATATGGGGGTGCTCAAATGTCTGATTTCACATAGAACTACCGGTTTTCTCCCAATAAGTTAATATACAGCCTATTAAGATAATGCTATAAATAAGAATCTGAAAAGAAAGGAGCTTTAAATAAATATTTTAACGTGCGTGAATAAATCCAACCACCCCTATAGTATGGAGCCATTTCAGTCTCATTAATAATTCACGCAAAAGACACGATGCACACATGCGTAACCAAATTGCAACAATCATGAAACCGAATTCACGTGCACGAAAAAAAAAAAAAAAAAATTCACAAAAACCAATGTGCACAAAATAAAAATATATATTCATAAATTACGTTTCACAAATGCAAAACACTATTCACAGATGTACAACTGTGCACAAAACATTTTGAATGTTTAAAATTTACAAGTTCATCCTGGACTGTGAATGTGAATCGCCTTGGATGTGTGTATTTTTGAAAACTTTCCTGGCAGCCAACTTTCACTCGTACTCTTTAGCCAATCAGATTTGAGCCTCTCAATCGACCAATCATAACCCGCCCTCGGCGTGCCTACCTGGATGTTGCGTCATCAGCGCAGACCACAGTTCAAGTCACGCTTCAACAGAGGTACGTGCAGTTGAACGTAGTAAAGGTGTATTGTTTTATTTTTTTAATGTTTAATTAAGTTTAAGAAGTTAAAGCGGTCGTGTATACACATTCGCTAATGTAACCAATGTAAGTCAGCGGCTGCTGTTTAGTCCAGAGAGTATTATGATGGAATATTGATAGATTATTTAATACAGAATCATTATTCATGTGGATACCATACCATATTATGCTGCATTCACGTGCTATCGGAATTATTGTAAATACGAGCTTCCTAGTCGGAAATTGGACATGAACGGCCTTAGTGAGTCCTTATATGGCCAATTTCCGACTAGGAAACTCCTATTTAGGATAATTTAAGAATTCCGATAGCACGTGAATGCAGCATTAGGCTAATATATTACATTCATAAACTAAATGCAAAGCATAAAATAGGGTTTTAACTGATGAGACATATTGCAATGAAATATAAGATTATGAAAACAGTTTGTGGTCTGTTTTTGTTTATTGAGGTCATGAAAGAGCTGTCACAGCAGAGCTTGTCTTGTGTGTCAAGTCCTGCAATGTCACGCATTCAGCTGCTGCTGCTGTATGTGATAACGTGGACACATTGGAGACAATGTACATTTCATTTAAGTTTGTTTATGCTGCAGATAACTATTTATTTCAGAATTGTGAGGCTGATGATGTACAAATAGCTGCTGAGACACCAGTGACCCTGCTGTTCCTACTTCATCCCTTTACAACAAGTTATAAGGTGATATGAATCTACAAGTTTTATTTGGATTTGTAACTCTTTCAAAACCCATCCGTTTTGACAGTTTCAACAGATTTTTGAAGTCATGCATTAATACTACATTTACTTTAGAAAATTACCAATGACTTTGTAAATGTCCAAGGTGTAAAGCCTTGTTATGCACTGTTAAATGTTCCTGTTATTGTTCTGGTTTCATGGCAGAAATAAAACAATTCAAAACAAGTCGGATGTTACAGTTGCTGTATAAGTTTTATTATTTTGAAGTTTTCTGAATGCTTTGGGAATAAAATGTACATGAAATGACCTGATCATGAAAAATTGTAACATGCCTGGAACATGAAATATATGAATTGACAATTATGAAGGAGTACAAATGCAGCAGAGCTAAATAATATATGTCTC
The DNA here is from genome assembly GCA_039654775.1 of Spinibarbus caldwelli. Lineage (NCBI taxonomy): Eukaryota > Metazoa > Chordata > Actinopteri > Cypriniformes > Cyprinidae > Spinibarbus > Spinibarbus caldwelli. The sequence goes on along the minus strand of CM077259.1, from coordinate 23,214,729 downwards.
TCACATATTAGTTTGAAGCTGTGCTAGAAGTTCCGTCAAAGGCCATTAAACTAGGGGGATCGCTGTTACACAGAAGGCTTGTATAGTGTCCCATTTAGAGACTTTTAGCTGTCTTTAAAAGTAAATTTCATGGCCAAATGATAAATACATGTATCAGTGTAATGCAATTATGTGAAAAGTTAATGATTATGTATGTATATCTGTCAGGACATGCCAGATTTTGGTCTGATAAAGCAGCTAATACCTTGTCATGTTTACTCCTCTTCTTTTACAAGAGATTCAGACCGGGAACAACGAATATACGAATACATAAAGAAATATAAAGTACATAAAAGACAAAGATTAATGTGAATGAAGACATCTGTAACTGTCATCCAGATGTCATGCCAAAAAGTGTTTAAATCCTAAAAATATGCATTAATTGAACACTGCATACCCTTGTACAAATGGTGAGTACAAACATCCCGTTATTAGTGGGGTCTAGTCATCATAAAGAGGGCAGGGCCAGTGCTAAGTGGAAGCTAGGCCTATCTATCGCAGCCGCTGGCACGTTAGCAAGTGTGTCTATGCGACTGCTTTAACTTCTTAAACTTAAGTAAACATTAAAAAACGATACGCCTTTACTAGGCTAACTGAAACACATTCACATTCCAGGATGAACTCATTCAAAACTTTTTTGCACAGTTGTACATCTGTGAATTGTGTTTTGCATTTGTGAAACGTAATTTATGAATTATATATATTTTTTTATTTTTTATTTTTTTATTTTGTGCACATAAATTGGTTTTTGTGAATATAGATTTTTTTTTCGTGCACGTGAATTAGGTTTCATGGATGTGAATTTGGTTAGGCATGTGTGCATCTGTCTTTTGCATGAATTATTATTGAGACTGAAATGGCTCCATATATAGATTTAAGTTTCACTTTCCATAATCCATGCTCCGACAGAGGAGCATCGTGGCGGCAGGGATTTAAATCTTTAACAAGACTTGAACGACTGGATTTTTTTCCCGAACAGGTAGGGTACAAGTGATTTCAAAACATTTCAGGCGGTTTTATATTATATATATATATATATATATATATATATATATATATATATATATATATATATATATATATATATATATATATATATATATATTTTAGTGTATATATTGTTCACCTCGTATAAGATGCATTTGGTTGAGTTACGCTGCAGTAAACGGCTTCATTGTACTACAGTGATTGTACTGCTTGCTCAAGAGATAAACAACAATTCAGATAACGTTAGAATGAGAACACTATTATAATAAAACGCTGTGAATTTTTAGAGTTTACTTGCCGTGTTTCTGGATGTTACTGCGTGAAGAACACGTCCACAAAAGGAGTTCATTCAGAGCCGCGCAAACACGTTCATGTACATTCAGGGTATTTTGTGCAGATAGCCTATAAGTCATAACGTTATGTTGTATATATAACGAAGCGTGTTCTATATGAGATAAATGATGAGTTAAATTCCACTGATTAAAAACCTGCAATCAAATGCTTCATTCCACTGGTCATCTTCAGCGCGCGCAGCTCAAAACAGAAATGCAGAACATTAATAACTACTGTTATTTACGTAACGTTATGATGAGAGCACTATTGTAAAAAAATGTTGTGAATTCTTAGGGTTTCTCTGACGTTTAAATGTTAACTATCTTTTAATCAAAACATAAATCATTATTTTTGTATCTACGAGGCGTCCGCTACACAATTTCCCTGTGTGTTAACGTCAGTAATTATGACTGTCGAATGTCTGACTTGACTCTTGGTAATGTATTTTGCCCCCGCCCCCAAACATCTGATTCGACTATCAGTCGACTATCAGCAAGATTCGAAAATTCCGATTAGACTATGTAAATCCTTAGTCGGGGACACCCCTAAAAAAAAAAAAAAAATAAAAAAAAAAAAAAAAAAATACATAAAACATGCTATCTTTATTTCTGGTCTAGCTTACAATAGCTTTAAGTATTTCACAGGGCTTGCAAACTGCTAGCCCAACGTGTCGGGACTATTGCGTCTTCCAGTCAGGCTACCAAAATGCATCAAATATAAGGCCATAAAAAGTCTTAAATACTTTAAATGGTATAAGAAAATTCTTAATTATAATTTCAAGAGATCTTAAATTTGGGGACGGACAGACAAGAAATGTGATATGGCTTAAAGTGTTGATTAAACTTCAAAAAGGATTTCGCTTAATAAATATGAGCACTGCATGTTTGAAAGTCAAAACACGGTGAGGATGTTTTCATATGAATGTATCTCTGAAGGGAACTGGCTGCCTTGAGAAATTCAATAGCATTTTCATTTCATTTTGCCTGTAATGCCTGCATTTATTAGCGCAGCACTGCTTAGTGTACTGCAGTTACCGGGGAAACTGCTATGTTTCTGCAGTTACAAATACGCTGACAGAGAATGAATTTGCATTTTCAATCAGCCTGTCTACTGTTTTGTTCAGACCAATGTGAAAATCGACCCATATTCATACACAGAAAACATGCAGTTGTAAATGTGAACCGGTGGATTGACAAGAAGATTGATTGATGTTTTGAGTCCTAATTTTCTACATAAAAAAAAAAAGAAAAAAAAAAAAAAAGGTCTTTTTTTTATTCAGGCTAGTCAAATGCATCATGCTACCCAGCTCTGAAGTGTGCCTGCCCAAAGGGCTACCAGGGATTGTGAAATTTTGCATTGAAATTTTGATTTCAGTACTGCCAGTATTGTTAAAAATTGCTTTCTATGATGTAAATCACTTTATATAAAAGTTTTTTCAATAGTTTCTGAATAATAAAAATAATTAATAAAACAACAACAACAACAAAAAAAAAAGTGTATATTTTATAATATATTGTTTAGGACCTAATTTTGTATATATTACAATAGAATTTTCTAACACTGTCAACACCTAAAGATGGCAAGATGACTGTTGCAATGGTTACAACAGTTGCTATGGTAAGCATTTTATCTTGTTTTTGGGGAGTCCCTGTGATTAAGCCCACCAGTAAGTGATGATTCAACTGCATCACTAGGGCCAAATGTCTGAGTCAGACTTCCTTTAGTCTAGATAAATGTGCGCATGGCCTGTTGCTGATTACTGCTATTTACCGCCTGCTGAACCACATCAAAACCAAACCTACACATTCTGACAAACCACTACCTGAAACTATACTTCAGAAAACCCCTGATAACAAAACCTACTTACTGGTCTAGAGCTTTATAGTAGATGTCCAGGTCCTTATTGGCCAACTCCGTTGTTCTCATCACAATCATTTGGTCTCTGTAGAGATCCTCGGCCCGGCAATATTGATCCTCACTGAGCTCTTTACGAAAATGGAGGATCTCATCTTCATAGCCTTTCTGTCGACCGACAGCCAGGCTGCGGTTCTTGTTTAGGTCCTCCAACTTCTGTTCTACTTCTTGCCTAAGTCATGAAAATAGACTTTTTAAGATACACATTAATTTGATGTCCCCTCGCACACTTTAAGATCTATGTAAACTAGTTAACAATAAAGTAATTCAGAGTTAGTAAGACAGATTCATCTAGAATTATGGTAACTAAAGAGTGTACTCGGCACTTTAAGTCTTCTGAGCTTCTGAAAGTGTGTCAAACATTGTCAGGACTTCCTAAATTGTACTTAGTTGCTATAATAAGTGATCTCATACTTGCGCTGCTGCAGAACTTGCACGTCGCCCATCTCCTTAAGGAAGTCTTCACGTTTCCTGGACACCTCTTTCAGCTCCTCCACACGCTTCCGTAAGGTCAAGTTGTCCTGTAACCAGCGCTCTTGAACCTGTTAATGACCAATCATATAACCACAAACTAAATAGAAAGCCATATATAAAAAAAAAGCAAGCATATTGCAATAATATGCATTCAGACAAGTGGTCTCAGATGATTAATCAGTTGTTATTGTATCATTTCAAATTTACAGCCGACAACAGCATCCAATTAATTAAGTCAGAAGATTTTCAGAATTCTGATGTTACAAGTGTTCAATATTCTCACTTGATGAGTGATCTAGAAAAAATATAGAATATTAAATGTTTCTTCACCTTACATTAAACATTTCCGTTTTAACTTTTTCTAAACTTTAATTTCCAGGTTTAAAAGGGATTTTATATCCAAGATTTATACTTTTGGACACTGTATGGGTCACCAGCCACCTAACTACTCAGATACTGGTTATTTAACAAAATCAACAATGTTTGAACAAAACTGGAGATTTAAGCAGCCGTTAAATATTTCATTAGCTTCTTTCACACAGGAAAATCATTAAATGTCCTTTTCTGTAATTTCTTGCTTAATGTGTGCCTGCACAACAGCATCTCTACACAGGTGTGAATATTATTAGAAATTTATGTCACAGACAATCCACTGACATTTAATCTCTTGAAATGTTGTTAAACGCATGGTATTAGTGTTTGGTGATTAGTTTTTCAGCATTTTTGATGTGTACATGAGCACAGTATTAGAAGTATATCACCAAAACACAGGCCTATGCAACAACAAAAGCAAAAACATAGCAAGCTTTGCTTGGCACCTTCTGAGTGTCAATATCTTGTCGAATGTTGCCAATGTCTTTATTTATCTTCTCTCGCTGTTTTTCAGCCTCATGTAGTTGTTTTTCCACCTCTTGCAGCTCAATTTCTTTTTGCTAAAGAAGTAAAAAATTAAAGAAGAAAATAAAAGGAAAAATAAATTGCATATAGGAAATGAGAGCTTAAAAAAAACAAAAACATTTTGTTGTACCTCTTTGTAGCCGTCTTTGCCCTCTTCTATGTACTTGGTAATCTCTCTTTCAAGAAGGGTCAAGTTTTTAACTTTTTCCTTAATTGCATTTATCTAAAAGAAAGTATAAAGCTTTAGTCAACTCTGATGATCAGCAATGACTTCATCTTGCATTAAAGTAAATATCCACAACCTTTCATGTAGTACATTGTGGTAAATAATTTCACAGTTAACAGAAAATATAAGTCAGATGAAACCTAAAACACTAATGCAAAAACAAATAAACCAACACCTTTTCCTGTCCGTCCTCCCGTTTCTGCCTCCTTCGTTCAGCAAGGTCCCGTTTCTCCTGCTGGAGCTTCTCCAGAGTGGCAGCTAGAGGAGACACTTGCTCCTTTGCGTCCTAATAAACAGACAAATCATGATGAAACAACAGTAACAATATGACTACTACTGTTCAAAAGTCTGGGGTCTGTTTTTGAAAGAATTATTTTATGCTCACCAATTTATTTGGTGAAATATTAAATATTTTATATAAATATATAAATATTTTAAAATATAATTTATAAGTTATGGAAAAAACTAAAAATTTCAGCATCATTACTCCAGTCTTCAGTGTCACATGATCCTTCATTCTAACATGCTGATCTTAAGAAGCATTTCTTCTTATCATTAATGTTGAAAACAGCTGTTGCTTAATACTTTTGGGTAACACTTTATTTTAAGGTGTTCATAATACAGAGTAATTACCTAGTTAAAGGGATACTCCACCCCAAAATGAAAATTGTCATTAATCACTTACCCCCATGTCGTTCCAAACCCGTAAAAGCTTCGTTCATCTTCGGAACACTATTTAAGATATTTTGGATGAAAACCGGGAGGCTTGTGACTGTCCCATTGACTGCCAAGTAAATTACACTGTCAAGGCACAGAAAAGTATAAAAGACATCATCAAGATAGTCCATCTGCCATCAGTGGTTCAATCTGAATTTTATGAAGCGACGAGAATACTTTTTGTACGCGAACAAAATAAAAATAACGACTTTTATTCAACAATTTGTCTCCTCTCTCTCTCTTCGCCAGCGTAGCGCCATTTTAGAGAGCATTCGATGGACGCAAAGTGCGTACGCTATTCTCTGTCATCAATAACGCATGGATACGCTGTTTCTGTTCAAATCAAAGCGTAAATAAACGTACAATACGTATCCATGTTACTGATGACACAGAATAGCGTACGCACTTTGCGCCCGTCGGATGCTCTCAAAAATGGCGCTACGCTGACACAGAGAGACAGAGAGGAGACGAATTGTTTAATAAATGTCGTTATTTTTATTTTCTTTGCATGCAAAAAGTATTCTCGTCGCTTCATAAAAAGCAGATTAAACCACTGATGGCAGATGGACTATCTTGATGATGTCTTTTATACTTTTCTGTGCCTTGACAGTGTAATTTACTTGGCAGTCAATGGGACAGTCACGAGCCTCCCGGTTTTCACCAAAATATCTTAAATTGTGTTCCGAAGATGAACGAAGCTTTTACGGGTTTGGAACAACATGGGGGTAAGTGACTAATGACAAAAAATTCATTTTGGGGTGGAGTATCCCTTTAAGTACTTAGTAGCCGTTGTACTTACATGAAACAAAATGCACTTACCATGTAACTAAGTTATGGAACAGCCTGTACTTACAGTTTGTAATTATTTACATGTAATAGACAGCTACTAGTATATGTAACCGAGTCTGTTACACAGCTACTTATGTAAGCAAAAGATTGTTACATATGTCTTGTAGACTTTATACAACGTAATTATAAAAGTACACAGACATAAGCTACTTAAAATAAAGTGCATCAAGATTGTACTTAAGTGTACTTCATGTGTATCTATACTGTACACCTTATCCAGCTGCACCTTAGTTTGATTTAACCCACCAGTACACAGCAAAAATACATGTCATACCTTTCTAATTACATTAAAATTACAGAATATTACACAGGCATAAGCTACTTAAAATAAAGTGTATCAATCAAGATTGTACTTAAGTGTATAAGTAGCTGTGTAACAGACTCTGTCTGTTACATATGTGTAACAGTAGCTGCCTATTACATCTACATAATTACAAACTGTTGTTACGAATGTGTAGCATTTGGACCAATCAGACACACATTTGTTCATCAGATTTAACAAATCAAATTAGTTATTAGATTAACAAATAATCACAGAACCCCCACCCAACACACATTCTGGGTGCTGGCATGTCTGTGGATGACCCCAGGCCCCCGGTTCCATAGCAACCAACCTGATAACACTAGTTTTATTGCTCTAAGGAATGCGGGCCGAGCAACACTCACCTCATTTTCCCTTAGGAAAGAGACATTAAAGGCACATAAGAATGGACTCTTCTCTGATTAATTCATTGAAAAACCTTTCTTTGAATAAACACACACATCCTCAGGTCATTGTGTATATTGTTACTGTTCATGTATATTGTCTTTTGTACTGTATCCTGTTTTATACATGCTTATGATAGATCACTAGTTAATATTACCTCACTTATATCATGTTTGATCTCTATCAATTCGTCTTCGGATGATCTAATTGAGAGTGTATATTATATGTTGCTATCTATGCAACCTATAAGTGTTCTAAGAATCTTTAATAGTTTGTATATCAACTTCCAATCCAACCCCATGCAAATTACCATGCTCAGAGACAAAGAGTCGTAAAACCTTCCCTCCAAAGAGACTGGAGCCCATTGGCTCTTTGACTCCCCAGAGGTGTGACCTCTATACCAGATAAAGCTCTCACACACAGGTCCGGTCCTTTCTCTTCTGCAAAAACAACTTCTGTAAAAAGCTCTTCGGGTATCTTCTGATTGCTCCGTGCGGGCCCCCCCCACATAGAGCCGTGGGTGATCTCTCCAGCCTGGGAGATGACTCTTGACCACAAAGATCCAGTCTGCAGTTCTGTTAGATCCTAAGAGGATGAGGAAGATGTGAGCTAGAACTCTTCTGGGCCATTAAGTTTTGTGCCAGGCATTACGGCCTTGTCTTTCCATTCAACCAAAGCTCCTCGGACCTCAGCAGATCTCTTTCTTAGCTCTTTTTCCACTCTCTATCTGGAAGAACATTTCTACCTCAGAACATCTTTGGAATTCATCACTCTTCAACCCGGAAGAACGTGATCGCGAGTCCAAAAACCTTGAAACCATCAAGACTTTTCATCCGAGACTGCATTCCGGACACAAAGGAAGTGGAAGTATAGTACGTTTAACTAAACGAAACAGAGGTTTAGTATAAGTTATAGACCCCGTTATAAACGGCGCTGATGGTTTTACTCAGGTGGTTAAATGACTTTTTCCATAACTGCATTCTCGGTTTTCTCTAATGGCTTCATTCATCCACTTTAACTCCACTTTGTATGTATGCGTGAGTGTATGTTATTCGTTGTTTGTTTAGATTAGTTATGCGTGTTAGCGTTTAGTTAATAAAACTCGTGCACAAATTACATGAGTTTCTGATTCTGCCTTGCATATTAATGTCCCTTTACGATTTTGATCCTTACTACATGCTCTAATCCATTAATACTTAGGAAAGTATTTTCTGTGGCCACGAAAATATCTTTTCTTAGAGTTGATATGAACATACACTGAATGTTCGCTGGACGAACAGATCAGCTGATGGCAATTTAATTCTGCTCCAGTTATTACTGTCAGCCGATATAAATAATTGTAATTAATCAATTAATTGCAATTATTTATATACAATTCCCTTTTTGAGCTAATTTGCTACAAATGGAATTCCAGCGTTACCTTCTCGCCACCAGAGGGAGCTGTCGCCTGAATTCTAATCACATCTTACCCGGACTCAGGTTCCCATGATCCCACATACCTGGGCCAATCACCCCGCCACACCTGTCCCTCATTATCTTCCACATATAAGCAGCACACACACTCTGATCGACGCGAAGTATTGATTTGCCCCGGCCATCAATTCCAAGAGTTCTTTACCCATGTTTTTTATTCTGGTTTTGACTCTGTTGCCCACTGACCTTGTGATTGTTCACCGCCTGCCTTGACTTTGGATTGTGTATTCTAGACACTGATTTCTTGCCGCCTGCCCTGATCTTTGCTTGCCCTGCGACTCTGTCCAGCCTCCTCCAGAGCTGTGTGCCGGTATTTTGACCTTGTCTGTTTGTTTACTCTATAAAGCCGCTTATGGATCCCACTCCGTCTGATGTGTCGTCACAACTGTAATTACAGGCTGTTCCATAACTTAACATTACATGGTAAGTACATTGTTTCATGTAAGTACAACGGCTACAACCAAATAATTAGGTAATTACTCTGTATTATGACACCTTAAAATTAAGTGTTACCTATTTTTGCGTAACCTCTAATAATGTTTTTCTTTGATGAATTGCAACAATGTAAAAGTCTGTCCCTTTTTAATCAGTTTAATGCATTGTTGCTGAAAAAAGCATTAATTTCTCAAAAAAAAAAATCTTACTATAAACTTTTGAACGGTAGTGTATATGACAATTTGGTTTCACTTTATTCTAAGGTGTCCTTGTTACAGTGTAATTATACATTTAAGTACTGAGTAACATTAATTAACTACATGTATTTACTACATGGTTATGGTTAGGATTAGGGTTACTTGCATGTAATTATGCATAAGTTATTGTTATTATAATAGTAAATACATATAATGTGTAACAAGGACACCTTAAAAGTGTTACCGACAATTTCCATTACTTTTGTGAATGAAAGTTTTACTTTGTACAAATTAAGCAGTGTATAGCTTTAGGGCATTTGTAGGTTACTGAACCAACTCACTGGTTCCCAGAGTAGAAAACGAGATTCTATGTCAGTACCTAACATCCACCCTGCACGATGGTACTGATGTAAATGGTGTCCTAACAGTAAAAAGATGAAGGGTTTTTGCTTGTGTGAACAGCACGTTTGTGCATGATTCTTGTAATTTTAGGGTAATTTACCGGGATTACTGTGTAAATGGGGCCTGTGCCTCAAAAGACGTGTGCACCAACACTCCTCAGATTCCTTTAGCAGAACTGAGAAGTATGGCAAGCTATGCATCACCTTGCCCTTGATACTCAGGGAACCAAGGTTACATGCGTAATAGGTTACTAAATGCTGCATCTGTAGCTGACAATGTGGGAACAGCATACCGCAATGCAACAACCAGGAAACTGCCAGTTTATTATTCTCAGAATGACAAACATGAAAGACTGACTACCCACTCGTAATCATCACACCTGGAGGGTGTTCATGTCAGCTACTGATGCAGTGTTTAGTGAACCTATGAAATGAAACTCTTTGTGACTCAAAGGCACATTAAAGTGGAGTAGGCGCTCCTCACTTGAATGTCTCTGTGGAGTGTTTGGATCTCAGTGGTGATCTCCACACATTGCTCCTCCAACTGCTGACGTTTCTGCATATTGCTGGAGATCTGGAGCTTTTCTCCACGAATCTCATTTACGCTGCTCCTCAAGGCCTGGATCTGTTCCTGCTGGTCCTGGATCAGTTTCCTCTTCAGCTCGATCTTACTGCAGGCTACACAAAAGAAGCAAATGAACAAACATCAAATAAACACAGTTTTGTTAGAACTGGTAAAATCAGTTCTAAAAAAACTGTGTGTTTATTTGATGTTTCTGGGTATTTGACATGAAATACTTTAGGAAGTTGACAAGTCCTGTGGTGTGACAATACTGCATGCAGTTTTTATGATTTTTTATAAATTGAGGGCCTATCATTTGCTCATTAATCATGATATTCACTGCAAAGAACTACTTAAATTAAATAGCGAAGGCAAAGGTGATTAAAAATATTTTAAAAGCTGCAGTTTACAATATATAATTTCCCTTATATATTAACAAACAAAATATATAAACAACAAATAACAATGACAAATGTTTAAAACAATGTACATGACTTAAATATTTGGGGTCAATAATTTTAAAGAAATTAATATTTTTGTTCAGCAACATGCGCATAAAATTTGATTTTACTTTTTTTTTTTTTTTTTAAATGGCTGCTGAAAATTCAGCTCTGCTATCACAGGAATAAATTAAACTGTATATTAAATTTTTTTTTGATGTAATATTTCATAATATTATATAATCAATTTCATAATATTTTGCTATTTTTTTAATCAAACAAATGCAGCCTTGGTGAGCATAAGAGATTTAAAAGCTTATAGATCTTTTTGAACAGTAGTGCGTGTGTATAATATATTATATATATTTTAACATGAGATTCACAGAAGTTTTTATTCTACATAAACTGCTGAACGTACTGGTGTCCAGGCGGTGTTGGGTCTCTTGTTTCTCCTGGCTGACCTGCTGCATGGTGCGGCTGAGGTCAATTCCCTGCAGCCTGGCTGCATGTTGATCGATCTTCCTTTCTACATCCTTGAGGTCAAGCTACAGAAAACAGGAAACATTCTGATTACGCACAGGTGTATAAAAATACTGTTTGTTAAGTTGTGACGTATTGAATACTGTTTCCAGATGTAAGTCTCCATAAACTTGCAGTACTGTGTATATTTATCACAATACTGCATTATTCTGTGTGTTCTAGGTGAGTAATACGTGTTTAAAGTACATGTTGTGTTGTACTGATGTGCTGTATTTGACTGGATTGTGTTTTCTGTGTTTGGACTGACTGGAAATGAGCTCAGACCTGATAGCGATCCATGAGTGATATGTCCTGCAGACAGGCCTTGGCTGTCTCTTCCTCAGACATCAGAGTGCACAGCAGTGTTTCTTGCTCCTCAGTGTCTCCTTTCAGCTTCTCAATGTCTCGATTCACATGCTGGAGTTTGTTTCTGAGCTCTGGCAGCTCTTTCTCCTGGAGCTCTGGTATGGACTGCCTGCCAGTACATAAGATGGACATGTTAGAAAATGATTCATCAATATCTTAAGCTGTCTTAATATGCATCTAATGGATGGATGGAGTGGCGGATGGATGGATGGAGTGGTGGATGGATGGATGGACGGACGGATGGATGGCGGATGGATGGATGGATGGATGGATAAGGGGTTAAATAGGTAAATGGATGGATGAACAAAAAGCTGAACAGGTAGACTGTGAATGTAGGGGTAAAAAGATGGATGGATGGGTGAATGGACAAATGTATGAAGGGTAATTAGGTAGTTAGGTGAATGGATGGATGAAGGAGTAAATAACTGAATGGATGGATGAGTGGATGGATGGATAAAGAGGTAAATAGGTGAATGGATGGATGGATGGATGGATGGATGGATCAAGGGGTAAATAGTTGGTCAGATGGATGTAGGATAATGGATGAGTGGATGTATGTGCGGTAAATAGGTGGGTGGATGGAAGGAAGAAAGGGGTAAATAGGTAAATGGATGGACAGATAGATAAAGAGGTAAACAGGTTGACGGATGGATGTACAGGTGCATCTCAATAAATTAGAATGTCGTGGAAAAATTAATTTCAGTAATTCAACTCAAATTGTGAAACTTGTGTATTAAATAAATTCAATGCACACAGACTGAAGTAGTTTAAGTCTTTGGTTCTTTTACTTGTGGTGATTTTGGCTCACATTTAACAAAAACCCACCAATTCGCTATCTCAACAAATTAGAATACTTCATAAGACCAATAAAAAAAAAAAAAAAAAAAAAAAAAAAAAAAAAACTTTTAGTGAATTGTTGGCCTTTTTGTTGTTCATTTACTGTATATGTACTCAATACTTGGTAGGGGCTCCTTTTGCTTTAATTACTGCCTCAATTCGGTGTGGCATGATCAGTTTGTGGCACTGCTGAGGTGGTATGGAAGCCCAGGTTTCTTTGACAGTGGCCTTCAGCTCATCTGCATTTTTTGGTCTCTTATTTCTCATTTTCCTCTTTACAATACCCCATAGATTCTCTTTGGGGTTCAGGTCTGGTGAGTTTGCTGGCCAGTCAAGCACACTAACACCATGGTCATTTAACCAACTTTTGGTGCTTTTGGCAGTGTGGGCAGGTGCCAAATCCTTCTGGAAAATGAAATCTGCATCTTTAAAAAGCTGGTCAGCAGAAGGAAGCATGAAGTGCTCCAAAATTTCTTGGTAAACGGGTGCAGTGACTTTGGTTTTCAAAAAACACAATTGACCAACACCAGCAGATGACATTGCACCCCAAATCATCACAGACTGTGGAAACTTAACACTGGACTTCAAGCAACTTGGGCTATGAGCTTCTCCACCCTTCCTCCAGACTCTAGGACCTTGGTTTCCAAATGAAATACAAAACTTGCTCTCATCTGAAAAGAGGACTTTGGACCACTGGACAACAGTCCAGTTCTTCTTCTCCTTAGCCCAGGTAAGACGCACAAGAGGAATAACTGTAGCCAAATTCCTTGACATGTCTGTGTGTGGTGGCTCTTGATGCCTTGACCCCAGCCCATTCCTTGTGAAGTTCACCCAAATTCTTGAATCGATTGTGCTTGACAATATTCATAAGGCTGCAGTTCTCTTGGTTGGTTGTGCATCTTTTTCTTCCACACTTTTTCCTTCCACTCAACTTTCTGTTAACATGCTTGGATACAGCACTCTGGGAACAGCCAGCTTCTTTGGCAATGAATGTTTGTGGCTTACCCTCCTTTTGAAGGGTGTCAATGATTGTCTTCTGGACAACTGTCAGATCAGCAGTCTTCTACATGATTGTGTAGCCTAGTGAACCAAACTGAGAGACCATTTTTGAAGGCTCAGGAAACCTTTGCAGGTGTTTTGAGTTGATTAGCATGTCACCATATTCTAATTTGTTGAGATGGTGAATTGGTGGGTTTTCGTTAAATGTGAGCCAAAATCATCACAATTAAAAGAACCAAAGACTTAAACTACTTCAGTCTGTGTGCACTGAATTTATTTAATACACGAGTTTCACAATTGGAGTTGAATTACTGAAATAAATGAACTTTTACACGACATTCTAATTTATTGAGATGCACCTGTATAGTAGGGGTGACCCCAAATAGTCGAAGATTCTATGCTTAGATAGGATAAGCCTGATTCGACTATCAATCTCAAAGTCGAATATTCGCAGAGGTGTTACGAAACGAGGATCATGCCATTTTGGCTATATAGGGGTGCTCAATGTCTGATTTCACATAGAACTACTGTTTTTCTCCCAATAAGTTAATATACAGCCTATTATGATAATGCTGTGTAAATAAGAATGTGAAAAGAAATAAGCTTTTAATTATTTTTTTTAATGCGTGTGAATAAATCCAACAACCCCATAACAGATTTAGTTTCACTTTCTGTGATCCATGACAGACAGGAGCATCTTGGCAGCAGGGATTTAAATCTTTAACAAGACTCAAATTTACACAGGCAGAGTGACAGACTGGATCAGGTGGGGTACAAAATTTCAAAATATTTCAGCCGGTTTTCTAATTTGATTTTGGATGCTGTGAACACAGGCACAGAAAAATTTGAGATATAATTATTCACTATCATATTGGCGAAACAGATCTATCCAATGCATATGTGTTTGTGCTCTGGAGATAATCAAAAGGTTTATTTTTGTCCAGTGCCGAGTCCAGATCGCAAATCCTCTCATTATAACCAAAACTTAATGAGATCGCGATGAAGTAAGATGAGGGACAGATTCACAGCACCTCATATTTAGGTGATCGAGTGGAGTTTTGTGTGGCAATAGGCTACGCTTCAAAGTCGGAAAAATTAGCAGGACAATTGTTAATTTCCTCTGTGAAAATGTCTATACAATTAGAGTAAACATGCACACGGACTCTCGAATACTTCTTGCATCTGTTGATTTCATCTTGTGTGTGGATTATTTGGTTTTATTTAGTGCAAATCTCCGGTTTCATCAGCTCTGATAAGTAGGCTAATAAACAACATGATATGCCGTCGAATAATGTTAACTATCTATTGATCAAAACATAAAACATTATTTACGCTGTTTGCATCAGTTATACATTTTTCCTGTGTGTTAATGTGACTGTCAAATGTCTGACTATTTGACTCTTGGTAATGTATTTTGCCCCCCGCCCCCAAACATATGATTCCACTATCAGTCGACTATAGGCAAGATTCGACAATTCTGATTCGACTATGTAAATCCTTAGTCAGGGACACCCCTAATATATAGATGGATAGTTGAAGGAGTAAATAGGTGGAATGAAGGGGTTAATAGGTGGATAGATGGATGGATGATGAATGGATAGATGAAGGGGTAAACAGACTGATGGATGGATGAAAAGGTAAATAGGTAGGTGGATGGATAGATGGATGGATAGATAGATAGATGAATGAATGAAGTGGCAAATAGGTGAAGGGATGGATGGATGAGGGGTGAACAGATAAATAGATTAAGGGAAGGGTGGATGGACGGATGGATGGATGATGGATAAGAGGTTAAATAGGTAAATGGATGGATTAACAAAGAGCTAAACGGGTAGACGGAGGATGTAGGGGTAAAAAGATGGATGGATGGACAAATGTATGAAGGGGTAATTAGGTGAATGCATTGAAAAAAAAAAAGATTTTGTGGTGAAGTAAATACTACATAAAAACAAATGTAACTTCTACATTAATTTAGTTCAGGCAAAAATTAAAAAAAAAGCAAATTCTATATTAGTACTCAAGTTAAGCTTGGAATTGTTTGTTTACAATGATTCTTTAAGTAAATATCAAAGTTATGATCCCGTTTTTCCCATCATGCACTGGGGCATGAATAATTAAAAAGGTTACATTGTTCACTGTTTTCGAGTTGTATTTATGCTGTTTTATGGTTGCTTTTGTTGTTAGGTTTAGTAATTTACTGTTTTGCGACATCTGGAGTTCATTTTCTACTCAAAATGACCCATTCATACTCAAACACTATTTACTGATTGTTACCGTCATTGTGTATGGTGTACCAAGTATTGAGGTCTCGGTGTTCACTTAGGTAATAATTATATTGAGTAGACATATCTTAAAAGGATAACAAGCTGTCTACTTGCTTAATTACATGTTTGTAAGTGAATTGCATGCTTTAATAGCATGGTTTTTTTTCCCAGTGCTACACTGTTGGAGTAAATTTTATAAACCGTGACAGTGAAATGTACTTGAGTATTGCAGATTTTACTTAAAATATGTGTGTGCAAAAACTTACAAAAGAAAAATGAAGTAAACCTTACGTATTGTTTTTTTCAGTGAAATTACTGTTGTTTAACAGCACAATTTTTTACAGTGATAAGCATTAAAGTAAAATTTAAAGAGTCAATATAATTAACTGTAATTTAAGTAAACATAACTTAATTTCTATTTAAAGCTACTAATAATTATGTTTAGGCTTTTACTTGGCAATTTTTTGTAAATTAACTAGCCTTTTCTGAGTGAGAGTTGTTTCCAATCTTTTTTCAAGTAAATCTTACTCCACATTTTTTTCAGTGTGGATAGATGAAGGGGTAAATAATTGAATGGATGGATGGATGGATGAAGGAGTATAGGTGGTCAGATGGATGAGTGGATGGATGTATGTGGGGTAAATAGGTGGATGGGTGGAGGGGTAAATATGTAAATGGATGGATATAGATGAAGAGGTAAATAGGTGGATATCCATCCACCTATTTACCTCTCCATATATCCATGATAGATGGATTGTTGAAGGAGCAAAAAGGTGAAATGATGGGGTTAATAGGTGGACAGATGGATGGATGGATGGATAAATGGATAGATGAAGGGGTAAACGGATGGATTGATGGATAGATAGGTGGATGGATAGGGGAAGGGGTAAATAGGATGGATAGATGGCTGGTTGAAGTGGTTAACAGGTGGACAGATGAATGGATGGACAAAAAGGAGTAGGATGGATGGATGAATAGATGGATGATGTTATAAACAGTTGAAGGATGGATGGATAAATGTTAAGTAAAAGATGGATGGATGGATGGATGGATGAAGTGATAAATATTTAAAGGATAGATAGATAGATACATACATACATAGGTAAAGTAAAAGGAGGAAGGATGGATCATGGGAGACTAGATAAATATAGAGATGAAAGAATGGACAGACAGAAAAAAAAAAAAAAATAAAAAAAAATAAAAATATTGCCTGATGGGCTTCAGTGCCATCATTTCATCACGCCTGCGCTCCTTCATCTTCAGGTCATGCTCGGTGTTCTTTAGTTTGTCTGGGATGAGTTGCAGTTTGGACTGCATGTCATTAATGATGTCCTGGAGCTCCGCCTCTGATGGGAACACACGCTGACATACGGGACAGCAGGGCTCGCCCTCCTCCGTCAGCTGACTGATGAACTGACTGTACACGGCTGTGGCACCCGCCAGCATAGCTGCTCAGAAAAACATCCAGGACAGAGTAGAGAAAAAGACACAGAATAACATTAAGAACATGAAAGACTGGAAATGTTCTGAAATTAATTAGCACAAACAAGTAATGCAACTGGTACAATCTACTTAACCTCGGCTGTGTGGGTAGCATTACCAACTACCACATTAAAGTCCCCAGCTTGCTACCTCATATCTACAGTTATTGCTATACTTGACCAAAAAAAAAAAAAAAAAAAAAAAAAAAAGGCGATATCCTGTCTGGCAGTAAATAGTAATTTACCATAAACCAGGCCCACATGGAATCTTCCTCTACAAAATCCACAAACTTAAGCAGAATTCAAAGGCCGTCATTCACGAAATGCATTCCCCGGCTTCGTGGGTTTGTGTTTGGTTTGGTACGAAACGCATGTTAATTCTGCGTCATTCAGAAGATTTCCCTCCAAAATTAGCACAGAAAATGTGCATGTATATTTGTGTAGCTTAAAAATGTTTGGTATGAGCTGAACACACTTTTGTACCTCTCTGTTTGGAACATTTCTCCAACTCATCCTCTAGTTTGTTCAAGTCCGACTCAAAGTCTTGACTGCCGCACACATTAAAAAGTCTCTCTTCATAGCTGGCCAGCTGCTCTTCCTTACGTTTGACTTCGGCAGAAAAGTGAGTCTTCTTCTGTTCTCCAGATGCAAGCTCCTTACTATGAAACAAAAATGAAATTTTTTTTGCTCGAGTCTTGTTGTCTTTTTTTTTCATACTTTAAGAACACAGTGCATTACAATCACAGGACAACATGTTTAAATCCTAAAAAAAATTCCCCACAGTTAAAGTTACTGAAAGCAGGAGAGAAATCAGATATATTGTTTTTAATTTGGAAATAAAGCGTTTGGAAAATTGTTCATTCTATGACATTATTTTACATGTAAACATGTATTTTACTGAAACTATATATATTTTATAAACAGTTCATGTACACTACTACAAGTGCAACTCTTTAATATGAATTTTTAGAGATGTTTGTCTAGACAGTCCTATTATGCCTGTCTGTGTAAGCTAAACGTCACCATTTGAATACAATATTGCGTGTTCCACTGCCCTGAAGATGACCTATTCCTCAGGAACCTGGAATCGAAACTGTGCATGTCTTGAGAAGATATTACTTAAGCATGTAGGTGGCTGTGCAAATGTCAGTATCAGGGTCAGTGCATGTGTCGCTCATCACGTAGACGGTTAGATTCTCTGTTACCTGCACAAAACTTATTTCATCCTCACACTAAAAATCATTGTTTATGGCATTCTCTAGCTTATTCTAATAAACACCTACTATTATACAAATGTTTGTAGAAAAACAAATCATTAAAGTGAGACAGACTTCATTTTGCTGAGCCATTCTCTGGTGGAGTTGATCTCTTTGGATTTGGAGTAGATCCAGTCTTCTAGCTCTTTCTTGCTTGGAAAATGTCCCAGCAGAGATACCAGCTCTTCATTATGTCTCGACTTGATCTTCCTCACTAGCTCCTCTTTTTCCATCTGGAATCCAAAGCAGAGATAAACTATTTCTTTTCTTGTTGGAATAAAACTCTCACTTCGCCAGCCCCTGTCTGGCATAAGCACTGATAATAAAACTGCTATATAAAGCACTTGCCTAGTATTTTTCAATGTTTCAAATAGTGGCATGCTAGATTGTTGTCACAGTGTGTTCTGACTGAATTCTGAACATTTGACAGTAGTAGATAACTTAGGTATCCCTTATATATAGAATATCTGTATACTGAGTAAACTATACATATTGCTAAATTAGTAGTAGTATTGAGGTATTCCATTCTGAACTTGGCTATAATCTCTTTTTCTTTTATACTATATTGCTTTAAAGTAGTATAAATACTAGCATAGACACATTTTCTGTAGGAATTATTTCATAGATTGCACATAACCTACAGAAAAGCATAAATGATGTCTCAAGCAAATAAAGCAGTGGTGGCCAACGTCGGTCCTGGAGAGCCACAGTCCTGCAGAGTTTCGCTCCAGCCCTAATCAAACACACCTAAACAAGCTAATAAAGGCCTAAGTGTTACTAGAAAGCAACAGTGTGAGACAACGGGTCTTCGCAGGCCCGTCGTCAGGCGAAAGGGTTCACCCAACCCAAAAAAGTTGACAAAAAATAAAAAGATGGCAATACTCGCAGAGATGTTAAATGAAAAAAATGAAGATTTATTTACAGTGCTCGAGAGGTGAAACAATCCCAGTAGAAAAATGACCAAAGCTATATACAAAGTAACAAAGAAAACACTACAAAAGAACAAAACAAACAGATAAATATGTATATATTATATATATATATATATATATATATATACATACATATATGTGTACGCAAACTTTGTTGAAAATTGCTCACGGCACCACAGTTGCACGCTCGCTCGCCAGGTAAACTGACAACCTATCCTGGTTTGGGGCTCTCTTTTATAGCCCAAGCCCCGCCCCCTCGGATTAAACCAGGTTGAGGTAAGTATAAAAAGGTAAGTATGTACATATTTACAATAACACACGAATATACATAACTACAACATCCACTCCATGTTTACAAGCTTTCATTCTTCAAATAAATGAATATATACAAAAATAACAGAAATAAACAGATTGCAACAACAACGCAACATTTCCTACTTCCCCTTTAAGACAAACAATGGACGAGTCGGCTTCCGGTTGCTTCAAGCCAGCGCAACGAACTCTGGCACTATATAGCCAGGCCACTGGGTGGCGCTCAGGTTAGCCAGCCGATGGAAGGAGAGCAACGCGAAAGACAGACGACACAGACGCAGACAAACACTGAACACAGGTAAATGTTTACAACACAAAACAAAACCAAAAGAAAACGAAGAACAACTTCAAAATATATATATATGTGTTTATGTGTGTGTGTGGTTATGCGCAGCGTGGATCACTGTCGGAGATGGAGATGGAGTGGATATGTTTGCATGTGTGTGAAACCAGTATGCTAATGGCGTGCGTGTGCACCCACATCGCCTCAGCAGGGAATTACAGAGGAGGAGTGAGGTAAGATGTAGTGTGTATGTGCTGCGCTAACCGACAAGGACAGGTCACTTTGTCACATCACCTTCCCCCTCTCCAGGCCGCGAACTGACCGGGTACCGAGACAGGTAGTCGGCTATCTTGTTCTGTGCCCCAGGTCGATGTCGAACTTTGAATTGGTATGGTTGCAGGGAGAGATACCATCTGGTCACACGAGAGTTGTGATCTTTCATTGTGTGGATCCATGTCAGGGCTCTGTGATCTGTTTCCAGGATAAACTCCCTTCCCAGCAGGTAGTACCTGAGGCTTTCCAATGCCCACTTGATCGCCAGGCCTTCCTTCTCCACTGTGGAGTATCGAGTCTCTCTTGGCAGCAACTTCCTGCTCAGGTAAGCAGTGGGTCTCTCTTCACCCGCATCTCTCTGGGCCAGGACTGCTCCAATCCCCACAGCAGAAGCATCCACCTGTACAATAAACTCCTTAGTGAAGTCTGGACTCTTGAGGACTGGGCATGAACACATCTGTTTCCTTAAGATGTTAAAGGCTGAATCACACTCCTCAGTCCAGTTAATGGGGTTCTTCACACTTTTGCAGAGCAGGTTGGTTAGTGGGACAGCAGTAGTGGAGAAGTTGGGAATGAAGCGTCGGTACCATCCCACCAGCCCCAGGAAAGACCGGACCTCTTTCTTAGTTCTCGGTCTTGGACTGCGTCGAACAGCTTCTACCTTGTCCACCTGAGGTCTCAGCTCCCCATTTCCTAGGTGGTATCCAAGGTAGTTAGTCTCTGACTTTGCCCACTCACATTTAGCCACGTTTAAGGTCAGGCCAGCCTCTTGGATCTTGCTCAGGGTCTTTTCAAGGTGCAGAAGATGGTCTTCCCAAGTTGTACTGTATATGACGACGTCATCCAGATAAGCGGCTGACCATTCTTCACAGCCTCTGAGGACTTGGTCCATCAGACGTTGGAACGTTGCGGGTGCCCCATGCAACCCGAACGGTAAGACAGTAAAATGAAATAGCCCCAGCGGGGTCCGGAACGCCGTGTAGGGTCGGGACGCCTCCTCCAGGGGAACTTGCCAATACCCTTTACAAAGATCCAAGGTGGTGATGTACTTGGCTTGGCCGATCCTCTCGAGAAGATCATCGATGCGTGGCATAGGGTAAGCATCAAATCTTGACTGGGCATTCAGTTTTCGAAAGTCAATGCAGATGCGCAAGGTGTTGTCTTTCTTCGGGACGATAACAATTGGGCTACTCCACTCACTCTTGGAGGGTTCAATAACTCCCAACTCCAGCATCGTCTCGATCTCTGCCTTCAGGGGTGCCACCAGCCTTTCAGGTACTCTGTATGGCCGCTGTCGGGAAGGGGTTGGATCAAGAAGTTGGATTTGATGTTGTACCAGGTTGGTCCGTCCAGGCCTCTGACGAAACAACGAAGGGTACTGGTCCAGAAGGTGGTGCAGCTCAGCTTGGTTGGACTCTTCCAGATGAAGCAGATCAACACCTGCTGGCTGTGCTGTCGCTCTCAGCATCGGCTCTGGTTGTTCGTCCTCCTGATCCCCTTCCACTTCCCGAATTAGCAGCGATGTTTCAGGTTTGCTGGGTGGCTCTTTCCACTCCTTCAGCAGATTAATGTGGTAGGTCTGTGTTGCCTTGCCTTTGTCAGGGTGATGAATTTCGTATGTCACTGGTCCCATCTTGCGAACAACAGTGTAGGGTCCTTGCCATTTCATCAACAGTTTATTCGTTGAGGTAGGAAGCAGTAACAGTACCTTTTTCCCAGGCTCCAGTTTTCGGGTTCTGGCGTGCTGGTCATACCATTTCTTCTGAGCTTTTTGGGCCTGTTGGAGGTTTTCTTGGGCCATCTCCCTGTAGCGCTCCAGGCGGTCTCTCATTTCAAGGACGTACTGGACAATGCCCTTCTCAGTCTTCGCCGTCTCCTCAGACGAAGCGGTCTCCCAGCTCTTCCGCAGGAGATCCAGCGGCCCTTGGACCCGCCATCCATACAGGAGCTCAAATGGAGAAAAGCCTGTTGATGCTTGTGGTACCTCCCTGTAGGCGAACAGCAAGAATGGTAGCCACTTGTCCCAGTCCCTTCCAGTGTCAGAGACAAACTTGCGGAGCATGTTCTTGAGCGTCTGGTTAAAACGCTCCACCAGTCCATCAGTCTGGGGATGGTATGGGCTGGTCTTGATCGCGGTGATGCCTAGCTGTCGATGCAGTAGCTTCATCAACCGTGACGTGAAATTGGTCCCTTGGTCTGTGAGGATTTCATCTGGTATCCCCACTCTGGAGAACAGCTGGATGAGGGCATTGATGATCTTGGGCGTCGTGATGGAACGCAGAGGGAAAGCCTCAGGATACCTTGTCGCATAATCGCTGATGACCAGGATATATTGATGGCCGGCACCGCTTTTCTCCAGAGGTCCTACAATGTCCATGGCGATACGCTGAAACGGGACAGATATCACAGGAAGAGGTAGTAAAGGTGCCCTATCCCGTCGGCGCACAGCATTGGTTTTTTGGCATGTGGGGCAAGTGGTGCAGTAAGTCTGTACATCAGTGTACATGGAGGGCCAAACAAATCGTGAGCTTATACGAGTGTATGTTTTCTGAAGTGCCATATGCCCTGCCCATGGAATACTGTGTGCTAAGTGTAAAACAATGGGACGACAACATGTAGGGACAACCAAACGGGTGAATTCAGGGGTTTCCATGTACAATACATCCTTTATGATAACATTTTTCCCCACACAAGTCAGCTTGTTCTCCCTCAAACACTTTAGCAAACAGTGGTTTCAATGACTCATCAGCTTTTTGCAGTTCTGCAATGTTTTCTGGGACCTTCCAGCCATGAACGCCAAGACCCTCAGTTTGGATCTCAGGGGCTGGGGTACCCAGACCTTTGTCTAGTCGTCGTTGACGACGTGTCTTTCTGGGGCCCTTAGTCCCACCTTGCAACAGACTATGGTGTAAGTCTGGCAATGGCTGCAGACCTGCTTTAACCTGGGCTCGTGTTACAACCGGACAAGCAACATCAGCATGGTCAGAAGTGGTTACAAAATTTCTGGTAGAATGCAAAAGTTCAGTAAGTACTGGTAAGTCTCTTCCCAAAATCATGTCAGCAGGTAAATCATCAACAACAGCCACATTCAACAAATATGTTTGGTCTTGTACACACACATTAACTTCAGTTTGAGGGTACTGCTTCACATCCCCATGAACACATTGTACATTGACCAGATTAGCAAATGGAACATGTGACATGTGACTTCTTTTGAGCAAAGATAACGAGCTACCAGTGTCCAACAGAGCATTCAAACATTGTCCATTTACAGTTATTTGAACATATTGTGTCTTGCGTGTATTGTTCATATCAATGTCCTCCTCTCTTGGGACATAGCAAAAACCAGTCAGTTTAGATTTACGAACTGGACACACTGTTGCCTTGTGACCTGGTTGTTGGCAGTAATAACAAACAAGTTTGTTTTCTGGAACTACTTTCGGTGCATGAGCAACTTTTAAGTCAACATGAGGTTCAGAGTCACTGGGAAAGCTTTTAAAGTTACCTTTCGTGGGTTGAGAGCGCTGACTACCACGGTGAGCGTTGATGTACTGCTGAGCCAGTTTAGCAGCATCAAGTCCAGTTATTGGCTCATGTTCCTTCACCCACACTCGGATCTCGTAGGGAAGAACACGGAGTAACTGTTCCAGGACTATTGTCTCACCGATCTCCTCCTTTGTATGCCGCTCAGGCCTCACCCAACGACGGTACAAGTTCCGTAGCCGATTATAAGTTTCAGTTGGTGACTCTCCAGCTGGAGTAGAACCACCACGGAACCGCTGACGGTAGGTCTCTGGAGAGATGTTGAACTTTTCCAAGAGCGCCTCCCTCAGGTCAGCGTAGATCTCTGCTCGGTCCTCATCCATAGCTAGGTATGCCTCCAGCGCCTGCCCGGTTAACAGTGGAACAAGACGATAACTCCACTCGTCTTCTGGCCACCTCCAGGTTCTAGCCAGACGTTCGAAGCGACGCAAGAAGTTCTCTATGTCCTCCCCCTGCTGGAAGACTGGCAACTTCGGCTCTGTTCGTAGCGTCGGCTGGCTGCTGGACCCCATGTTGGTTGGTGAGTCTCGGTTGGTTGGTAAGCTGTACTTCTGCGCTGAGCTGGCGTTGGGAGCTCCATCCGTAGGCTCTCAACATCACTCGAGCCCTCAGCCGGCCGGACAGCTTGCAGAATCGACTCTCGTAGACTCTGTAGCTCCAGAAGATAACGCTGCTCTCTCTGCTCTTGAGCGCTCAGGAAATCACGCATCACAGCATACATCCCACCTCCAGATGATGCAGCAGCAGAGACGGGTCTGACTTGAGGTGACGTGGACTTGGGACGAACGGATGGGGAATACCCCTCTCTCTCCTCCTCTGTAGAGTCAACAGAGTCCCAGGCCACATCCTTCTCAGCCACAGCTTTGGACTGGGAGCGAAGCCCCACCCTAGGCTTCCTGCCTCTCGTCACAGTCTTGCGAGTAGCCATCCCACTTCTGACACCAAATGTGAGACAACGGGTCTTCGCAGGCCCGTCGTCAGGCGAAAGGGTTCACCCAACCCAAAAAAAGTTGACAAAAAAAAAAACAAACAAAAAAAAATGGCAATACTCGCAGAGATGTTAAATGAAAAAAATGAAGATTTATTTACAGTGCTCCAGAGGTGAAACAATCCCAGTAGAAAAATGACCACAGCTATATACAAAGTAACAAAGAAAACACTCTACAAAAGAACAAAACAAACAGATAAATTATATATATATATATATATATATATATATACTCAAACTTTGTTGAAAATTGCTCACGGCACCACAGTTGCACGCTCGCTCGCCAGGTAAACTGACAACCTATCCTGGTTTGGGGCTCTCTTTTATAGCCCAAGCCCCGCCCCCTCGGATTAAACCAGGTTGAGGTAAGTATAAAAAGGTAAGTATGTACATATTTACAATAACACACGAATATACATAACTACAACATCCACTCCATGTTTACAAGCTTTCATTCTTCAAATAAATGAATATATACAAAAATAACAGAAATAAACAGATTGCAACAACAACGCAACATTTCCTACTTCCCCTTTAAGACAAACAATGGACGAGTCGGCTTCCGGTTGCTTCGCGTCAGCGCAACGAACTCTGGCACTATATAGCCAGGCCACTGGGTGGCGCTCAGGTTAGCCAGCCGATGAAAGGAGAGCAACGTGAAAGACCGACGACACAGATGCAGACAAACACTGAACACAGGTAAATGTTTACAACACAAAACAAAACCAAAAGAAAACGAAGAACAACTTCAAAATATATATATGTGTTTATGTGTGTGTGTGGTTATGCGCAGCGTGGATCACTGTCGGAGATGGAGAGGATATGTTTGCATGTGTGTGAAACCAGTATGCTAATGGCGTGCGTGTGCACCCACATCGCCTCAGCAGGGAATTACAGAGGAGGAGTGAGGTAAGATGCAGTGTGTATGTGCTGCGCTAACCGACAAGGACAGGTCACTTTGTCACAAACAGGCAGGTGAGTTTTTAAATCAAGGTTGGAGCAAAACTCTGCAGGACTGCGGCTCTCCAGGACTGATGTTGGCCACCGCTGATATAAAGACATGTACTGACATCTAGGTGTTACAGTTATATACTGCAAGTAATGTGCTGATGAACTAATACACATCTATTACTATTAATGATTTTGTGTAATATATTATGGCATCTGGTACAGTGGCTCAGTAGTATGGAATGCCATTCTTGCCACAATTAGAAATAAATGTACAAAGAAATGTAAAAAAGCAAAAATAAATATTTAATTTTATTTCCTTATGTTTTTTGTCCATTTTTTCCATATTTATTTATTTTTTTAATTTATACATTTATTTCCACATTTATTTATTTCTACATTTCTTTGTCTGTAGGGTAATAAGGAGGGCGTGTTTTACCTCAGGGATAGAGACAGAGCGCATTTAGGCCACGCCGGAGGGGAAAACAATCCAACGCTCTCCATTGACTTTCTATTGCGGGAAGCTGCCTCCTTGTCATTTCTGACTTATAACAAAAAACAGAGCAATGCCTAAAAGCTGCTATGTGACAAGGTGTACAGTAAACAAGCTAAAAAACCCATAACTACGTTTTTATAAGCTGTCGACCCAAAAAACGAGCATTTAGGACACAAATAGTTGTAGATGTCGGGGTATTTCACGTTGGGCCTTTCAGTTGGATCAACAAAAAGAAGGTTAGGAAAAGGGGCACTGACACAGACCAATAATATTTAGTTTCTTAATATATCCCCTCCTCTCAGATTCACATAGGGTGGTGAAATAATCCTTTGACATGGTTAAAAATAATGAATGGTCTTCCCGCAATAGAAAGTCAATGGAGAGCGTTGGATTGTTATATATCCAGAATTAGGTCAAACAAAAGGTGTCCATGTGAACGGAGCTAGTGAAACACACACGCCATGCATTGAACATACAAGCATCATGCTCATCCAAACGGTGCATGTCGTGCATGTGCCCTCAGCTTTTTGAGCTAACTGCATTTTTTAAATGTAACTTCCAAAAACAACATTGACAGCATCAGAAACAAACCCGTAAACTGATGTCCAGGGGCATTTTTTTTAAACCGTATTTAATGTATGCATTGTGAATATGGAATGCCACGTTCTTAATTCCAATCGATAAATTCAGTTAAAATAATAAAGGGCTGTTAATAGTGAAAATCCAATCAGAGTCAACAAAAGCCATCAGAGCCATCATTACTGAATGCATTTACACTAGCTTTCCATGCACGCAGGTGAGTCAGTCAATGCGAGTAACACACAGAGATCTTTTTTTGTGGCTTAGCCTATTGCATTTAAAAACTAGCTCTTCCCGCATTATTTTCTCATTTATGCATGTTCTTTTTATAAAAAACAAAATGTGCGCAAATATATTGCTTTAAAGACGTTCATTATCTGGTAAGTAAGATTATCTGGAAACATCAGACGCAATTAAGTGCTTTGCTTCCAAAGTCATACGCAACTTTTGTTAATTAATATAGCATATAACAAGAGTACATTATTTACAACAGTAAGTTAATATGTACCATAGGCCTATTTAGTAACCTTTATGCAGAATCGCTTACATCAGCATCACAATGCGTCATAAAATGAGTAGACCTATATTCCACATGCCTATTTCATATAGGCTAGCCTATTTAATTTTATTTTGGATATAGGCTATGATAATGATGATGACGCTGATGATAATACTAACACTACTACTACTACTACTACTAATAATAAAAGGAAGAAAGAATATTAGACTACATATTGGCCTGCATGGTATGTGCATAATGGGTTAATATAATAATTCTTAATTCTGCACTTTCTTAAATTCAAAACAAATTAAAGGGATAGTTCACCCAAAAATGAAAATTCTGTCATTAATTACTCACCCTCATGTCGTTCCAAACCCGTAAGACCTTCATTCATCTTCGGAACACAAATTAAGATATTTTTGATGGAATCTAAGAGCTCTCTGACCCTCCCATAGACAGCAAGGGTCCTTACACGATCAAGGTCCAGAAAAGTACCAAGATGATCGACAAAGTAGTCCATGTGACATCAGTCTGTCAACTGTAATTTTACGAAGCCACGAGAATACTTTTTGCAAACTACGAAGCCCAGATTTTAACTATACGCATTGTTTATGTGGCTGCAAGAAACAGCATTGTGAAATTAATTCAACAGTAATAATATGTGCAAGTTCAAGAGTCCGTAAAAACACTGGTATGGTATTGATATGGTAAATTCTTAAAAATTTGCGTTTCGTTAGTCCATTACAACTATCATAAAGCTTGCATGTCGGTTTTATGCATCTTTACAGAAAGGCAGCAGCTATTTGCAGCCAAAGTAGCATATTTTCTTAGCAATAGATGCTATTTACACTAATTGACAACAGAAGTATTTTCTTAGCAATATGTTGTTTACACTAAGGCCACGTACACACTACAGCTAAATTCGGTTGTCAGTTCACCTTTTACTGCTTAATCGTGTTCTGTACACACATAATTCACTAAAATACGGGAGTGACAACCGCATTCTACAACCGCATTAACTCCCGAAAAATACAGGTAGTGACAACCGCATTTACAGAAATTCTACGCAGTGTGTACGGAACTGAACTGAACAGAACAACTAGTTGTTAATGACGTATTTAAACTTGCATCAGAAATGTGTCTTTGTCTGTATGTGAGATGCAAGAAAATAACAGTGAAATTAGTCTTAACCTTAGCACATTTTGACACGGCCGGTGCTAGTTGTGCTCACGAGCCCTGCGGTAAAGTGTCAGTGTTGCCAAATCTTCACAGAAAGAAAAACAACAAACGAGGACAAGCACAAAAACACCCAAATGCTTTGTTTTATAACACCAAAAAAAAAAAAATTAAAAAATCTTCTCATATCTGCATCAGATCACTTTACTAACTCCATAAAGTGCCTAGCTTTATGAGCGAAGACCAAATAACATGCCTAAAAGCGCTTGTAATTATGAGGACATGGCAACACTGCAAGACAGCACTCTCTATAGCTGCCTCCCGAGCAGAAATAAAACACAGCACATCTATCAGCAGTAGTTCAGTTAAAATCGATGGAGAAAAAGAGTCTTTAGCCAAAAAAATGGCAGATACCAAACAGCTAAATTCTTCTTCACTCCTGCAAGAAGCAAAAATGTTGCTATGGTTACAAATGCGGGAGTGACTGCTGTTCCGTACACACATGGAACAATAATTTACAGGACTCACTCCCGCATTTAAATGCGGTTGTCACTCCTGAAACTTGCAGTGTGTACGTGGCCTAAGTGAAAATAGTGATGTATACTATTTACACTATGTAAAATTAGCAGTATTCTCTTTGCAATAAGTGTAAAAAGTAGTTAGACACTACTTCTAAATAAATAGTTATAAAGTTAAAAATAGGCTTGTTTCTGTTGTGTTGTGCACTACTTGGCCACCATAATCTGGAGATTATTAGCTGTATCCTGGATGGTTTCTGTACAGGTCTTGGTGTTCAGATGTGCTATCTCCCAAAGACATTTTTGTTTATGTTTGTTTTTGGCATAAAAGTGGTGATTGGCCACTAATAGACAAAAGAAGTGATAGTGTTTGAGCTCACCTTGGTCTTCTTGAGCATGTCCATCTGTGTGCGTGCCGCAGTGTGTGTGTTGAGCAATTCCATCTCCTGGTCTAGCTTGCGCTGGGCCTGATCCAGTTCAGTTTTCTCCTTCTGTAGTTCAATTACCTCTGCCTTTAGACTGTCCACCGTACAGGCCTGCATGGCATTATCAAGCTCACGCTCCTATGAACACACACACTATAAGAGATATTTAAAACCAATACAGGTGCCTCTGATGTTAGTTTTGTTAGATGCAGATTAGTCAAGCATTTCTATTTGTTTTTCTTTTTGGCTAAATTTGAAAATAAATTAGCATTTTTGTTAAGGAATCAGTTGAGGAAACCAACAGAACATTAATACAAATACATTTGCATGATCAAAGCTAGTCTTGTGTGGTGTAGTGCAGTAGCGCAGGCCTAACCACTTTCTGAAGTCCAGTGTCCAGCTCCTGTAGTCTGCTTGAGGAGCCCTCCAGTCTTTGGAGGTCAGATTTGATGTTTTTCAGTTCCTGTTGTTTCTTGGCCTGTATGTCTCTCTTCAGCTCAATGGTTCTCTCTAGACCGGTCTTCTTATCTCGGAGATCATCGATGCTTTGCTGCTTCTGTGCCTCTTTCTCCTGCATATCATGCTGAAAACAAATTAAGAAAGTGTTGCCATTTTTTTAGTAATATGTTACAATACTAATTTTGAACTTATAACTGGTAAAAAGTTCTGTGATTTTCTGATTTTATTCTTTTCTATATTAACTTTGTGAAGTGTTAAATAAATAAACACAATGATATATAAAGTTTTACTGAAACCATACCATAGTTTGGTTGAGGGCCTCTGTGTCCTGGTCCAGTCTCTCTTTGACTTGTCTGTGGAAGCTCTGGAGCTGTCGCTCATTAAGAGGGGTCTGGTCATAACCCTCCAACTCCAGGAAAGATGCTAAACTCTTGACCTGGGTGTCCCTCTTTTTAATGTTTTCTGTGTGTCTATCTGCCTCCAACTGCAGACGGCCTTCAAAAAAAAAAAAAAAAAAAAGACAATAAACTTCACATGTGCTGCTAAAAGGCAATATGAACAATATTTTGCCACATTCAAGTGCTTGTGTGTTTAATGTGGTTAAATTTTTTTTGTCACTAAATCAAAGACGTAATGAACAGATATTCATTAGTTGCAACCCTTGTGTACTCCTACATGAACTTCCCAAAAAACCTTCGTCTGACTTGCAATAGGAAGTAGCAAATTATGGTTTTGCTAGGCTGTGATAAAAACTAAAAAGGACATCATTTTTCTTCTAGTGACTCTTTTAAATATTAGAAGCCACTAAATAACCACTTGAGGGTATTTAGGAAACAGATATATACATCAATCACTGATACATAAAGGGAAATCTGACTACCTTGCTCAAATAGCAGGTCAGATTTGATGTGGTTCATCCTCTGGCACTCTTGGGCAGCAACTTCAAGCTCTCGCTGGCACTCTGTAAGTCTCCGTTCCTTCTCCTTCACAGTCCTCTGGTGGTTCTTATACATGTCCTGCAGCTGATCATCTGTGCCCTGAAACACCTAAAACAGCACGACACAGAGTCAAGGTTCCTCAATGAACGAACAAATGGTGTGGCGCAAGGCTTTGTCTTAGGCCTCTTGTTTTTTTGGATATACACGCTCCCTTTAGGTGATATTTTTAGCAAACATGGTGTAGTATCTCATGGAATAAATGCACATCTAACTTGCAGAATCAGCTCATTCCAAAAAGAGTCAAAGGAGTCTTCTTTCTCCCATCTGCGGTCAAGTTAACTAATGATCAACTAATGATCACACAGCGCCCAATTGTCTCAAACAGCTCCTGTCCCGCTCTGCTTAGTGCCCCCAAGGGACCCAGGAAGAAAGTAATTTAGAGAACAGCCTCCTGTTCATGACAAGGACTAAAAACTCTAATCATCACTAGCACATGACGTCAATATTCTATAGTGGTTTCCTGTCAGCGTTTTCTTATCCACTCAGAAGAGAGGTAATTAACCCAATCAGGAAACAGAGGTCTTTTGTATCACAACGGAAGGAGTCCTTTTCAACCCAGAGGAACCTCGTGATCAGGCAAATGTATGGAACTATAGTAATGCCACGGACATGATTAAATTAACTGACACCCTCAGGACATCAGGATTATACAACGCGTCCCATGACTCACCCATGACTCCTGCGTGTTCAACAATAACAGAACGAGTTTCACATAAACAATTTCAAAAGGACAATCATTTAAAGTATTGGAGCCATATACTTACTGATAATTGTGTTTTATGCCCTTTTGTTTTTGCGTGATGTGTTTTATGTAATCGGCATTTTAATCTATGCATTAGCCACGTTTTGGTAGATAAAGTTAGTAAGTGTACGCTGTATATGCAGGATATCTGATATTTGATGTTGAATGAAAGCTTGTCTTAATTGCAGAACAATGAAATGGATGAAAGGTCGCTATTATAAACAGTGTTAGTTGTACGACATTTTATAGAAATTAACAAAACTTGCAGAGATGGTCTCACACGATGGATGAAACATTATGTTAATTTATGCATGAAAAGGAACCGTACGGGGCGTGGTTAAAGCCCCGCAACAAAATTTGATTGGATCAATCTAGCGGGACGGACCAAAAATCAGCCTGCTTAAAACTATGTGACACACAGCTGTGCTCGCTGCTTGCTTGCTCTCTCTCTCTCGAACTTTGGCTTCTTAGCCTCACTGATTGCGCTGCGAAGCGCTCACAGCCTTAACATCAGACCGATCATTCAACAACTACAAATACTTCGTCAAACTTCTGAAGGAACTTGTAGAGACCTGAAGCCGCAAGAAACTCAGAGAAGAACTTCAAGTGTCGTCTCTCTCAAGCAACCAGGCAACCGCCAATCACAAGAGGGATTCCCCGAGTGACGTCACGCAATAACACATCAGCAGCCCATCAGCCCCAGGATTCCCTCAACCAGAAAAGGGAAGCAAAACCGGAGATCATCTGTCAAACTCAAACGCAAGTAAACAAACAAATCTCCATTTTGCTGGAAACTGGTCGAATTAACCTTTAAAAGTCAAGATAGTAAAAGTTCTCTGCTTGTGATTTCCCTCAGGTTGAATTTAAATATCTAGTCGCAGATATTAGAAGTGTGAGAATTTTCTTCAAATCGAAATAACTAATTCCCTCAAACACTGTCAATTCACATCCTTTCAACTGTTTGTGTGTATGTGTGTTTTAGTTTAGTATTGTACAGTAGCAAAATAAACTTGTTTAATTTTACAGAGCAGTGTTTGTGTTTTGTATTTGATCAGTTACTGCCTTGAGCTGTGATCCTTTGCTACATTGCTCAAAATTGATAAATTACTATTTTGTTTGTTTTATCGTTGGCCACGAATTAAGATAAACAATTGTTAAGATATACTGATTTTAACGTTCGCTGGACGAATCGTTGGTAATGCATAAATTATAAGTTTTGAATTAATATCAATTCAATCAAATCAATCCGATTC
Organism: Spinibarbus caldwelli; assembly: GCA_039654775.1. Taxonomy (NCBI): domain Eukaryota; kingdom Metazoa; phylum Chordata; class Actinopteri; order Cypriniformes; family Cyprinidae; genus Spinibarbus; species Spinibarbus caldwelli. The sequence goes on along the minus strand of CM077259.1, from coordinate 23,181,930 downwards.
CCTAAAAGCTGAAATAAGAGCTAATAAAGTCATTACAATGGTATTAGTTTTCATTGGTATGCAGACAACAAACAATATCTCCAGACCAGAAGGTATCAATAATAGTTTGAAGTGACGACGTGTGGCCAAGTATGGTGTCCCATACTCAGAATTTGTGCTCTGCATTTAACCCATCCAAGTGCACACACACAACAGTGAGTAGTGAACACACACACACACACACACACCATGGACACAACTGGAGACGTGACACCCGGGGAGCAATTCATAGCTTTCAGTCACATGACCGGCTCGAAGATCTGGACGGCAAAACATCCATAGAACTACAGGACAAGCCTGTCAATTTTCCATCTGTTTCACAGCCGCAAATATTCAGATCACCTCTCAAAAGAATAAAACAAAAGTATGTGAACAAAATGCAAGTTTTGGCCATTTGCAATCTATATTAAGCACCTGGGGCAATATTTCAATCATTAAACAATGTGACAAAACATTATAAAAACACTTAAAGTGCCTTAATATATTTAAAACAGTAATATTAAAATATCAAATTCAGTAATTTCTATATTAATGATGCGTAGTTTACACAGGCAAGCAGATGAGGCCGGGAATATGAACGCAATCCGCTTAATGGTTCAGGGTTTTCCTTCTAATGGTTTTCTATGGGAAATCATTTAACTTGAAACTTTGCACATTGCGTTTATATTCTGGCTTCATCTGCTTGCCTTTACAAAATACACATCATCAATAAGGTGTTTACTGAATTTCGCCTTTTAATATCTGCGTTTTACTACATTACTACTTAATGCAAACAGCGTAAAAATAACTGGCGGTCAGTGGAGCAAAGCTTCGTTTTGCCCTCTGGGTGGGCGTTCCTATAAGGGTGTGACATCACGTGAAAACTATCAATTGGGGGTTCGGTGCCTTGCTCAAGGGCACCTCAGTCGTGGGTACTGAAGGTGGAAGAGAGCGCTGCACATTCACTCTCCCCACCAACAATTCCTGCCGATACTGAGACTTGAACCTGCGACAAGTCTGACTCTCTAACCATTAGGCTATGACTGCCTCCAATAGATATTATTAATATTAACTAATAAAAGTGTCTTTCTGTTTTAGTACAATTTAAAGACATAGAAGAAATCTCTGAGAAGAGAAAGTGACTGAACTTGAATAGAAAGATAAGCTTGCAAAAGCAAACCCTTTGTTCCACCATCAAAGGAAAGATGTATACCAAAGTATACCAAAAACATCCATTACTGAACATCCTGTGCATGTTTTCTATGCAAGACACTTCCTCTGCTTTCAGATGATCATTATCTGGCATTTATGACTAGTACTGATAGTAGTGAAACTTTCATAACTGATGATTTTTTTATTTTATTTTTTTTTTAAATGAACTTTGGTTACCCGTTCCATCTTTTCCTCTAGTTCCTGGTTATCATCCTGCATCTGTTTCCTCCTGCTGTCCAAAGCTTTGATGTCATTATCCAGCTGCTTCACTTTGCTGAGGCTGGTGTCTATGTCACACATTAGATTCTGAAAATATGAGGAAGGTGTGTTTGGTGAATATGCTTAAATCTAGGGGTTAAAATTCAACAGTGATATATGCGGTAACTGGTACCCTAAACTGCGTTATAATCACCTATATTAAATAGCCTACATTTTTAAATATTCATTACCCAAAACAATGAACTGCCACAGAGACCTAAAAAAAAAAAAAACCCATGGCATTTAATAATTTTTTACCATAAAAACTGGTGTCACAAATTCTTTGTGTCTCACCTCCAGTGGGTCAATCTGACTCTTGATGCACTGGACACTTTCTTTAGAGGAAGCCAGCTGAGCCTCTTTAGTAGCCAGCAGTTCTCTAATCTCTTGGGCTTTATCTTTGTTCTGTTTCAGGTACTTGAGCTCTGTCTGGCAGGTTTTGACAATGCTGGCCTGCTTCATCCTCAGTGCCCGCAGGCTGTCCAATACCTTAATGTACCTTCAAGCAAAAGTTTTGGTTATTTTCAGCCATTTATCTGTGATGCTACCTTAATGTGTGTAAAATACAACATATGACAAGTCACTGGTAAAGAAAAGTAACTGAATAACTAAAAATTTAGTTTAATTAACATCAGTTAGGCTGCTCATCAATATATTTGTACGAATAATTAAAAAGATGTAATTAGTGGTGTTTCACAAATTAATCAACGAATGAATCTACTGAATGTCCACTGTTTCAGTTGTAAACATTTTTGTGGTTTTAATTTTTTACTTATTTTTTTAAACAAATCAGCTAAGCAATGATTTAGTATCTCTCCAATAACACAAAAATAAACACTCATTTATCGCCACCTACTGGTGTAAGAGCATTTACAAAACATACTGTACAATGTGTAGATAATAGAGCAAGAACCAATTTTCTGAGCTCTTTCAAGATAAAATGGCTTTGTGGAAACACAGTAACTTTCCAAAAAAAAATATATATATACACACATTGACACTAAGCTACAAAAATAAGAAAGTAGAGAATGTAAGCAGTCAGAGACGATGTAAAAATTGAAAACTAAAATATAATGCAAATTGTAGACCTTAGGGGGGAAAAAAAATTATATGAATGAGTGACAGAAGCTTCAGTGAGTAACCTGTTGTCCAGATCAAAATACCTTGTGGTTGAGAAAATGTCATCAAACTTCTGCTTGAGGGCTTTTCCTTCACTGAGAGGCCAGTTGGACTCCTCTTGGTGGCAGAAGATGACATGATTGATAACAGCCTTGGAGACGCCCAGTGCTGAGATCATCTCATGGTTCATTTCAGCACATTTAAAGCTCAGTTCCACTTTCCTTCCATGCCTGACAGTAAGAGAGGTCAAGACATATTAATGCCAAACAAGCAAATGTAGTCCTTCAAACAAGGACCATAAAGCAGTGGTTCCCAACCACGTTCCTGGAGGCCCCCCAACACTGCATGTTTTCCATGTCTCCTTAATCAAACACACCTGATTCAGATCATCAGCTCATTAGTAGAGACTCCAAGACCTGAAATGGGTGTCAGACAAAGCAGAGATGCAAAATGTGCAGTGTTGGGGGGGGCCTCCAGGAACGTGGTTTGGAAACCACTGTCATAAAGTACACATTTAAAGGGCCAAGTGGGAGTAAAAATTGGTAGGAAATAATCTTATAAACAAATTTTTTTTTTTGTTGTTTTTTTTATTTATTTTTTTTTTCCAGCGAGGACACATTAAATTGATCAAAAGTAAGCAGAACATTTTTAAGGTTACAAAATATTCCTATTTCAAAAAAAGCTGTTATTTTCTTTGTATTCATTAAAAAATCCTGGAAAAAAAATCACGGTTTCCACAAAAAAATATTAATCAGTGCAACTGTTTTCATCATTAATAAAAATAACAAATGTTTCTTGAGTGCCAATCATGTGACACTGAAGACTGAAGTAATGGCTGCTGCAAATTCAGCTTTTCAATCACAGGAATAAATAACATTTTAGAATATACTAGAACAGAAAACAGCTGTAATAATATCTGTTAACAGCTGTTTTTACTGCATTTGTAATCAAATAAACGAAGCCTTGAGAGCATAAGAGACCATTCAAAAATATGTAAATAATCTTACAGACCCCAAACTTTTAAATGGTAGTGTATGACACATGTACAATCTACTTGAATCTTGTAATGACACCATCAAGGGTCTTGCACTCAGTTTTCTTGCCCTTCTGTGTGCTTTGCATAGACCTCTGGACTTCCACAGAATCGCCATTCATGTCTCTAAACTGGAGTTTGATCTGTGCCTGTACATCTGTCTCATGAGCATCCTACAACAGACCAACATTAGCATTTTAGTCAGTGTGTTGGCATTAAAACAGAGCATCACCCTTCCCAGCTCTAGCACAGACAATTTGAATCAATGTTTTCAAGTTTGCAAAAGCCTAATAAAGGCCTGTTCACACAAAGAACAATAACCAAGGTATACAAAATTGTTTTATTAAAAGAATAGCAGAGTGCACACCACAACTATAACGATAATGGCATAGAGGAATGATATCATTAGAATCACTTTCAATTTATTTATTTATTTATTTTCCAGCTGGTGAGCGATAAAAACATTGACAGCCAATCAGAATCTCTCCTGCTTTAAAGAGCTCTAGCATTTAAAGTGGCTGTTTATAATAAACAGATCTTTATTGTGCATTGGTGTGGATGCTAATATAGTTATCATTCTTGGTGGGAAGGGGCCTTAATTCATGCACATTTGCGGTTTGTTTACTTGCATCACTCCAGTCAAAAACCTACTTTGGGATCATGGACAAAAGTGCTTCCTTTACTTCCGGGTGGAAAGTCTCCTGAAGTGATGTACTTGAGACACTCAATGATGGTCTGCAAGTCATAAAAAGATATAGCTCATTATTATTTAGTTATTTAGAGTTTATTATTATATTACATACTACTAATTAGAACTTAAATATAAATATTTTAAAAATATATATATTTAATCATCATAATGTTTCATATTGGCTATCATAAAAGCATTTTTTGTGCATTTTATTGGTATTGTGACTGACAACAATATACAAACCGTTTTCCCAGCTCCATTAGGTCCCACAAGGACCGTCAGAGGGCTGAAGAAGGTGATCACTTGTTCATCTTTATCCTCAACTCCAAAACTCCTCACTCCTAGGATACTCATCCCTTCAATCTTAGACATTTTGAACCAGTGCTTTGACTTGTAGCCTTGAAATGATATACAATCGAATGCAGTGAAAATCAGTGCACATAATTAAAACATTAGACCTTAAATAGCAGGAACTATAAAATGACATTGTCTATCTCTATTGCCATTCCAATGAAATCCTGTGAAGTTAGTTAGTGCTCAAAAATGACTTGGACAAGTGACGTAATTTAGTTTCACTCGTTCAAATAACGACAATGCAGCTGGGCTAGCAAAGATGTCAAAACGTTAACTGGGATATAAATAGCACAGTATTGTATTAGAATAACTCACACAGGATAAACAAGCCTGTAAACTCCACGCAAACAGAAGTTCTGGTTTGTTTTGACTGCACGCGCAAGCACTCAATCGCGTGCTTCCGCATTCAACTCACCGTCACGTGACCATCAAGAAACTACAAATCCCAGAATGCACAGTGGTCAATTTCATGTAATAACGAATACTTTTAATACAAGTAATTATATTTACAATTACATAATATTGCAAAAGAAGGAAGCCACACAAATGCAATTTAATTTAATTGTCTTGACTAAAGTAATACAGCTAATAGCCTAATTGTAGTATATTGCCCGCATTAAAACAGGATTTGCTGAAGTAGTAGCTATTTGGACATAGCCACTCTCAGCTTAGTAGCTGTGAATTGTAATTGTAGTGAATTGCAGCTCACATTTATCTTATAAAAACACATCAAATGCTCATGTCATGAGATGCAGCTTTCCCGAGGAAACCGCCTTGTCAGTTCAATACGTTAAACATTAATACTACCAAAGTTTGGTTTGTAAATATAGCCCTGAAAACCATGAAGCGTGTGAAAAGGTGGGAATGTTTCACTCTTCAAGGATTTCAGCTGCAAACGTCCTCACACAATCGCTCAGACCTTTCTTCTCATGCCGTTTCTTCTCTGTAAGTAACGAATCAAAATGATTTTACCTAAATCCTGACAATGTGGAGCAGAAAACAAGTTTGACGCACATTCTTTGTTATATGTGGTCTGTGGAGTCACGGTGGCTTCTCAAAAGACAATTTATTCTCAGTTATATTTTATTCAAATATATCTTTTCAAAATCACAGTGATTTTGGCATATTCTATTGTTTATATTCGCATTCATATGTAGGGCACATTTTCCCTTTTAAAGTGTATTGTTGTTGTTTTTCCACATCCATCCACGTGGTGGCGCTGCTGTTTGATAAAATACATTCAGTTTATCAGCTGCGCAGGTTACAGTTTTATAGCTAGCTACTGTAGAAAACGGAGATGATCAAGTCGCACTTAATATGAGAAAGAAGAGGCACTAAAACCTATTAATTATTTGTAAATGAAATTCCACTTGAAGAGAGTGAGTTGAGTCATGAGATAGAATCGACATTTGCTAGTGAATGTCAATAGAAATATCAAAGTAGCTAGATGAAAACTTAAAACTGTGAAAGATGAATTAATGAAAGTATGAAATACTCAAAGAAACTGTTATGCTTAATTTATATTTAATATTTATGATATGTAACATTTATTTTTTACATTTATTTTCAGAAGTCATTTTAAATTGTAATACTATTTCACAATATTACAGTTGTTACTGTATTTTGAATCAAATAAATGCAGATTTGGTGAGCACAGGACTTCTTTCAACATTTCAAAACATTAACATTAAATCTCTTATGCTCATCAAGGCTGCATTTATTTGCTCAAAAATACAGTAAAAACAGTTATAGTGTGAAATATTATTACAATTTAAAATAACTGTTTTCTATTTTAATATGTTTTAAAATATAATTTATTCCTGTGATTCGAAACTGAATTTTCATCAGTTAGAAAGTAATTAATTGTAATATTATTTCACAATATTACTGTTTTTACTGTATTTTTGATCAAATAAATGCAGCCTCAGTGGGCAAAAGAGACTTCTTTAAAAAAAAAAAAAAAAATAAAAAAAAAAAACATTAAAAAAATCATTAAAAATGTGCTGTTTTTCTTTATAGCCTTGCAGCACATGGGTAAGGGGGATGACACTATACGTGAGGCACTTTATCATCTTCGAGACCTCATGGATTATGCACATCTCTTCACATTTGTAAGTACCATGCTTTATAAACATATTCATGACATCTTATATCTATTTACACTATAAATAATTATTATTTTCTGCATCTTTTAAAGAACATGAATGTGATATACATACCGAATGTGCATATTGAAAGCAGGGAGGTGAGTTTTGTGTACCTTAACAGAGAAATATATGAAATTTGTGTGTTTGAGATGCCATAAATCTGAGCAAGACTGGGCCTGTTGTCTTTCAGATGTGCAGCTGTAAAGAGTTCATTGCTCAAGAGCTTCTGAAGACATTAGTTTCAGCAGAAATCACTGATCAAGACGCTGCTGTTGAACCACGCACTGCCCTTAGACTGTTAAAGCACAATATCAGATTTCTCCTTCAGAATTCGGTGAGTGATTTCTCTCATATGTGTTTTGGAAGTTGGCCCAATGAAGTACTCAGGTATGTCAATTTTTATGTTGTTTTTTTCTTCTCTTTATGTTATTTTGCAAGATTGGAGATCACTGTCTAAAAGACCAAGTCATGGTTCGCAAGATTAATTTGAGGATTAATCAAGAGTTGATGTTCATTCGTCGATGTTTCACATTTTTCCAGGATTGGATGTCCAAATGCATAACCAGCAGTGACTTTTGATTCATTCACTTTGACTTCTGTCAAGTTGATTATATTAAATAACTGTTTAAATATCTATTACTTTTATAAATGGCTTAACTGGACAACCTAAAATTTGAAATCTAATTCTGCTAAAAGCTTTCAACCATGCTACTACGTGATTTGTTTCATAATATAGCAATAAATAAGTGTGATCATGACTTGGAAAGCTTCCTTTTTGTCCTGCTTTCAATGCACTTTATTTATTTAGATAACTTACTGGCAGTAGAGGGCAGTATCAAACTTCATTTTAACACACTGTGGGAAAACAAATAGTTATGAATGAAATGAGGTTGGACATGATTAGATTATGAAGTAGCTACATGATTATATCTTAAAAGCAGCACAAATGAACATTTATTAGTTTCTATTTCCTGTCTGGCTCAGATTGCTCTATAAGCTGGTTGATTGCTCTATTAGCTCCTCTTTGTGTGAGACACTGACATATATATGAAAAAAAAATGTTATAGATAGATCCAGAGGAAGTACATTATGAAAACTGTAAACAAGGTAACCGCTCCATTCAGCATTTATCAGTGTGTCAGTATGGTGTCTCATAAGTCTTCTGTTTGGTAATCATTAAAAACGACAAGGTGCCATTGCATATAGTACAAGCATATGCAATGTACAAAACATATAAAGGCATACAGTACCTGTAGCCCTGCAGCCAACACACACACACGCAGTTCCTTTTCAGGATCCTGAAACAAAAGTGCAGGCAGGTGAAGTGTGTTACGTGGGCAGGAAGTTATTTTGAGGTGGGCAGGGAAGCAAATCAGCTGGATCCGTGGGGAATCGGATGGTTTCTAGCAGACACTACACAGCTCTGTTACACAAAAGAGAGACAGCGAGAGAGGAGGCAGCTCACTAACGCTGATTTAACAAGCTTCAACTAAGACAGATGTTATCTTTCCTTGCCCTGACTCTACATGTGGAGACATTGGCTGTGTCTGAAATCTAAAGAAAAAAAAAAGACAAAAACTGCAGAGAAAAGAAGGCATCAGGCCATGTTATTAAAAATCAAGTTGACTGTCATCTAGATACAATATCTACTGAAAAACCAGCATTATAGTCATTAGTATGAATAAAAAATATTACATTTGTGCTCACCAAATACAAACCAGATTCCAAAAAAGTTGGGACACTGTACAAATTGTGAATAAAAAAGGAATGCAATAATTTACAAATCTCATAAACTTATATTTTATTCACAATAGAATATAGATAGCATATCAAATGTTGAAAGTGAGACATTTTGAAATGTCATGCCAAATATTGGCTCATTTTGGATTTCATGAGAGCTACACATTCCAAAAAAGTTGGGACAGGTAGAAATAAGAGGCCGGAAAAGTTAAATGTACATATAAGGAACAGCTGGAGGACCAATTTGCAACTTATTAGGTCAATTGACAACATGATTGGGTATAAAAAGAGCCTCTCAGAGTGGCAGTGTCTCTCAGAAGTCAAGATGGGAAGAGGATCACCAATTCCCTCAATGCTGCAGCGAAAAATAGTGGAGCAATATCAGAAAGGAGTTTCTCAGAGAAAAATTGCAAAGAGTTTGAAGTTATCATCATCTACAGTGCGTAATATCATCCAAAGATTCAGAGAATCTGGAACAATCTCTGTGCGTAAGGGTCAAGGCCGGAAAACCATACTGGATGCCCGTGATCTTCGGGCCCTTAGACGGCACTGCATCACATACAGGAATGCTACTGTAATGGAAATCACAACATGGGCTCAGGAATACTTCCAGAAAACATTGTTGGTGAACACAATCCACCGTGCCATTCGCTGTTGCCGGCTAAAACTCTATAGGTCAAAAAAGAAGCCATATCTAAACATGATCCAGAAGCGCAGGCGTTTTCTCTGGGCCAAGGCTCATTTAAAATGGACTGTGGCAAAGTGGAAAACTGTTCTGTGGTCAGACGAATCAAAATTTGAAGTTCTTTTTGGAAAACTGGGACGCCATGTCATCCGGACTAAAGAGGACAAGGACAACCCAAGTTGTTATCAGCGCTCAGTTCAGAAGCCTGCATCTCTGATGGTATGGGGTTGCATGAGTGCGTGTGGCATGGGCAGCTTACACATCTGGAAAGGCACCATCAATGCTGAAAGGTATATCCAAGTTCTAGAACAACATATGCTCCCATCCAGACGTCGTCTCTTTCAGGGAAGACCTTGCATTTTCCAACATGACAATGCCAGACCACATATTGCATCAATTACAACATCATGGCTGCGTAGAAGAAGGATCCGGGTACTGAAATGGCCAGCCTGCAGTCCAGATCTTTCACCCATAGAAAACATTTGGCGCATCATAAAGAGGAAGATGCAACAAAGAAGACCTAAGACAGTTGAGCAACTAGAAGCCTGTATTAGACAAGAATGGGACAATATTCCTATTCCTAAACTTGAGCAACTTGTCTCCTCAGTCCCCAGATGTTTGCAGACTGTTATAAAAAGAAGAGGGGATGCCACACAGTGGTAAACATGGCCTTGTTCCAACTTTTTTGAGATGTGTTGATGCCATGAAATGTAAAATCAACTTATTTTTCCCTTAAAATTATAAATTTTCTCAGTTTAAACATCTGATATGTCATCTGTTGTATTCTGAATAAAATATTGAAATTTGAAACTTCCACATCATTGCATTCTGTTTTTATTCACAATTTGTACAGTGTCCCAACTTTTTTGGAATCGGGTTTGTATTTTTGAACAAAAATACAGCAAAAAAGTAATATTATGAAAAAATATTCAGTTTTCTGTTTTCTGTTGTAATTTATTCCTGTGATTCAAAGCTAAATTTTCATCACCTTTACTCCAGTCTTCAGTGTCACATGATCCTTCAGAAATCATTCTAACATGCTGATCTGGTGCTCAGAAACTTTTCTTATTATTATCAATATTGAAAACACTGTGTGCTGCCTAATAATTAAGCAATTTTTGTGAAAATCGTGATACCTTTTGGCATATTTGAAATAGAATTGTTTTGTAACATTATAAATGTCTTTTTATGCATATTCTTGCTGTCACTTTTGATCAATTTAATGTGTCCTTGTAGAATAGAAGTATTAATCTTACAGACCCCAAACTTTTAAATGGTAGTGTACATTCATATAAAAGCAAAAAAAAAAAAAAAAAAAAAAATGCATGTAACACATTGAGACATGATGTTCATGGAGGTGAAGAAGATATGAGTCTGGCACAGGTTTTTTTTTTTTTTTTTTTTTTTTTTTTTTTAGCCATCTCTATACAGTAAATAAAAGCACTAAATAGGCAAAATAATTTGTTTGTGATCTCATTTACAACCTTGAAAGTAGATTCAGTCTAGTTGTTTTTTTATTTTTTAATTATCTCACAATAATTCAGCTAATAATAATTATAATAATTAATAAGAATAATAAATAATTCATATTTTTTTGCAAGGATCACTCAAGTTATGTTCAGAATGGAATACAGTCATGCCTGTCATACAGTTTCTAAAATATGCCATATGTATGTGCATATATTGTGCACAGTGTGTGAATAATGCATGGACAGTGCAGTATCTGATCGATCATACAGGTGAATTGGGGGATATTATAATAGTAAATATGATGTCTGTAGTCTCGCCTTGCAGTTAAAAGCCAACAATGTTTTGAAAGAGGCATCACAACGCTTAATGGAAGTCCCGCCTTTAGTTAAAGAACAGTACATGAACCAGTCATCTCTTTTACCATTCATTTGCATGATTTGAGCCAAAGAAGCACAACATATACAATTTATTCTTCATTTGAAATGTTTTATTAGAATGTAAACTTGACCAACAGCTTTGTAGCGTTTAGTCTTTCCTCTTTCAAACTGTACTTCTAAGGCTGGAAATAGTTGCCTGGGGGTGTTATGAATATGGCCACCAAGCAGACTGACTAAAGGGGCTTTGGCAGTACAGTAGTATTCAGTTCCAGTCATCCGTTTTGCATAAAGCAGAATATCTTGTTCATGTCTCACATCGGTGAGGTGTTACATACTAGCTAGGGTTCAAAGACCAGAACCTCAGTGAGTTCAGGAGATTAGAGGAGATGTCAGTGACCCAGGTGAAACTTCTGCCAGCACTGCAAATCCACCTGAATAATCATTTTTTCATCATCCTAGACTCTCAGAGATTGTTGATGGTACTTAAAAGAGAAAAATCTGTCAAGGCGTTGACTGAATGACCCTGGACTTGTAAGTTATTTAAAGTTGAGGATTTTACAAGAAAAGGACTCTTGATTTGTTGGCCTTTTATTCCTTACTGTTTGCACCTCTGAGGTAATGGATGGATTTTGCTTTTCAGTATTTGAGAACTTGTTTCAAAGTAGATCAAACATAATTTAAGAAGCCTTGTAAAATATAGCTCATAGTAGAGCAAACGTAGTAAACTTAATCATGTTACTCATCCTGCAAAATTTTAGACAATAAAATGGCAAAAAAAAAAAAAAGAGAGAATTATATTGAAGGAGGGACCAAGGCTCTTTGACTTGGGCGAGTTAGCAACCATCTAACAACGGCCTAGCAACTGTACCCAACCCAGGCTCACAGGCTCATCCTGTGGCAACATTTCTTCTTCATTGCTTCTTGCACATTTTGCCACACTTTGAAAGTGAAGTCCAGTAAATCGTGATAAAAGCATGTTTAGTTTTATACAGAATGGATAAATGTGAATCTGTCAATGTTTTATAGGTTTATTGTACATATTGTGACAGTTCGGAAATGAAATGTCCAGTGAGTGGAGTTAAAAGGTTAATGTTCGAAACATACCACCCTTCCCTAAACCTAATTAACTAAACCTAAGTGTTAACAAAAGCAAACCATGCTAATTTAGTTTGCTTAACAGTACATTTACACGACAATAACATACTATTTTTTTTTCAATAACATAAAATGTTGTCAAAATGACTCACGCTCAGTAAAAAAAAATAAAAAAAATAAAAATGCTGTATTATGCATGCCATGCCAGTAGTTGGCGATGTCACTTTGTAAAGAAACACTACGCATGTGTGTACAAACCTGTAGACTGAACATGTTATATGTCACAAATTTGCATTTTTGTAGTTTATACAAAGATGATAAGAGTATCATTTTCAAACACTTTCACTTTGAAACCCATTCTCAAAAGTTAACATTTTCAGGCCCCCAAAATGCTTGTCATGCATAAAAATAAATAAATACAAAAAAACAAAAAAACAAAAAAAAAAAACATTTTTGGTTGATTGTGACTTTCACGGGAGACAGAAAAGCAGATAAAGAACAATTAATATTTCTGCTGTTCAAACCATTTCAAGCAAAGAATGATAATGTGCATTTGATCAGATATAACCGGAGTACAAGGTTATAAGACATGTGAATGCTTAGCTAAACAGATGTGTCTTTAATCTAGATTTAAACAGAGAGTATGTCTGAACCCAGAACATTGTCAGGAAGGCTATTCCAGAGTTTGGGAAGCAAATGCGAAAATGCTCTGTCTCCTTTAGTGGACTTTGCTCTCCTAGGTACTAAAGAGCAATGCAACTGAAATATTCCCAGACCCAAAAACATAGCAAGGACATCAGTAAAACAGTCCATGTGACATCAGTGGTTCAACCGTAATTTAAGAAGCTACGAGAATACTTTTTGTGTGCAAAGAAACCAAAAATAACGAATTTGTTCAACAACTCTTTTCCTCCTCATCCCATCTGCCGCCATTATGGAGAGTACCACGACACGTGCATGCTTTCCATGTGGTGCTGCTGACATAGAACACGCATGTGCTGTGCCTTGTTTACGAGCAGAGGACAGCATGCACATGCGCTGTGGTACTCTCCATAATGGCAGAAGACGGTAACTCAGGGGAGAAGAATTGTTTAATAAAGTCCTTATTTCTGTTTTCTTTGTGCACAAAAAGTATTCTCGTAGCTACGTAAAATTACGGTTGAACTACTCGTGACTATTTTACCAAAGTCCTTGCTACATTTCTGGGTCTGGGAATATTTAATTTGCATTGATCTTTATGGAGGGTCAGAAAGCTCTTGGATTTCATCAAAAATATCTTAATTTGTGTTCCGAAAATGAACGAAGGTCTTGCGGGTTTGGAACGACATGTGGGTGAGTAATTAATGACAGAATTTTCATTTTTGGGTGAACTAACCCTTTAAGAAGCATGATGGACTGTAGCGTGGTGGAAGACGAGACAAGTTGCGGTCTAATATAACACCCAAGTTTTTGACTGTAGAGGAAGTAACAGTATATCCTTCTATATGCAAATTGTAATCAAATTGTACTGTTTTTGGTCCTATAAGTAATATCTCTGTCTTATCCGAATTTAATCTGAGAAAATTATTGGTCATCCAGTCTGCTTGGAAGAACATTGGAGACGCCCCGATCGCGAATCGTAAATATTCAACATGTTGAATATTTACGATCAGAAATCCTGATGTGTGGGGGAACCCCGAGGACAAACGCGTGTGTGATGTGGAAATTATCACGTGAAACGAAACAATATCCAATCAGAAAGCGAGCTGACAGAAGACAGAAGCATAACAAATGCAGTCATGGCGCAGCACAAAAGGATTTGGACAGCAGAGTTGGAGAATCAGCTTGTTGATTTGTGGCAACAGCACGAGTGATTATACAACGTGTCCTGTAAAACATATTTATTCTCAAGTCTCGAGAGATTTTACAAGATTTCCCGTGTTCACAGTCGGGACTCTGGTTGAAAATCTGTTGGTGTATGGTGTGCTGTCTTTGTCACATCGTGGCACACCACACATTATAGGAGCAAAACTGTTAAATCTAGGATTTTTTGTAATGTAAACTAATCCTATATTTTCTAATAATGCTACCAAGGGGCAACATGTATATTGAAAATAGCAGAGGGCCTAAGACAGACCCTTGCGGCACTCCATTCTTTACTGGTGTTAATTGAGATGATTCCCCATTTAAATAAACAAAGTGGTAACGGTCAGATAGGTAGGATCTAAACCATCTTAAAGCCTGTCACTGAATACCCATATAGTTTTGTAATCAATCTAGTATGTCATGAACGCAGCATTAGTTTGACACAAGATCAAGTAAAACTAGTAATGAGATGCAGCCTTGGTCTGACACAAGTAGCAAGTCATTTGTAATTTTAACAAGTGCAGTTTCTGTGCTATGATGGGGCCTGAAACCTGACTGAAATTCTTAATAGATATCTTTTTATTTATTTATTTATTTTTTAAACAGGAAGGAGCACAATTGAACAGACAACTTTTTTTTATACAATTTTAGACATAAACGGAAGATCTGAAATGGGTCTGTAATTTGACAAATTTGCCAGTTCACTAGGATCTATAGTAGTCAACATTTGAAGTGGATCAAACACTTTCATCAAAGTTGTCCTAAAATCAAAACAATACCCGTTCTTGTCTTAGGACAACTTTGATGAACTTTTCTGATCCACTTCAAATGTTGACTACTGTAGTTGTGGTTTCTTAGTGAGAGGCTTAATAACCACCAGCTTGAAGGGTTTTGTAATGTAACCTAGAGATAACAACAAGTTAATAATATTGAGAAGCGGTTCATCTGCTACAGGTAACAACTCTTTCACTAATTTAGTGGGTACAAGACCTAATAAACATGTTGTTGGTTTAGATGCAGTGATAAGTTTATTTGGCTC
Organism: Spinibarbus caldwelli; assembly: GCA_039654775.1. Classification (NCBI taxonomy): domain Eukaryota; kingdom Metazoa; phylum Chordata; class Actinopteri; order Cypriniformes; family Cyprinidae; genus Spinibarbus; species Spinibarbus caldwelli. The sequence goes on along the minus strand of CM077259.1, from coordinate 23,166,847 downwards.
TACTTGTTATGAAGTTGTAAAGCACTGCAATTTTTATCCAGGGGAGAAGATTGAGCCACTATTAAAACACTTAAAGCGTGAATACTTATAAAATATAATGATGTGTGACTTGAGCTGAGTGTTAAATGTAATGTTAACCAGATAGTTAAAATTTGTCAAAACAAACTTTGATTTTGACTTGACAGCCTCATCTGAAAGCTTGAGTTTGAAGTTGTTATAACATCAAAACAATGATGATTGCACATTTTAAATGTTTAATCACAACACTGGTTGCATATTTCTTTTGGGATGAGTCAAGACTGTTGTCTGTGATAAACAACAGCAAGCTATAAATATTAGGTTGGAAATAATCCAACTTCTTTAATATTTCTAATATCATCTTAGTTACCATCTCAGAATGTACATCTGGCCTACTATAAGACTCCGTGTTTACCTGTTTACTGCTTAAAAAAAAAAAAATAATAATAATAATTAAATTAAATTTTAAAAAAAATTGCAAGGGTTTTCTTTGAATTAATATTTCACTTCCATAGCTTGAATTAAAGATTACTCCAAAGAGTTAGGCCGCATGTCCATGCTGACACAAAGAGAAATTAATCTTGAAACTTTTTGATGTAAGACCCAGCTGCAGCTTGCAAGGTGACTGTTTCACTTGTTATCAGAATGATTGCTGTCTATTTTTTTTTCTTCATTCAAGTTCAAGATATATAGCACAGCAAACTGAACAAAATTCTGCAGCCAGAGACACTGCCAAAAAAATCATTCAGGATGAATTGTAATCTGAAAGAAGGAAAGGACGAATGAAAGAGGTCAGTAGTGAAAGTAGAAGCCTAAGGGACAAAAAGACATGTTGCACTGGTAACACTTTAGTATAGGGACCAATTCTCACTTTTAACTAGTTGCTTATTAGCATGCAAATTACTAGCATATTGGATATTTATTAGTACTTTATAAAGCACATATTCTGCATGACCATATTCTACATCCCTAATCCTAATACCTAAACTTAACAACTACCTTACTAATTAGTAGTTAGGAGTTTAATGAGGAGTTTAATGTTGCATTTTCTATAGACAGTTCTGATCTGTTGTGTCCTTGTCAAAAGTAATAAAAATGCTTTTAAAAAGCAATTGATTTACTCTATTATCATCATGATTTATGAAGATCATCAGAATGCTTGCTTTCAATTTTCTTCATTCCCAATTTTAGGTTTCCTTGAAGTTTTCTCAAGCAAAAGCTTGCCAATTATCATCTGGAAATGCTTGGTGAAGCAAGAGATTAAACATAATGCTCAATCTCAGGACAAGATTGATTTGGTTGGTGGCAGAGATGTATTAGCTGGCCAAATGGAAAAAAAAAAAAAAAAAAATCAATATATTTCCAAGTTTTCAAAATAAAATATGTCTGGACTGCGTTGGACCAATTGACCAGCTGTTAAAAGTGTGAACTGGTGAAAATTGAATTGGCGGAAATGTCAGTCAAGACATCAAAGTTGAAATGGCTGATGATTAAACGGCAAGGTCACTTGTTCGCCGCACAGCCTTAAGTCAAATGGCAGACCGTTTGCTGTTTGAAATGCGGGCCCTTTCGTCTATCCAATTTAGCAAACATTGAAATGGTAGAGAGGAGTTTGATTAATTTGCTCTCCCATCCCGTGCGCCTTTGGCCTGCTAATGGACCTGTCTGCATCGCTTTGCTATTCTAATGACATATCATACTCGGAAAAAGTAGCTGCCTTTGAAAAGACTTCTCGTTGTGGGTTGCCAGAAAAGTTGTAGCTTGTCACTCTCTTTCTCTCGTTGCTGATAATCACTACTGACAACTACATGCCAGTGTGTAGAATATCACCAGGCAGCAGTTTAATTACAGCACCGAGGTCATAATGGAGTCCAATTATTACCATCCTGAGGACAAATTAAATGAACTTAGTGTCATTAGGGACACTCATTACTTCGGCAAATGTCTGCTTTTGCCTCCTCATGGTTCCCAGACTGATTAGAGAGCAAGGGCTGTGTGACGAGACCGGGAAAGTCGTTTGAAGTTGCTCTTTAATGCAAATAGCATGTCTAATCTTCTTTCCATTAGAACATACTCATTTGCGTGTCACGCATGTGTCAGCCAGATGGTAAAACTGGACTATGACCATGAATATGAATTTCACAACTGTCTATAATTTTGACTTGAGGTCACTAAAGCCAATGAAAAAATAAAAAAGACAATTATAAGTGGATTTGTACAAGACAATGTGAGTGGTGCTTGTCTGTGTAGTGGGTGATTGCCAGTGTGTTACAGGGGCGGTTCAATTTATAAATTTGATAGTTATATAATGTGTGTGCATATGTAATATATATTATGATAATATGTAGTCTAGCCCTAAATGTCTTTGTCTACATGGAACTGGCCAAAATGTGTTAGCAATTAAAGTAAATGTTATTAGCTTAAACCTATTGGATTTACCAGATGCTGAGTAATACTTTTGAACTAATTGGTTGAGTGAATGATTCATTGACTCACTCCTTACCTGATTTGACCAACAGCCAAGAGAGGCAAAATGTAGAATGACTTTGTGTGACTTCATTCTATGTATGTGAATAGGCAATCAACACACCTGTCCTATCCATTTACCGGTGTATGAGGGACTCTGAACAGACAGGATGCAGACAATTCCTGACATTATGCTCTTGAAATCCATCCAAGAGCCCAGGATCGAAATGATATCAAAAATATAATCGATAGCAGTGCTTAACAAGACCTTCTCAAGGTTAAATAAGTCATCACTTTCCAGGTATTGAAGTGACACTGAATAGTCCTCTTGAGGAACCTATATATATATTTTTAAGCGTACATTATAGTTTGTATATCACAGCTATTATTTGACTTGAGCATCATATTCGAACAGCCAAGGAACTTCTAATTTAATTTAGCGTGTGTGAATAGGAATACTGTCTCACACACACACCAGTCTCATTTATTTCCTGGCATATGTGGCAATGTTGCAATCAGATGCAGATGAAAAGCATAGGTTAGATGAAGGATCCTGAAGCAAAATATCAGGTATTGACAATGATAATGTAAAATGAAATATGTAATATTCATATAATGGCAATAAGTATTGCTTTAGTGTATTTGATCTATATATAATATTTTTATTTAGCAAGGATGCATTAAATTAACAGTACAGACATGCATCATGTTAGAAAATATTTCTACTCCAAACTAATGATGTTCTTTTTAATTTTTTATTAGTAGACATTAAAAAGTTAGATATTTTTCAGTAAATAATCTAAACATTGAAATACATTTGAGATACAAATACATCTTAATCCTGTTTTTATTTATAACATTAACAAAAATATATATATATTATTACCTAATAACAATAACCCATTATTACCTAATACTACAGTAGAGTAGTGCTGACCATATTTCTGTTAGCCTAATAATTACTATTTAATTATTAATAATTCTATTTCAAATTAATGCTGTTCTTTTGAGCTTTCTTTTCATTAAAGAATGTCAGTTTCCACAAAAATATTAAAGCAGCTTAACTGTTTTCAACAGTGCTAAAAATAAACAAAGTTTCGTGTGCACTAAATCAGCATATTAGAATGATTTCTGAGAAATCATGTCACACTGAAGGCTGGAGTAATTTTAATTCAGCTTGGTTGTCACTGGAATAAATTAAATTTTAATTAAAATATTAAAGTGTTGTGCCTCACCAATTAATTTAAATTGTAATAATATTGCGATTTTTATTTTATTATTACAATTAAAATTAATTGATATATTATGAAAACATAATATATATATATATATATATATATACACACACACACACACACACACACACACACACACACAGAGTCATGGCCAAAAATATTGGCATGAAAGGCTGTGAAAATTTATCTGCATTGTTAATTCTTTTGATCTTTTATTTAAAAAATTCACAAAAATCGAACCTTTCATTAGATAATAAGAATTTAAAATGGGGGGAAATATCATTATGAAATAAATGTTTTTCTCAAATACACGTTGGACACAATTATTGGCACCCCTAGAAATTCTTATCTCTGAAGTATATTCCCATTCATATTCACAATTTTGAGCACTCCAGGGTGATTATGAACATAAAATTATCCAGCCATGGCTTCTTATTTCACAGAAATATAAATAGGAGGGTAAACAAAGCCCAAATTCCCTTAATCATCCATCACAATGAGAAAAACCAAAGAATATATTTCTGATGTGCAGCAAAAGATAATTGAGCTTCACAAATTAGTGAAGTGGCTTTAAGAAAAGAGCTAGAGCAGTGAAAATTCCCATTTCCACCATCAGGGCAATAATTAAGAATTTCCAATCAACATAAAATGTTACGAATCTGCCTGGAAGAGAACGTGTGTCTGTATCGTCCTAATGCACGCTGAGAAGGAGAGTTTGAGTGGCTAAAGACTCTCCAAGGACCACAGCTGGAGAATTGCAGAAAATAGTTGAGTCTCGGGGTCAGAAAACCTTAAAAAAAAAATGGCCAAACAGCACCTACATCACCACATGTTGTTTGGGAGGGTTTCAAGAAAAATTCTCCTAGCTCATCCAAAAACAAACTCCAGCATATTCAGTTATCAGACACGACTGCAACTTCAAATGGGACTGGCTTCTATGGTCAGATGAAACTAAAAAACGAGCTTTTTTAGCAGCAAACACTCAAGATGGGTTGGTGAACACAGGGATAAAAAGTACCCCATGTGTACAATGAAATATACTGCTGTATTTTTGATGTTGTGGGCCTATATTTCTGCTGGAAGTCCTGGACATCTTGTTTAGACACATGGCATCATGGATTCTATCAAATACCAACAGATAAAAAATCAATAAGTGACTGACTCTGTTAGAAATCTTATAATGGGCCATGTTTGGATCTTCCAACCGTACAATAATCCAAACACAAACCTCAAAAACAACACAAAAATGGGTCACTGAGCACAAAACCATGCTTCTGCTATGGCCATTCCAGTCCTCTGACCTGAACCCTGTAGAAAATGAGTGGGGTGAACTGAAGAGAAGAAGCACCAACATGGAGCTGGGAATCTAAAGGGTCTGGAGTGATTCTGGATGAAGGAATGGTCTCTGATCTCTTGTCAGGTGTTCTCTAACCTCATCAGGCATTATAGGTGAAGATTCAGAGCTGTTATCTTGACAAAAGGAGGTTGCAAAAAGTATTGAATAAAAGGGTATGATTAATTGTGGACAGTGTGTATTAGAGAAAAACATTTATTTCATAATGAGATTTCTCTCCCATTTTAAATTCTTATTCTCCAATGAAAGGATCGATTTTTGTAAATTGTTTTAAATAAAAATCAAAAGGATTAATGATACAGGTTTATTTTCACAGCCTCCTTTGATCATATTTACCAAGGGTATGAATAATTTTGAGCACAACTGTGTGTGTGTGTGTGTGTGTGTGTGTGTGTGTGTGTGTGTGTATATATATATATATATATATATATAGAGAGAGACACACACACACACACACACATATATATATACATATATATATATATATATATATATATATATATATATATACACACACAGGTGCATCTCAATAAATTAGAATGTCGTGGAAAAGTTCATTTATTTCAGTAATTCAACTCAAATTGTGAAACTCGTGTATTAAATAAATTCAGTGCACACAGACTGAAGTAGTTTAAGTCTTTGGTTCTTTTAATTGTGATGATTTTGGCTCACATTTAACAAAAATCCACCAATTCACTATCTCAACAAATTAGAATACTTCATAAGACCAATAAAAAAAATAAATAAATAAAAATAAAAATTTTTAGTGAATTGTTGGCCTTCTGGAAAGTATGTTCATTTACTGTATATGTACTCAATACTTAGTAGGGGCTACTTTTGCTTTAATTACTGCCTCAATTCGGCGTGGCATGGAGGTGATCAGTTTGTGGCACTGCTGAGGTGGTATGGAAGCCCAGGTTTCTTTGACAGTGGCCTTCAGCTCATCTGCATTTTTTGGTCTGTTGTTTCTCATTTTCCTCTTGACAATACCTCATAGATTCTCTATGGGGTTCAGGTCTGGTGAGTTTGCTGGCCAGTCAAGCACACCAACACTATGGTCATTTAACCAACTTTTGGTGCTTTTGGCAGTGTGGGCAGGTGCCAAATCCTGCTGGAAAATGAAATCAGCATCTTTAAAAAGCTGGTCAGCAGAAGGAAGCATGAAGTGCTTCAAAATTTCATGGTAAACGGGTGCAGTGACTTTGGTTTTCAAGAAACACAGTGGACCAACACCAGCAGATGACATTGCACCCCAAATCATCACAGACTGTGGAAACTTAACACTGGACTTCAAGCAACTTGGGCTATGAGCTTCTCCACCGTTCCTCCAGACTCTAGGACCTTGGTTTCCAAATGAAATACAAAACTTGCTCTCATCTGAAAAGAGGACTTTGGACCACTGGACAACAGTCCAGTTCTTCTTCTCCTTAGCCCAGGTAAGACACCTCTGACGTTTTCTGTGGTTCAGGAGTGGCTTAACAAGAGGAATACGACAACTGTAGCCAAATTCCTTGACACGTCTGTGTGTGGTGGCTCTTGATGCCTTGACCCCAGCCTCAGTCCATTCCTTGCGAAGTTCACCCAAATTCTTGAATCGATTTTGCTTGACAATCCTCATAAGGCTGCGGTTCTCTCGGTTGGTTGTGCATCTTTTTTTTCCACACTTTTTCCTTCCACTCAACTTTCTGTTAACATGCTTGGATACAGCACTCTGTGAACAGCCAGCTTCTTTGGCAATGAATGTTTGTGGCTTACCCTCCTTGTGAAGGGTGTCAATGATTGTCTTCTGGACAACTGTCAGATCAGCAGTCTTCCCCATGATTGTGTAGCCTAGTGAACCAAACTGAGAGACCATTTTGAAGGCTCAGGAAACCTTTGCAGGTGTTTTGAGTTGATTAGCTGATTGGCATGTCACCATATTCTAATTTGTTGAGATAGTGAATTGGTGGGTTTTTGTTAAATATGAGCCAAAATCATCATAATTAAAAGAACCAAAGACTTAAACTACTTCAGTCTGTGTGCATCGAATTTATTTAATACACGAGTTTCACAATTTGAGTTGAATTACTGAAATAAATGAACTTTTCCACGACATTCTAATTTATTGAGATGCACCTGTGTGTGTGTGTGTGTGTGTGTGTGTGTGTGTGTGTGTATATAATATATTGTGTATACCACATAGATAAATATATTGCCAAAATTTAAAAGATCACATTTATTTTGTATTTCTGTTAAAACCCACCTGCAGTGGGATGGAAGTCTACTGTAGCAGATTTAAATGGAAATATTATGTTTTATTATGTTTGAGAGTTTGAAGTAATAAAAATAAAAACTGTTTAAATATGTTCCTGAATATATTGGCAAGTTTATCTCGCCAGCAAAGCCATTTCTCATAAATAAACAGCACTTATATTGCAGAAATCAGCCTTTTTTTAATACAGAAAAACATGTTATTGTTTTTTCTAAGGAAAGTGCTTGGCGATATCTAAATTGATCTGTAAAAATGTTGGCAGGAGAACACAGTGCCTTCCCAAGGTTAAAGCAAACATCCGTTAGCAAGCACTGAGGGGGGAATGAATAGCCTTCTCCAGGGAATATATCCTTTTTAAAACGATACGCTCAAGAGAATTATTACCACAAGAGAAATGCACATCAGGTGCCTCATGGGGTTTTCTATTTTCTTGCATTTTCGATTAGAGCTCCATTGTGAGCCTTAGGGAAAATCTTCAAAAGGCCATATACAAAGGTTTTCAGCTTTCACACAAACCAAGTGCCCTATAAAAACACACTAAGCAATCATAACTAGTAATGGACATGAAACCCACCATAGTAGCGTAGAGTGAATGATGCATACCGAACGGCTGTTGTAATACGGCATCTCTCAATTGGAGGATTAGAATTCGATGTTGAATCTCTGTGCTTGTCTAATGCGCCGTGATATCAAAGAGGATTTGTGGTCCTTGATGTTCCAAGTCATAAGCTTGACATTGCTCTTAGCAGTGGGTGGTAACATGAAATTGGACTCTTTGTATCTCAAAAATCCCCTGCACGACTTCTAGCCATCTTGGAAGAGATCTTGATGAGAGGAAGCATCTGGGTGACACATATTAACCTGTTAAAAGAGATCTTTGCTCTTCTTGGCGGCTGAAAGTTTCATTAGACAAGCCAAATGATTAGCGATCTCCCCGACAATAAAAGCGTAAGTGTTTTGACTCTGTCTGTACAGTGGGTACAAATAAAGAGGTTGAAATAAAATGGTTCAAAATCATGCCCCAGTGTGCCAATTACTGCTTTTAAACTGAGAGCAATTGACTAGAAAACTGCAGCTGTGCAAACATAAAGCTCTAGAAATCTCAGTTCACCCCACACTAAATAAAAATTATTTTCTTATCAGTATTTCTGTTTTTCCCCCAATAAATACATTTGAGATGCAAAAAACTGTTTTTGATTAACAAGATTAACGAAAAACATGATGCATTAGTGCTGACCTAGTTTCTCAATTAAATAGCCTAAATGATAAATATAATTATTAATATTTATTAGTTCTATTTCAAATTAATGCAGTTCTTTTGAGCTTTATATTCAACAAAGAATCATGAAAAAAAAAAAAATGTGTCTAAAAAATAACAGAACATTAAACACTAACAGATGTCTTCCTACATTAATTTTGTGCAATAGCACGCAACATAACAATTGATTTCAAGATTTACTCTCCTTATATAGTCTGTATCAAAGCATGCTGGGAAAATCAGATTTTCCATTTTTTTGTGCAGGATTGTTAAGTTCAATTTGGTCTCTTAAATTGTTTAGATCAAGAATATCGATATGAAATGAGTAATAATTGTAGTACTTGAAACTTAACAGAATATTTTCTCCATTCAGTAATATTTTGAATGAAATTTAACATAAAATTAAATAAATCTTAAAAATATATAATTTAAGTGTTAGTCAAACGTATTTTTGTGTTTGAAAAACATAATAGATGTACATTTAGACAAAATTAACTTTTTTTAAATTAATTTATTTATTTTTGCGTTTATTTTGGTATTTCCAACTTAATCACTTACGTAAAATTCAGAGATTTTATTAATGTAGTATAGTAATTTATTACTGTCATATTTACAAAACCACTGAATAATTTTTTTAGAGCGAAGACTGGAGTAATGGCTGCTGAAAATACAGCTTTGCCATCACAGGAATAAATTATATATATATATATATATAAACTAGGAAACAGTTATTTGAAATTGTAATAATATTTCACAATATTACTGTTTATACTGTATTTTTAGATCAAATAAATACAGCCTTAGTGAGCATAAAAACGAAATAAATAAAGCTTACAAACCCCAAACCTTCGAATGATTGTGTGTGTGTGTTGTAATTTATTTATTGTTTTGCATACTGGCAATTCAAATATAGTGCCATGCCAGGTTTGATGTAAATAATGGCACATATCATTGGTTCTCATGGTGTGGCTTACCAAATTTGAATATGTGCATATTCAAAATGCATAAATAAAATTTGAGAGCTGGTGGAGGGGAAGAATATCAATGAATAAATTTTGGTATGTTTCCCCCACACAGATATTGTATGACTTCAGGCGAATTGTAATATAGTGCACAAGGTGTTGGCACAAGTCACACAGACTACTTTTATGGTGTTTTGACCTTTTAAGAACATGACACCCTCAGTTTCCATTCGCTTTCCGAACAGTAGCCATTCTATTCTTCAGAAATGTCGGTTTTATGTTCCACAGAAAAAAAAAAAAAATCATATGGAATTTGGAACGACATGAGGTTGAAGGAGAACATGACTTTTTATTATATTTTCACGTCGGTGAATTTAGTGTGATATTTTAGGCACTAAACTCCTACTTCACCTGTAAACAGTATTGAATCTGTTCTTTATTAGCATCTATAGTTTCATGAAGAACATTTAACATTCAAATAATTATTTTGCATAAAAAGGTCTTTATAATGGAAAAAGTTCTTTAGATTATTAAAATGTTCTTCACATTAAGAAAAAATGTTCTTTGGGGAACCCAAAATCGTTCTTTTTGGCATTGCTGTAAAAAAAAAAAAAAAAAAAAAAAAATTGGAATCTCTATTTTGAGTGTACAGGTGCATCTCAATAAATTAGAATGTCGTGGAAAAGTTCATTTATTTCAGTAACTCAACTCAAATTGTGAAACTCGTATTAAATAAATTCAGTGCACACAGACTGAAGTAGTTTAAGTCTTTGGTTCTTTTAATTGTGATGATTTTGGCTCACATTTAACAAAAACCCACCAATTCACTATCTCAACAAATTAGAATACTTCATTAGACCAAAAAAAAAAAAAAACATTTTTAGTGAATTGTTGGCCTTCTGGAAAGTATGTTCATTTACTGTATATGTACTCAATACTTGGTAGGGGCTCCTTGTGAAGTTCACCCAAATTCTTGAATCGATTTTGCTTGACAATCCTCATAAGGCTGCGGTTCTCTCGTTGGTTGTGCATCTTTTTCTTCCACACTTTTTCCTTCCACTCAACTTTCTGTTAACATGCTTGGATACAGCACTCTGTGAACAATCAGCTTCTTTGGCAATGAATGTTGTGGCTTACCCTCCTTGTGAAGGGTGTCAATGATTGTCTTCTGGACAACTGTCAGATCAGCAGTCTTCCCCATGATTGTGTAGCCTAGTGAACCAAACTGAGAGACCATTTTGAAGGCTCAGGAAAACTTTGCAGGTGTTTTGAGTTGATTAGCTGATTGGCATGTCACCATATTCTAATTTGTTGAGATAGTGAATTGGTGGGTTTTTGTTAAATGTGAGCCAAAATCATCACAATTAAAAGAACCAAAGACTTAAACTACTTCAGTCTGTGTGCATCGAATTTATTTAATACACGAGTTTCACAATTTGACTTGAATTACTGAAATAAATGAACTTTTCCACGACATTCTAATGTATTGAGATGCACCTGTATATGAAATACTCAATACCATATTGCTAAAATTTTTGGGGTGATTGCTTAAGGGACCAAGTCAAAAAATCTCTGGTCTCTAGATATTTAGTATTTTTAATGAATAACATTAACAAACACTGTTACATTCTACTATACCATTAATCATTTCATGATTTTCAGTGGGTACAGTCAAGTAAACTCTATCAGTCTGTTTTACATGGTTAAGTCTAGGAAAAAATCCCATCAGTCTAGCCATCTCATTCTAGTGTGAAGATTGCTCATCGAAAATAATTGTGCCTCTGATATACTCGAGGAATCGACTGAACGCATCAATAGCTTTGTGTTTGTCTGTCCTCTCCCTGGACCTCTTTGTAAGTTCACTACGTTTCTTGGAAAACACTCAGCTGTAAACAGCAGTGAAGATATCAAGCAGAAAGGCAAATCTTTTCCCCAACCTTATAGTGTCTTATCAGCTGAAATTCATATCATTAGCTCTCAGCTTATGTTAGCCTCAACAGCTGCAGCCAAAGAGTTTCAGGAGATTATGGACTAATACTTGAAAACATTTTCGATAAAGTTAAAGTTTCGACCTCGCTGTCCTTGCCAAGCCAAAACAAATCAAGGAACTTTACCTTTGGAAGGTATATTACAACTCTATCAAGGGTCCGATAACACTGACAAAGACACAAAAGGCTCATTTGTGCTGTGACCTGAAACTGTCACTTGATTCTTGCTGACTTTTGTGCTAGGGCTAAATGAACTTGAAAATCCTTCTAACTGAATGGCTATCTTCCATTTGAAACCAACGGAAAGCTTGACCCCGATGTACTAAGTGTCAGGCAAGTCCAATGAGAAGGCTTGTGGTAAGCCTTAGGATTTGAGTTATTAACCCAGGCAATGCATTTGTGGGCGCTGTCCAAGGTACTGTCATTAACCTAATGTTCTGATGGATGAAGCACAACATCTGACTTCCCTTAGGTCTGAATATTGAAGCTAGCCTATATTAAAATGCATAAGTAATTTAAATATGTATAATTGAATACATAGAACATTTTCTTTTCATTGACAAAATGTAAAGTATCATGCATCATGTTTTTTTGGACATGTACCATGTATGATAATGTATAATTACCATTGGTTAAATATGCTAATCATTCAAGACCACAGTGTATATCAAAGATTACCATCTGATAATATCACTCTACTGTACCTCTTCATGTTTTTAATGAAATTAATTTCATTTTTTATTTAAAATATTTATCTTAAAAAATATGATTATATATTTTAAGAGATTCTCACATTGAGATATAGTGACAGAGTGATTGCAGGGAATCAGATTTCTATGCTGTCATACTGACACTCATTCACATTCCTAAATAATCTGTTCCAGCAGATGGCCTCATTGAGCCATTTCATATGCAAAAGCCTACTAAGCCAGTTTTTTTTTTTTTTTTTTCTTAAAATAACCTGTTCTGCTCTATTTTTAAGGTTATTTCATCTGAATTGCATTCCATGTTCTGAACACAATGTATTGGTCATTAAGCTGTGTTGCCATATAATTATTATTAAAAAAAGAAGAAAAAGAAAAAGATGGTGTATGTGTAATTATTTTGCAACTGAAATGTCCATGATGAATATTTTAATAATCGATTTATGAGGGTTTTTAATGGCCACCTCCTCCAAAGGTACTTAAGTATGGCAAGCCAACTTAATGTTCATTTCTTTAGAATAACTATTGTATTATTGGCCTTTATTTATTTATTTTTTTAATTACTTGTTAGTTATCCAATATTGACTAGCATTTTTAATACATATACATACTTAATTATTTTGCTACTGCTAGATAATAGTACCTATTTATGAGACACTAATATCTATCACAATTGTTCTCAATAGAGTTTTTTTTTAATTGTCATATGCAGTATAATGACTTGTCAGAATGTTTACTTTTTTAGTATAACTGCTTAAATAGTACTAAGTAACTAAAACTATCACTATAAACTAGTTATAAGTAAAACAGGAATATGTATGAGTAACAACTGGAATATGAAGTGAATATCTGATATCTGAACCACATAGAATTCATTGACAAAAAAAAAAAAATAAATAAATAAAAAAAACAAAAACAAAAAAAAAAAAAAACACAACAGTGGAACAGTTTCTTGTAATTAAATAGATGTGACCAGTTGCAAAAGAATATGAATTATCACGATATTGGACACTAGATATTAGACACTATTTGATGTCTTATTGTTTAAAAAAAGGAGTACTAGTAACATAAAATTAGTTTGAAGGAATACATGTTAATATGGCTTGCCATAACTTCAGACCTGTCAGAGCTTCTCAGTGCAAGCCGAGCACAGAAGACTGCAAGCCTTCTGAAAAACTCAAGGAAACTATTGCACTGACAAAAACAAACCTGATGCTCAAGACTATTCGCATCAGTCCCCAGAGACAGACATGCATTTTTAACGGTGCAGAAATCGAAATCAATAGACTAATCTGTGTTTGTGTGTGTATTTGTTTTTTTTTGTTGTTGTTGTTTTTTTTATTATAATTTTTTTTTTTTTTTTTTTTTTGGTAATGCACAAAGTTGACATTGCAGGAATATGCACGCTCCACTGCTAATGCACATGTGATGCTACGCGACAGGACGAGAGAGTATGAGCTGTAATTCCACATGATGTGCATGGGACGACAACAGCCTTTCCTTACAAGACCGATGCCAACGCTTTAAAAATCACTTTTAAGGAAACCTAAAAGAAGGAAGATGTTTTTCTTTACGCGCAAAATGGAACGGGGACAAATCGGTCGCATGAAACGTGAGAAGTGCGCCAAATTGCGACTATGACTTTACTGTTGAGTCTGGTGCGTTTGCAGCTTGTGATCAGTAGAATCGAGATGCGCTGAACGCAACACAATATAGGATGTATACAGAAACGCAACGCAAAGAGGAACGAAAGACTTTGTTTGTTGTCGGTTAAGTGAAGCCTTTTGGCAAAGCGCGGAGAAATCTTGTTCGAGTGAAATGCGCACCTCTTGCTGTTTCTCAAACGAACTGTCACCCGTTCTCTCTCTGGAACGGAGTCTGCTTTGGAAACAACATGACACGGACGCGCTTCTGCTGTCATTAACGGGGACAAATCAGACCAACGCAGCGGCAATCCGATCAATAGACTATCGATAAGCTCATATATAAGGCTAATCATCACGCCTGCCTATGTTTGCTTAACCTGTGAGTATGCTTTGGGACGATAAACAAACTGCTGACAAGGTAATGAAAGCAGAAACAGTCTTAATTAGGCACTAATCTGTTTATAAGCAAGATTAAGTGATTATTAGACTAAATGTATGTGGTTTTTTTCTTCTTTTAGTCATATTATGTTCATTGGGAAGATCTGTGGAAGTTCATGGATCTATTTTTGAGCTTCTCAAGAGATTTTTTACAGTGAAATTATGATATGTGTTTTGCAAGATGACTGCTACAGTCAGCATAGCATCGGACAAACCAGATCAACTAGTTGCTCTGATTCCTGTGTAAGCACTCTCGGTTTGGTCTGGAATTATGGGGTGACTGCTCAATCAACTCGGTGAAAAAACCATGGATGTGAACTACTCCACAGTCCTGGACAGCAGTGTGTCGCAGCGCGATTCGTCGAAGCGAGTTCTGACTGGTTGTTTCCTCTCGCTCCTCATCCTGACCACCCTGCTGGGCAACACTTTGGTCTGCGCTGCCGTCACAAAGTTTCGCCACCTGCGCTCAAAAGTCACCAACTTCTTTGTTATATCGCTGGCCATTTCCGACTTACTAGTGGCCATTTTGGTGATGCCATGGAAAGCGGCCACCGAGATTGTAGGTTTTTGGCCGTTCGGCGCCTTCTGCGATGTCTGGGTGGCCTTTGACATCATGTGTTCCACTGCCTCCATCTTGAATCTGTGCGTCATCAGCGTGGACCGCTACTGGGCCATTTCTAGCCCATTCCGCTACGAGCGCAAGATGACGCCCAAGGTGGCGTTCATCATGATAAGTGTGGCGTGGACGCTGTCCATCCTTATCTCCTTCATCCCCGTGCAGCTAAACTGGCACAAAGCCCAGACGACCAGTTATACGGAGCTGAATGGCACCTATGGCGAGCTTCCCCCAGACAACTGCGACTCCAGCCTTAATCGGACATATGCCATCTCCTCCTCCCTGATCAGTTTTTACATACCTGTGGCCATTATGCTGGTCACTTACACCCGCATCTACCGCATTGCCCAGAAGCAGATTCGCCGGATCTCAGCACTCGAAAGAGCGGCCGAAAGCGCCAAGAACCGCCACAGTAGCATGGGTAACAATGCCAGCATGGAGTCCGAAAGTTCCTTCAAGATGTCCTTCAAGCGTGAAACCAAAGTTCTCAAGACCCTCTCGGTCATCATGGGCGTTTTCGTGTGCTGCTGGCTGCCCTTCTTCGTCTTGAACTGCATGGTTCCTTTCTGTAACCCCAACGAGAGCTCTGACTTCTTGTGCATCAGTTCCACCACCTTCGATGTCTTTGTCTGGTTTGGTTGGGCCAACTCCTCACTCAACCCCATCATCTATGCCTTCAATGCTGACTTCCGAAAGGCGTTCTCCATCCTGCTGGGCTGCCATCGACTCTGCCCGGGCAGCAACGCTATAGAGATTGTGAGTATCAACAACAACGGTGGCCCTCCGTCTACTTCTCAGTATCAGCCTAAGGGCCACATCCCCAAGGAGGGCAACAACAGCAACTATGTGATCCCTCACAGTATCCTCTGCCAGGAGGAGGAGAACCAGAAGAGGGAGGACGACTCTGGGATAAAGACCTTTGAGAAACTGTCGCCTTCCATGTCAGGCAATTTGGATAGCGATGCGGATGTCTCGCTAGAAAAGATAAACCCCATAACACAAAACGGGCAGCACAAATCCATAACCTGATGAGCATTGGATGAGATCTGACCCCAACAAAGAATCCTTGTTTCTATACAGTACGGAATCCAAAAATAATCTTCACTGAGGACCTTAAAAATTTCTTGGACTAAATGAAACTTGCGGAAAACAAAAGAATGTTCCAATTGAAGGCACTTTATGCTGGATAACTATCTGCAAAATATTCGCAGCATTTATTATTGACGTTAACAGGTCAGTTGTGGCAAGACATAAATGGAAAGTAATGTGAATAAACCATGTATGCATATGTATACATGTTATGCATTTGAAATGTGTATACATGCGCATGCCCATGTGGTTGTGGTAGAACTGCTGTTGTTAATATAAGGACAAGAGTTAGGTCACTAGTAAAATATCTTGTAGGTGAGTTTACGTAAACGGCTCACGAGTAGAGAAATCCGGTTGCGTCTACTGTCGACAATAAAATGTACATAGTGTTGTTTATATTTTTCACCATTTATCAGAGTTGGCTAAGTCAACGTCTCCTTACGCTGCTAGTTGTGAAACTGTATGTGCAAACCACCCCATAATGTAACTTGAGAGCAGTAGACATTTTCATCCTAGTCTTCTATGTGTGCATTGGTGTGATGTCAAAGAAGTTGGGGAGCAGTCTGCTATGTGATTTATCAGCTGTGGAAGTGGCCATAATATTTGGATGTAATTTTTAATATTTTGATGTCAAAGGCCTCTTCCTTACCCAACCCAACCCCTTTCCTCACCGACCAACCCTTAACTTGTCACAGCACAGGGAAAATACGATCCCAATGGTAATCTCATCAGTGGTTACCTACACTTCGGTTGCCATTATTCTTATGCTTTAAAAGGGAAAAATGTTTTATTTTAAACCCTTTTCACAAGAGACCTGCCGGTGTATTTGTATCCATCACAGTGTATTTAAATGATAGAAGAAGCCTCATATGGATCCTAGTTCTGCTTTCCTCTTTGATTCCATCCACTCTAAATGTACAAAAGTAATTCCAGGCACCACGGCTGCCTTTAAACAGTTTCTTTTGCCAACTATGTGGATGAACTTTGCTGTAGAACAGTGTGAAATACTGCTAATGCATAACGGAAAAAATGGAATTACTGTATCTTATGCAACGTATTTGTCCAGCTAACCAGAAAGATGTTGTGACCTTTCCGAAAACACCATAAGAAGCACTCTGTAGGTCTTTCTAGCGCTTCAAAGCATATCCAGGATGAAAACCATCTTGCATCATGCATATAGTTATTGTGCAGAATCCAGCCCCTGAACTGTTATGTCAGCTGTCAGATGGGTGGGTGTATGGTTAGCAACATATGTCACATCCTTAGGTACATTGTCTCTCAATTTGCCTGAAAACAATTTAACCATTTTAAATAGTTTCTCCCTGCCCAAACAGAATCTGTGGCGTATAAACTGCCGTCCTAGTTTTAATAATTTGTTGAGCTGTTTTGTTAGGTTACGCAACTGCCCTTGATCTAAGTTAATTCCAGGGCCTACCATCCAGCGAGCGCTTCCCATGAACATCAGGATTTGACCAAACTGATACGCATGAGCTTGTTCTCAGAGTGCATTAGGGGAAAAAAATGCAAGACGCAAACCAGACCAAAATGATTACTGAAAATCAATCAAGGTAGCTTTTAGATCAGTTTGCCCCTTTTTAGTTGATCGTATAAACCCATTTAGTTCACATTGACTCTCATAACTCACGTAGTTCACATTGACTCTAAAGAGATTTCGCCTTCAGTAATACCCTGTGCCAAATTGCTGAGAACATTATGATCAGCAGCCTTTGCCAGCTTCCTTCTCACTTACCGTAATACTCTCCTCCTCTCTAAAAGCTTGACAGAATGAACTACAACCGCTCTTTACGTTTGACTCCAAACTATACAAATGGAGTAAATACTGTATGTCCGTGCGACTTGGACAACTCTGAGAGAGAGAGAGAGACTAGATGAACAGACTTCAGTACACATATTTGTCTAAAATTGGACATCTGCTCCAGGGAATTTTCCAAAAGACTCTGTTTACTCATCTGCCTGTCAAAGACCCATTCTTCACAATGCTGCTATGGAAATATTCAGCTGTATGTTTTATATAGTTCCAGAAAGTTCATCTTAATGACCTCCATGTTTCAAATAGCATTTTTAGCCTAAATGCTAACATTGGAATATATAAGATGGTTGGTTTCAGCAGCATTCAGTTAACTAACATCAGATTTATTCTCTCCAATGAGGTGATTTGCATTTAAAATGAACCTCCGTGACCTTCTGAAAAGTCCCAGGTGCTTCTTTTATGGCAAATGCTAAGGTATTCCCAGAAATGCTGGGGAAATCACGGGTGGTCCTTTAATTAGAAGTGAATAAAATAACAGTGAGCCAAGTTTCTCGTTTTCTTTTTTTTACCAAAGATTGCAGGTTTATCTTTTGATTTTGCAGGTGTTATTCTATATACTTACACAAACCAGTAATTTCAGGTTGAGAGCTGTTTTTTTTTTTTTTTTTTTCTGTTCCTTTCGGAGGAGGTTGAAAATGACAACTGGTGACAATGGCGAGAGCTTACGATACTGTGTGACAGTGGCAGCACAACCCCCTTGGATCATAACTTTATCAGCTGCATTGTACCACTATTTATGGACATTCATTCCAAGGTGATACAACCTTAACCTCAGATGCTCAACGAAATTAGCGCATTATAACATAAACAGGAGAAAAATAAAACCTGTGTTGTAAGATGTTAAAATAGAGATGTGAACACAAGTGCTTTTTATCTTTAAGTCCTTAATTGTGAGTAGAGAAAACAAATGTATGTGTTGTTTTCATGTGGGTTTGTCATGCAGTTAAAGCACTGTACCAGTCTTCGTGATTCCATCAAGTGGGATGTGTTCCTGGATTAACGTGTTTTGTTTGTCCTGGAACAACATTCTTGTCCTGTCGTTAACATGAACTACCCCCGAAACCAGACAGAAATGATTGGTTGACAGTGTTTTTGAAGCCCCAAAACCAGCCTTGAAGGAACACTCTGGGTTCAGTACAAGTGCAAACAAACAGCAACTATATTTCATCTCTTGTTTTTGTCTCTCATTACACAAAGGCATTTGTTAATGAGCATTAATTGAGCCAATTTTTAAAGGACTGAAAGCAAAAATGTGAAGCTAATAGTTTTATAAAAGCATTCTTCTGTTAAAAATTGTGCCGTATTTAATGTTAAAATAGTTAAAATCGTTTTTACAGTAATCTTAGGGTTTATGTTGTGATGACAAAACTGTAAAGCTGGATACTTCACAGGTTTAAATCATGCTAACTTGCATATTGTGAATATATTTATGGATTGGCCCCATTCATTTCAATTGTAACCCAAAGATTTGCTTTTTGAAAGAGTGGAAATTCATATTTGTGGTAATCAACTTCGACCAGGCTTAACTTATACTGAACCTGGAATATTCCTATTGCTGACCCCAAACCTAGCCTAAAAATTTGATTGGTTGACAGGAAATGTTGTTCCAGGTCCACTAAGGATATCGATCCAGGAACATGTCCTACTTGGAAAAATCACAGTCTCTGTACAGGTTCATATGTGTGCTGCAGTTCTTCAAAGTATACCCAACAAATTTATTACAGTACCTAGTTTACAGTTTGTATAAAACGGCCCCTTTCTATTTGCTAAATAAAAGTGTATGTTGTTTTTGTAATCTTGTTTGCTGTATATTTTCCCTTGTTTTCACTTTATGAGAAGCCGCAGAAACTGTTATGAGGTATGTCACTTCCAATTCTTTATTTAAAGGTCAACTCTTTGCAGAAAATCAATCGTTATTGATTACAACATCAATGACGCACTTTTGTCAGCTAGAAGTGTGTCCTCAAACGGGTAATTTACATAACATTTTGTACTGAGAAGGAAAATTCAGCTCCTTTGATTGATTACGCTTTTTCTAACCTTTATTGTCATTCTGTGGCCTGGAGGCTTGTTGATGAGAGGTATAAGGAGTGATGACATGTCACAGGGCCCCTGGAGTAAACTGGAGTTAAGTGTTTCATCCGAGGGCAAAATAGGATGGTCAGACGGGAGACTAGAATATTAGTATCAGTAACTCCAGGGCAAGAACTAACTCTGACTCCATTGCTGACCCACCTGGATATGAATCAATGACATGAGTTCACCCAAAAATCAATGAAAAATTAATTCTAACATTATTTAAAACTTGTCTCAAACCTGATTGACATACTTTCTGTCTTGCATTTTTGGGGGAACTATCCCTTTAACGCTCTTTCTACCACCCATATTTGAGCATTCTGTGATGAGACTCTCGTTATTGATTTAATTCAAATTTTAAAAAAGGAAGCCGGCAGAATTTGAACCTTGAAGTGTTATTTTACCCTGAAAGTTGGCAAAAAGGTTTCAGTGTCTAATAAAGATGCTGCACGAAGGAGTTCAGCTTTAGTTGCAATATTTGTTGAAGGTCAAAATAAATGAGGAGAAGATGTGAATAAATATTATACCACAATCACAAACATCTGGATGGGATTAGATTTCTCAGAGGATCCCAGAGTTATCCAAAAAAACAGTTGATAATTTGCTCCATAATTTATACTGAGATTGTGTGAGAAAAACAGATGTGTTCAATTCAGATGAGATTAAAATCATAAAGTAAGTTTGAGAAAAACTCTAATTTACCTGACCTCCTCTGGGAAGACTAGTCCTGCCTACATACTAACAAAAATGTTATCTTGGGAGAGTTTGGAAAATGAAATGAAAATTTCAGAAATGAAAATTGACGCTCATCCTTGTAAAAATGTAGAAGTATATTCAGGCGGCACTTTTTCATGCATCCAAAGTTACTGGTTTACACTTGATTTATATGTTATTTATATACTCCTAAAAGGACAAAAATCTTGCAAGAAAAGTAGCCTGTATGACTTGTGTACTATTTTTCTAATCTTCTGAATCCATACAATAACTACGCTTTAATGCATAGTAAAATGGTTGGTTACACTTTATTTTAAGGTGTCCTTGTTACAGTGTAATTATACTGAGTAATATTAATTAACTACATAGTTATGGTTAGGATTAGAGTTTGTTTTAGGATTACTTGCATGTAGTTATGCATAATTAATTGTTATTATAATAGTAAGTACATGTAACGTGTAACAAGGACACCTTAAAATAAAGTGTTACCAAATGGTCTACTTCAGTTGCAAAGAAAAGAGCAGCCAGGACATTCTGCTAAATATCTTAATTTTCGTTCCTCAGTCAAAGATGAAGGTGACAAAATTAACTGATGATTTTCCAATTCTGAATGAATTCTTATATTAATGTTTGACATAAATACATTCTCTCCAGTATTCATTCAGCAAAAAATGTTGCCTAACAAATACC
This sequence comes from Spinibarbus caldwelli, assembly GCA_039654775.1. Lineage (NCBI taxonomy): Eukaryota > Metazoa > Chordata > Actinopteri > Cypriniformes > Cyprinidae > Spinibarbus > Spinibarbus caldwelli. The sequence continues at coordinate 23,145,511 of CM077259.1, read as the reverse complement.
AATTCCTAATTTCATATACCTTTTATTTGTTACAACAATATGTGAAGTTATGAATACAGACTATATATTTTGGTTAGTGAGGACATTATAGGTCTGTTACTAGCTGCTGTTTTAGTGCTGGGGCAACACTTTGGCCGTGTTCCCCCAGCCCTAGCAGTTTTACACATTTATTTATTTATTTTTCATTTATTGATTTAGCAGAGCCTTTTGGCCAAAGTGACTCACAAATGAGAACAATACAAGAATTAATTAATCCAATAGGGAGAAAACGGTACAAGCAGTCCTTCCACGCCATATTTAGTACAACATTAGAGCAGCAGTGTACGTATAAGTATTTATTTATTTATTTTGCTAAAAGGCTTGTTAGTCAGTGCTCCAGAAAGACTTGTAATTCGTTATATATTTATATAGTGCTAGTGTAGACAATTAATATGGATTCTTATATATGTATGTATATATATATATATATATATATATATATATATATATATATATATATATATATATATATATATATATATATATATGTACCGTATACAGTACCCTAGTGAAAAATAAATATACTTAAATGTATTTAAAATACATTTATTTCATGCTAAGTATACTACAAGTACATTTACATATTTATTTATGTAATAAAAACCCTGGAATTGTACTTTTAGTATACTAAACTGGTATACCTAAAGTCTGTTAAACTGGAACAACTAATTTTGTGCTTAAAGCACTTAAATTGTGCTGAAGTACATTTACATTTAGTCATTTTGTAGACGCTTTTATCCAAAGTGCTGAAGTCCTACTAAAAACTAATATTATTCAAAGATCATACAATCCTCATCAGTGACATTAAAACACATTTTAGGCTTAATATTAAGAAATGTGCATTATGCAAGCAGTACTCCAAATAAAGATGAATTATTATTTTTATATCAGTAAGACTTGAGCGATATAAATATGTTAATAGATTTGAACTATACTTAGTAAGAAATAAATAAATAAATGTATTTTAAATATATAACTTTTTTTACTAGGGGGTATATATATATATATATATATATATATATATATATACAGTGCCACTTGAAAGTTTGTGAACCCCTTGCAGAATCTGTGAAAATGTGAGTAATTTTAACAAAATGAGATCATACAAAATGCATGTTATTTTTTATTTAGTACTGTCCTGAGTAACTGAGCACTGTTCTTCAGAAAAATCATCCATGTCCTGCAGAATCTTCAGGTTTCCAGCATCTTTTGCATATTTGAACCCTTTCCAGCAGTGACTGTATGATTTTGAGATCCATCTTTTCACACTGAGGACAATTGAGGGACTCAAACACAACTATTAAAAAAGGTTCAAACATTCACTGATGGTCCTGAAGGAAATACGATGCATTAAGCACCGGGGGCTGAAAACTTTTTGAATTTGAAGATCAAGGTAAATTGTACTTAATTTGTTTTCCAGGAAACATGCAAGTATCTTCTGTTGCTTCCGAAGGGCAGTACTAAATGGAAAAAAAATTATATTTCTACAAAATAAGAAAAATTTGGACATCTTCATGCTGTTCAAAAGTTTTCACCCTCTGGCTCTTAATGCATCGTGTTTCCTTCTAGAGCATCAGTGAATGTTTGAACCTTTTTTAATAGTTGTGTTTGAGTCCCTCAATTGTCCTCCGTGTGAAAAGATTGATCTCAAAATCATACAGTCACTGCTGGAAAGGGTTCAAATATGCAAAAGATGCTGGAAACCTGAAGATTCTGCAGGACATGGAGGATTTTTCTGAAGAACAGAGCTCAGTTTAACTGTTCAGAACAAACAAGGGACTCATGAACAACCATCACAAAACAAAAAAACAGTCGTGGATCATCCAGGTAACCACACACAGTATTAAGAACCAACGGTTCACAAACTTTTGTTTGGGGTTATTTTAATAATTTCAACTATTTTTTTGTCTTGTGGACTAAAAGTAAACATCTTTTATGTAAAATATCTTACTCAGGACAGTACTAATTAAAAAATAACATGCATTTTGTATGATCTCTCATTTTGTTAAAATTACTCACATTTTCATAGATTCTGCAAGGGGTTCACAAACTTTCAAGTGGCACTGTATATATGCAAGAGACACTGTAATGCAGATGCAGATAATTGTTGAGATTCTACAGCATGATGCTGTTACATCACAGTCATTTCATGCTCTCGTTCACCATGAAGTCACAGTATACAGTTGTCATTTGCAGTTCTCATTCTAAATAGTATTTGCAATAAATTTAAATAGTACTCTAAAATTTACTGTGAAAGTGTAGTAACTAGTAGTTAAGGAATATACGGTGTATTCACATTTTTAGCAGGTGGATTTTGTAAACTAAATTAATTAACAGCATAAAAGCACAAAACATGAGATCAAACACATCATGAATGAATGCATTTTTTGGCACCTATTTCATTGTACTGCAGTTTTAACAGGTTGCTCCAAATGCTTATTTGACACAGAGAACAGTGCATTTTTCACAACAGCTGAATGAGTCAAAGCCAGTGCACATGGAGGTTGCCTTTAAGGCATTTTGGTTTGGCTCTTATTTTAATCCATAAGGCGTTGCAGCGCTGACCATTCAAGTGTAAAATACAGTATCATGAATAGTCAAATGCATTGCTCTCCATCGCTGCCTGTTTGAGAATGTGATGAGTAATAATAGCCACGGGCCCAACACACACCCGTGAGGGCCCTCGACTGTAGATATCTGACCCGGTCTTTATTTCCGAACGGACACAACATACAAACCCACCAACATGCACTGGAGTTCACAAGGTCCCCGTTTGGAAAAACACATAGTCAAGGTTAATGACAGGCCCAGGGCAATGCTCATTGTGGTGGAAAAGGGATGTCTATGAGCCGTTGTAATGTTCTTATGTAACTGGCACTCGGGCCTCGATTTCACCACTGAACGCTGTTTCGGAACCAGCACTTGCAGAGTGTTCACTAAAAATAACACTTATGCAAAGACACCAGATCCCCTTCGCTTTCAGTGGTAGGTGGATGTTGTTACTTCAGTCCTGGCTGTTCACCGGGTGCGGAATAACACGATTTCATTTTCCCAGGACCCATGTGACAGCTGTAGCATTCCCATTATTTCCAATATGAGTCAGCAGCGTACACAAACTCAAATAGCATCGCTCTTGCCAGTTTTAATGCTGTGGTGCCCTTGCTGAAAGGCAGTGAGATAGATAACAGCGTGATGTGACTTCGACTGAGCGACACTCTGAAAGCGACGCTTCACGGTCTCTCTACAGAGCGCTTTTCCGTACTGTGGCTAGCGTTAGCATCAGAGACAGTAGGTAAACAAAGCTTTTGCATTCAGTGCAAACAGAGTGCATTATAGCTGCTGTGGGAGATGAAATATTAATGGGGCAATTTGAAGCCAACTCAAATATTCATTTGTTTACAGTTGTGACACTTCCTGTGTTGTTGCATTTTTAGCTAAAATGCTGTGACTGCTGCGTTCCTGCTTGGAAATGATGCACTCCAATAGCTCACGGTAAAGCTTTGTGTGGTGTGCATCTAGTGCTTTTTTTCCAGCGCTGTAGGCATTCTGACATTACAGTGCTGGATTGATTGTTAGTATCTGGCTGACTGTGGCCATCCACTTCTTAGGTTTGGTGAGAGGGTGTTACAAACACCTACTGGCAACATTAGTGCACTGGAGGAATTAAAAACACCCTGCAAAGTGCACTTCAGTATTTGGATATCTTAAGTAACATTCCAAATTATGGAAATGCTCTGACAGACAGGCTTAGGGAATGCATCAATATATCCCTTAAGGAAATTTGCAACACATTCTTACATAATTAATTAGTAACTTTTTACGTTTCGGGGAATTGGTGACTAATTCAAATGACTGAGGGTTAAATTTTAGGGGTGGAGCTTCATGCTTATATTTTGTTTTTAAAGACTGTATATTTCCATAGGAAACACATCGTACAAATTCATGCGAAATCACCCCCTCATAAATGTATTCTCATGAGATGTATTTCTTTGACTGAGTCTAAATTCAAAGCTAGCATTTTAGGTATAGTAAATACATTCAGATAAATAATATTTTCACACTTAATTAGACAAGATTATGCACAGTGTGTATGGAAATAAACAAAATAATGTTTTATTTTTGTAATATTTACTGTGATTTTTTTTTTTTTCTCTTTTCTTTCCATTCATATTTAGCTTGCATTTTAATGACAATACTGTATCTTGGTAAACAAGTACACTAGCTTTTGAAAACACCATTAGTGGAAAACCATTATGGGCAAAGTTATTTATTGTTATATTATTGTGTACATTGCAATACAATATTGCCAGAAGTCTTTTCATACAATAAATACTTAATTTTTTTTTCCTCTGGAAGATCATCATAGTTTAAAAAAGGATGCATTTCATATTTTTATGATGGATTTTCATAGTTCAGACCTTTGTAAAAAAAAATAAACAAATAAATAAAATAAAATAAAATCTAAACATAAAAAGCATGTGAAAAGTGCAAAAGTAAATGACATGGTAGGTAAGCAGACATGGTAGGTAAAATGTTTCCAGGACAAATTTAATGTTACCTATAGGTTATTAACTTATTTACTTAATAAATAACTAACTAAATCTTTTTTATGTTTTATTAAGTAATGTTACAATTCAATGATCACAATCATGGGTCTCAAAACATTTAAGAAAAAACATACTGTACATATGGAAAATTACTCAAATAATGTTTAAGTTCATATTATACAACACCAAAATGATCTTTAAGTATGTTCAGTAATTAAGTTTAGAACACAAACTGCAAAATGTAAATTAATTTAAATGTATGATCATGTGTAAAATAAATTATTGTGTACAATAAATTCTAAATATATTTGTAATTGTAGAATTTATATACATTTAAATATATAATAATCTGAATAACTTTATGTATGAGAGGTCGGAAGAGACCTCAGTAGATTTTAACTGAGCAAATTAATAATCTGCTTTCAGAAAGCAATCTGCTTTGGGATTCTTGTACTCTTCTTTGTTATTTATTTATTTACTTTTTTCTGTGTTGTCTTTGCTGTCATCATATTGAAAAGACCTCAGCAGTTTTCCCTGTGGGAACATTGTCCTGAAAACTTGTTGCTAGCATGTGATCAGAATAATGTTGATTCAGTTTCAGATCAGTTTACTTCATTATTCAGCAAATGTCCTTTTAAGAATGTTAATTTGTATGCAAATCTCAACTGCTATAGGGGTTTTACTTTATTTTAATAAATTGCATGGTGCTTGTCACGACAAAACATGCCACATGATATAAAGGTGTTATGGGTGGTTACCAAGGTGTTGCTGTGTGGTTGTTAATATGTCCTGGGTGATTGTTTTTCCTCTACTTTTTTTGCAATGTACAATCTCCATTGATGGATATGACGCATTCTCTGACATAGCATAACCTTAAAAGCCCTGATAATCTTAGCAAAATGGAAGAACAAATTGGCCTGACGTCATTTTGAACAAAATCAGGCCAGAACAAAGTTTGTTTGGAATTCATTTTGAGAGTTCAAAGCAACTAGCCAAAAATCAGACTTTCTGGAGAACTACGATTTGTCTATTCTCCAGTTTATCTCTTCTGTTCAGTCATCAAGCCGCGAGTAAAAAAAAATGAACAGTGGAGAGCTGCTTTATAGTTGAAACTGAAATTGCAGTTCCAATTGAGAGCAACACTAACAATCTTCTTTCATGTTTAATACTATAAAGCTGCATACTTTAAAGCATCAAGGCCATAAGCCATATGATTTAAGATACCGTTCATTTTTTCTTTCTTTAACCTTGTGAATAAGCAACAGCACCACTAGTAATGCATGCACTCTTTGAATTTCTATTCATTTTTGATTTGGCTGCATTAAAAAAAGTCTTGACTCCAACTCTTATGTTACTCATTCAGGCTCTGGTACGCCCATCAACGTCGTTCTTTTTCAAAGCGTCTTACCCAGCATGCTCCTCTTGAGCCTTGTTTGCGCTTACTGGGGAACAGCACTTAAAACGCACAAGCTAAGAATAAAACAGTGCCGATGTGCTCTCCCAGACTCGCTCCTGCAGCGTTTAAATGGGTGTAGAGAGTCCATTGGGAGATTCTTCCACTGGCTTCTTAATTCATCTCATGCACTTCTATCCTGTCCTGAGCACCCGGGGAAAACAAACTAGCAATCCACCCGCCCGCCCCGAAAGAGCCTGAAATACTCTCTCTGTTGACTTGTCAGGGAACCAAATCGGCTTCAAACACACATTAGTCACTCTGGAGGAGCACATAAACAGTGTTGCACATGTAGAAACCCAAGGACACTTGGAGGACAATAGTGTGACACGATCTATTTCTTAACTTCAAGCATGAGCAATGTCAGTTTCCCTCTTTCTGCTTGTCATTCCGGGGCTTTGTCAGATGTTCCTGTAGAATATCGCATCATAGACAGGGATGAATGGATATCACTCTCCCAATATTAATGAGATTAAGTTGATGAGACGCCCTGTCTGCAGTGTAGTGCTGTGCTGTGCTGTGCGGGCAGCGCTGAACATAACAGACTGCTGAATGACATGGTCACAGCTGTACACTAGTTGGACTTGTGCCTATGAGAAACTCAGACATAAATGACACAAGATCACAGATGGCTGGGTCAAGATGTTACCTAGAGTGACGTGCTTTCGAGATGAACAAGAACACAGCAATTCTTATGATTAATATAATACCCTCAGTAATAACTGGCATGCTTTGGAAATGAGATTATTCTTCTTTTTTTTTTTTTCTTTTTAGATGAAAATTGATGAAAAAGGATTGAGGAAGAAATTTTAATAACAAAACCACCGAGGCTGCATTTATTTATTTAAAAAAGTAATATTTTTTGAAATATTATTCAAATTTATATTTTAAAATGCAATTTATTCCTGTGATGGCAAAGCTGAATTTTCCACAGCTATTACTTCAGTCTTCAATGTCATATTATCCTTCAGACATCGTTCTAATAAATATAAAACTTTAAACTGCAAAAAGTGTTTTCAACTTTGACAATAAGAAGAATCATTATTAAGAACTGAGCATCACTAATAATTTATAACAACTGAGCACCAACTCAGAATATTAGAATGATTTCTGAAGGATTATGTGACACTTTTATATGAAATAGTAATTCAAAATACCTCATTAATGTAAAGTATACAGTACATCATAATTTTAGAAGTATTGTTATTGTTTCATTATCTGTTAAATGATTAAAACATATAACACATTAAGTTCATATTATGCATAACTTACAATGATTGTACATTAAAATGTATTAAAATTAATGTGGATATTTTTGGGTGGGACAATGTTTGTTTGTTTGTTTTTTCCTTTTTCTGGTGCAGTTTTCACATGAAAGGTGTTCATTTTGCAAAACTCAAAACTTATCACACTTGTAACACTGTCAATCTTTCAAAACCAGATCTCATCCTTTCATTACAATGATATCTATTTTCAGTCCATATAATCACTGTTTCAAAACACAAGATCTTTGTAATGTGTAATAAGATCATTTGATGTAATCACCAAAACACAATACATAATTAACATAAAATCCGTAACGTTTGTAATACTGACTGTCCAGTGTGTCATCAAAAGCTGTTGAAGATATGACACAAAAATGAACAGTTTGCAGCCATACTGTACATGTTCCCACTGTACCATATGACCGAGTCTATAGTTTCGCTCTTTCAGGGTCATTTACAGTAATTTGTCAGTCTCTACTATGGTAAGATGTTCTGTAAAATTCTGTATTTGATGCTATCTATCTCCCTCCTTCAGATGTGTCTCTGATCAATCTGACTGACACATATTTATTGACTGTACTCTGTCTTCCTCTATGTATATTTATCAAAACTCTCTCTCTCTCTCTCTCTCTCTCTCTCTCTCTCTCACACACACACACACATATTTTGAATATTGTGGTTATTATATGTTTTAAATTGCTTAATCTGTAACAATAATAATTCATAATTCATCATACTCAGTTATCCATTTTGGAAATTGCATAGAATCATGCAGCTCTACAGAATATATATCTACAGAAATGAAAAGTTTAATAATAATATTATAAAAGGCAGTTGCTGTGAATGAAATGTTTGCATAGATGAAACACTTACCTTGTGTTGTGATAAGGATAATGTGTGATTTTGTTTTGTACTAATGCAACTGAAATTTTTGAAAAAAGTGAATTTTGAAAAAGAGTTTTGAAAATGTACCTGCTTGTGAAAATTGCACCAAAATGCGGGGGAAAGAAAGATGTATCAAGATTTATACTCTCATACTGCCACATGTAGTCAGAATTAAACCTCGAGTAAGTAAATAAGTAAGTAAGTAAGTAAATAAATACAATTCTTTATTTATTTCTCATTGTCCCATTTCTCTCAGGAAAGTTCAATAAATTAGAGGTAAGTACAGTTTGGGTATTTAAAGTCATTATATTTTCTGTTAATGTGGTCAAAAAATTCAAAAGCATCAGTTTAAATGTGCATTATAGCATAATCTCGTCTCCTGACTATACTTGCTAGTTCTCTCACAACTTCAGAATGAACTATAAATCATGAAATACAGCAACTGGACTGGAATTAACACAAGCTAGCTGTAGCAGAGAGCAGTTTCATCTTAACAATGAATGAGCTCTAAAATCAGCGTGAATCATCAGCCTGCAGGTGATCATACATATTCTCACTCACAAATTTAATAAGCGCTGCAATTACCATACAACACCATAGCAGTAATAGAGACTATGAAGTAGATATGCATGGTTTGTGGTTGTGTATCACTGTATTCTGTGTAGTGAATAAAATGTTTCATAAATTATGCTTCTGTAAATGCTAAGTGCAAGTATAAATGAGCGTATATCCTCTGTGGTTAGCCATTAGGATTTATTTTAGCATTGGTCATTATTTAAAGGTTCTATTGCCATTTTAATAAATAATAAAATATAGTTCATAGCTTGCATATTAATTTTTTTCATTGGGCAAGTTCAGTCTTTAGTAGTTTCCTGCTTGTGGAAGCTGCATTCCACGCACCATGATAATAAAACAGATGTAAATACTCCTATTGACATTGGAAATCTATGCCTCTCCTCTTTTGAAAAGCACAGGCAGCTGCCACTGTTTGTTTAGAGGCAAATCCTGCCTATGTATGCGCCTACTTGGAGTATGTTTACATAGTACATCAAACACTTCAAGCAAGATTCAAAGGATCAAGGAAAAATATCCATACAGGCAGCATTCAAATGATACCAAAAACACGTAATTTCAAGGACCAATTCTTACTATAAACTAGTTGCTTTTTAGCATGCATATCACTAGCATATTGGCACTTATAAAGCACATTTAATGCCTTATTCTGCATGAGCATATTTTAAATTAGTACTTATAAAGCACATATTAAAGCCTTATTCTGCGTGAGCATATTTTAGATCCCTTAAACTTACCCCACACCTTAACTTAACAACTACCTTACTAGCTATTAATAAGCAGCAAATTAGGAGTTTAATAAGGCAGGAGTCACAGTTAATAGTGATAATTAGTTCGCAAACTAATGTGAGAGCAAAAAATCTTTAAAAACACAGATGGTATATTTAGGATCTGATGTATTTCTGCTGCTATAGAACATACTACTGTTATAATCTATTCATTGAGCTTTAATTACTAAACTGGCAGTAAACTACAGACATCCAGATAACATATGTACTAAACAATTATATAACACTGTAAAAAATATCATTATTAATATTTCCATTATTATTTTAAGTTTGAAACTATTAATTTATTTTTAAATGTTTTTAAAGAAACATCTTATGCTTACCATGGCTGCATTTATTAGATGAAAATACAGTAAAATCAGTAATATTCTAAAATATTATTACAAATTAAAATATTTGTATTTTTGTATTTTAATATGTGTATATATATTTTTAAAGTTATCCCTAAATAAGTTACATTTACATGATCCTTCAGATTTAGTGCTCAGTTTTTTATCAGTAGTAATTTAATAACTCAGCACCAAATCACAAATCAAAATATATTAAAATAGAAAACAGTTCTTTTAAATTGTAATAATATTTTACAATATTACTGTTTTACTGTATTTTTGATCAAATAAATGCAGCCCTGGTGAGCATAAGAAACTTATTTCAAAAATATTAAAAATCTTATTCTTTTTTTTTTTTTTTGGTACTTTGTGTTGTATGTGAGTACCACATGGCATTTCTTAGCTTATTTTAATTAATTAATTAGTTAGTTTGTTTGTTTGTTTGCTTTTAAAAGGTTTGTCCTTCAAAAAAATACCCAAATCTATTGGAAGTATCTCTTCATGTTCCAAGTTTCTTTTAAGTTTCAGGACAGTGTCATGAAGGTGTTAGCAGAGGGCTGCCCTCAGACTAGTATAATTAGAACGCTAAAAGTTTTAAAATGCAGAATGTATAAACAAACTGGGTGAGTCATCAGTATTGTGATGTGTTTATACTGTATGCATAAGGTCAGTGTCTGGGCTCTGTGACTTTGGCCTTTCTAATTGAAAGTGTTACAGCAGGTGCAGCATGGCTGAATTATAATGAGATGAAACCAGGCTGCGGCGCTTTTGGTGACCCAGAGGGGAAGTCCTGGAGGGAGACCTCACTGTGGTGTGATATACAAGTCCTGCCAAGACACCCTGCATAATCAAAAGTGTCAAACTGAACGGACACACACACATGCACTCACAAACTTAAAGGGGACTCATTATGTAGCAGTGTGGTGTGTGCAGCTCAGACCAGCATGAATGTCCACTCCAGAACTGTTTTTTTTTTTGGTCATTTTACCAGGGGAACATCCACACACACATAAACACGTACTTAGGAGGTGTTATAATTGGACTCTATGAGGCTACGGGGTCTCAGACGGAACAGGGCGATGCTGAAGGTTCAGTCATAATTGCTTTTGGGTCACTTTTTGCTCAGCGATCATGTCTCATTATAGCTTCAGGCCTATCAGCCTAATGAGATTGATAAAGTCGCTGTGATGTTAACAAATTAGCTTTTTTGTTCCAGCCCTCTTGAGGCTATGGCAGTTAGATAAATAAATATGTAATGTGCAATAAACAGATCCACTTTGTGGTTCATTTTGATGAGGAAGCAGAAAGTCTTTCTGAGTGGACTGAAACGGGCTCTCTGTTGCAGTTCAAAATCCTGCCTATAAAAAAGCAATTCCATTTTATCCAGCATATGGGGCTTTTTTGAGTCACAGATACTAAGACTGGCAATTTTCCCTGAAATGTTGTCTCAACAGAGTTGTCTGGTGAAATATTTTCATTGAGCAAAGTTGCTGATTTGTTAAGGGACCGCCAGCTCCCAACATGCATTGCAGCATGCATAAATTATGCGGTGACTGATTTAAGATAATTGGTTTGGAGTAGTTTGCTGGCTTTATTTATCTTGTGTTTGCTGTCATTATTTATTTGTTGTGTTAAGAACTAATCTTTTTATTTAATGGTGTTTGTTCAGGCCTGTTTACACTTGGCCACATAAACGTGTCCGTAAAATGAATAGAAATCCAATCTTTAATTCCCACACTATATGTAAATTCAACAGAATTTTTTCAAGTATAGCAACAGATAAATGCATTATTTAATTTATCACCAGCTGACGTAAAGATCAAAGACCACAATAAGAGAGAGAGCAGCATCAGCAATGATGAGAGAATTTAGGGTTTTTAATTGAACAAGTCTGTAGCTGCGTTTGAAATCACATATTGACTAGTACTGATTAAAATTGAATTTGTGACCATTAAAAAAGTATATTCTCTACAGTATGAATAGGCTCAGTAGAGTACATTAGTGCACTGGTTCTGTAAGTAGCTTTACTATTCATTTTGTTGTTGATTTTATATATAGAAACAATGTATTTTAAGAATATTGCAAAATAGGCATGCATGCATAAATATTTAAGTGTTTTAAGTTTTGGTGTGATTTGCTCGCTGCGAGTCTGGTGGATTGGTAGAATTTCTTAACAACATCATGGGTAATGGATTTTAACCCGGGATTCAGCTGTTAAACATTATTATTTCAGTTGAAATAATGCAAACTGCATATACCATTGATGAAAAGCTCAAAATAGGTCTATCTTTTAAAATTTATAGGCAAGTTACAATTATTAAAAATCTATTTCCCCATGGAGAAAATTAATGTCAGTTTTACTTTTGCAAGCTGACTGTTTTCCAGACCATCATTTCACTGGCATTTACAAATCCTCTCCTGTGGTCATACTGTTTTTTGAATACTATGAATTCAGACATACTACTCTTATTCACGTGCTGTTTTTCACCTTCTATATAATAGGTAGGCATATTTAGATGCAGCATGTGTGTTGCACTTCAGTTTGCAGTGCCGAATACTGAGTTTTAATTCTGCCATTTTGCATGTACTTGCTGAAGAGATACTCATCTCAGATGGGTTATATCTGTGGTTTGGTGTAAGATGTTTGTTGAAGTAGCACTGTGGCATCTGGCTACTGGGAGCTACTAATACATATTAATCTCACACCTTTATTTATTTATTTATTTAAATGTACATGTTGGATTCAACAACCAAATGACCAAACACTTGTCCAGTTGCATCTGGAATTGGTCCCAAACCACCACCTGAAGTGGTCTGCATGTTTGGATTGCAATCTGTCTCAAATGCGTTTCAGGGAAATTTGTTTATATAATTGGACAGCTATAGCTTTAATTTAAGTGGCCTGCAGTGAAATATATATATATATATATATATATATATATATATATATATATATATATATATATCCCAGCAGAGATCAGGAGACTTTGTTGTGTGTATATTGTAATTAAGTTAGCTGTTACTAGTACCATTCAACAGTATCATTCAACAATAGCATTTTTTTCTTTTTTTCTTTTTTTTAACAGTCCTTAGCCTATATATATATATATATATATATATATATATATATATATATATATATATATATATATATATATACATACATACATACATACATATATATATATATATATATATATATATATATATATATATATATATACACATATATATATATATATATATATATATATATATATGTATGCACACTGATAAAAAAGATTCTGTGGTGAAGTAATAAAAAGTTAGTTCAGGCAATAATTTTAAAAAAGGTAAATTCTTTATTAGTACTCAATTCTAGCTTTCTTGAAGCGTAAATATCAATATTATAAAATTAAGTAAAACCTACTCAACTTTTCTGATACTGGTCTTCCCATCATGCACTGAGGCATTAATAATTATTAAGGTTGATTTTTTTTTTTGCTGTTTTCCATCTGTATTTACACTGTATTATCATTGTTTTTGTTGTTAGTTTTAGTAACTTGTGATTTTGTAACATCTGGAGTTCATTTTCTACTCAAAATGACACATTCATACACAAAAATGATCCACTGAATTCTTCCGTCATTGTTTATTGTGTACCAAGTACTGAAGTCTCTGAGTTTGGGTGAGTGCCACATTAATAATTATGTGGATGTTGTATCTACATGATATCTATTGTATTATTTACTTAGATGTTTCTGAGTAACACATACACTTTAAAAGCATGGTTTAATTCAGTGCTATATTGAGTAAAATCAAAGTATTGCCAAGTAAACTTTGACTAAATAAAAATTACTCAAACTTTTAATGGCCATCCTGAAGTTACTTCTTTTCTTTGTTAAATTGACTTAATTTAGGTAAATAGATTTTACTTGACAATAACAGGTAAACTGTACAGAGCAGTAGCAGTAAAATTTACTTAAAATGTGTTAGTGCAAATTGTTACAAAGATTTTATCAAGTAAATCCTACAAGTTTTTTTTTTTTTTTCTTCAGTGTACTATGTACTTAATTTATTAATTAGGTACTAACCATGAACCTAACCCTAAACTTAACCCATATTTATAATTGTACTAATAGATTTAATCATTGTCTTAATAACACTGAAGTTTAGGATCATTTTGACTGTTTAATTTGAATGCATGATTTGTTTTCCTTTTTGATAAAGAAGTTACATTTATTTGTATAGCGCTTTATATAATGCAATTTGTTTCAACACAGCTTTATTGCTAAATTAATCAATTATGAAATTACTTCAATTCCAGCTGTAAAGCAGCTCTACATAAGACAACTGTCATTTTTCAGCTCAATTTAGTTCAGTGTTGATTCAGTTAATTGACAGTGTCAGTATTGCAAAGTTCATCAATTATGAACTAAATTTGATTCAGCTATAAAGCAGCTCTACAGAAGACAACATCCTTATTCAGCTAAATTTAATTCGATGTTCATTCATTTCAGTTCAATGACTGTATCAATGTTGCAGAGTTTGTCAATTCTGAAATGAGGAAGTGCACGTAATTGTATTGAATGAGCACTTGTAGTGTATTAAAAACAGTACTTGAAGATATGATAAATGAAATTAAAAGGCCACTTAATTGTAGTCAAAGAGAGCACACCTTCAATATGTTTCATATAGCACACTTATCAACACTTTGAAAAAGTGTATTTTGTAATAATTGGGATAATTCAATATTATAAATATGTAATTACAAATATATTTAAACACATTACAAACATTTTTCAATAGAAATTACATTCAAGTATATTTTAGTTTACCATAAATGATAACCCTCAAACTATATTTCAAAGACAATAGAAGTGATTATGAAATTACATCTAAAGATGTACTTATGTCATACTTAAGTGGTTCAAAAAGCACTCTTAACTATAACTGTATTTAATACAAAATTTAAAGTTTAATATATTTCCATTTAACTGTAAATAATATGCAATTAAGTGTCTGAAAATATTACTATTAAAGGATGTTATTTCCAAAATAAAAACTCTTTTTGAAAGTATGCTCAAGTGTACTTCTTTTCACAAAGGTTATCACTTCTGATTAATAACAAGCATTTAACATGCATTTCTAAGCACCAAAGCTGAAATGATCTATAATATGCTTATTTTATAAAAAAAATTCTTAAATAATATATCATTTTAGAATTCCGTAACTGTGCTGCTAGAGCTCGTTACACAGATGAAAAATGATTCCTCTATATGTGAATATTTAAAATGATAAGATCTCCTAGAAAAAGCGCACCAGTTAAAGGATCATTATAACTACATCATCTAAAGACTATCTGAAAATGAAGACTAAAAGAATAGTGTTGCAGTGGGCACTGTTGGTATCATTATCAGGGTGTATGGTAGAAGTTACATCATCCCACCCCAAACACTCCCTAGAAAACATTGTTCCTGAAAGAGAATCACATATTATAAAATGACTCTGAATGAGCTGCAGATCGAGTTCAGTAGATGGGGTAAAGTTGGGTAAAGATGTACCAGACATGTACATTTCTACATTATAATGATGTGTATGGGAGTGTGGCATGATTACACAATAGAAGCACGTGTAGGCATTTCTGGTCTTTGTCAATCAACAGTCTTCTGTTGCTTTTTAGCCAAAATTCAAAGCGACGGTGCAAATCTAACAGTGCTCACAAACCTTAAAACGGCATATCTACAATGACGATTGTTGGAGGAAGCATCATGCTGTGGGGCGGCTTTTCATCAGTAGAGACTTGGCATTGTTTAAAACAGAAGGAAGTAAAAACGGGTGCTTCAAGGGATAGTTCGCTTAAAAATGAAAATTCTTTCATCGTTTACTCACCCTTATATCATTCCGGAACTGTATGACTACCTTTTTTTCTGTGAAACGCAAAAGGAGATAATTAAATGAATATTTAGCTTGATTAATTCAGAATTCAATAAAGTGGCAACAATTGCAAATAATTAAAATAATTAATTAAAATAATAATTCTGTGATAATTTACTCACCCAAGTCTTTCGTTCATCTTCAAACAAAAACAAAGATGTTTTTTATTTGCTATTTTTCCCATCCATTAAAAAGTCTATTCAATCAACATTCTCGTATTGAGTAACAGGCTAAAGCACATGTAGGTAATTGATTATCATTTTAAATGTTGTATGTTTGATATAACATTTAAAGCTAATGTATTTAACTGTACTAAACTGCAACTTCATCATTTCAAATGTGTAATTACACTCTTAAAAATAAAGGTGCTTCACGATGCCATAAAGATGCAAACCTTTTTGTCTAAACGTTTCCATAAAGAACCTTAAACATCTGTTTCACAAAAGATTCTTTGTGGCGAAAGAAGGTTCTTCAGATTATAAAAAGGTAGGAAAGAGATGGTTCTTTAAAGAACCTTTGAATGAATGGTTCTTTGTGGAACCAAAAATGGCTTGAAGAACCTTTTTAAGCACCTTTATTTTTAAGAGTGTAGACATTTTTAAAAACATGACATTCAGGTTCCAGTAGAATTAAACATATATTAAACATATTAATATAAATTTAAATTTACTGTAAATTCATGTCAGCACATTTAACAGTACACGAACCATATTTCAAACAATAGAAGTAATTATGAAATTACATTAAAAAATAATTTAATAAATTTAAATTATAATACTTTATTATTATTATTTAATTGTAAATAGCATGCAATTAAGTGTCCAAAAACATCACATTCAGTTCAGACTTAAGTATATTATTTTAAAGTTTTTTTCCTGCTAAAAAATAAGCACACTTTTGATGTTTTTACCATTCTCTCAACGTTTTTGTCCATCCATTGAAAGTCTGTGCAATTAACATTTTTAAGCTTCAAAAAGTTCATAAACACATTCTAAAAGTAATTCCTATGAATTGAGCAGTTTAGTCTAAATTTTCTGAAGAACTGTGATCACTTTACTGTACATGATGATCAGATTTAATTTAGGCTTTATTCACATAGAAACATTTATAGATGCACATTCATACAGCACATCAAATATGGTAACTGGAAGTGCAACCGTGCTTGCTCTTGCTTGACATGTAAGAACAGATCTCACTGGCTCTTGTGCATCAAGCAAGGCACATATGAGCTGCTGTTTATCATATATTCATCTGACCAAGTATCATTAATAGACCTTTGTCAGGTTAGATGGCATGTTGAATTTTACACAGATGAAAATACGGCTGTGAGAGACATGCAGTCTTTACAATGGTATGTACTTTTAAAAGGTCCTAAGTCAACTTTCCTAACTGTTTATTGGAGTTTTTTTTAATTAATTTATTTTTTCTTTTTTGAAAAGACGTTCTGTCAGCCTAACAACCAGTATGTTATTAAACAACAGTAGAATCCTTTAAACGCACTGTATTTCTAGCCCTCACAGCTTTGTTTTCATTCCTTTCAGAAATTAAATATGGCGCTACCCTGACTAAGGTCTATAGCGTGGGAAACATTTCTGTGATATGATTACATGAGACATGTACAAATTGAACCAATACCACATGCTGGGACTGTACAAGGTCCTATATTAAGAGACAAACCAAAACCATGACATAAAAAAGTCTAGATGTCTACACTCCCAAGTGGCACTTTTGCTTTAAGACTGATTGCCAAAGTAAAGAGCAATGATAAACACATTGGATCCTAGTGGACATTTACCATAAACAATGTTCTCATACTCCTGTGAGGACGTACTGCTTCAATTATACAGTACTTGTTCTGTTCTCAGACTTTAATGTAGAAGATATCCATCAAGATTTATGCTTGAGAGATGACTCAGATACGCAAAGAAAATCTCAAACCTCCTAGTGTACAACTGACAGCTTAAGAGGCTTTATTTAAAATTATGGGATATTAGAATCGTGTTTATGCTTGCATATTTGTCTTCTCTCTGTATTGCCTATAAAAATAAAGCATGGTTTATTCAAAAGTGTAATTACAGTCTGCTAAAATATGCATCAAAATGAATGTTTCCTTTACTAAAGCAAATATTTGTTAAGAACATTCCGAAGCAACTGAATTTGAGTTAAAAATGTCAGAGATTGTCAGCTTTAGCTGTCAACAGAAGAAGCTTGAGTGGCGAAATGTCTGAGATCATGAGTGCTGGATGTTTTAGGAGACATTCTAGCAAACTTAATGACTAAAATATTCTTCTTACAGAATATATAACTCTTCCATCATCTTGGCATCTTACATATATATGAACATACTGTATCATACACAGATACACACACACACACACACACACACACACACACGCACACATTTGTGCATTTAGCAGACACCTTTATCTCACAGCTACATAATAACTTTTATACTGTTGTAACAGTTCCGTCTTACAAACCTCAGTATTGAAATTCATGTTCAAGAACTGTGAGCCCTAAGCTAAGCTATAGTAACATTGTATCCAGTTTCCGACCTAGTAAAATATAGAAGTATTTTTTTTTTTCTTTGGACTTCCAATTATAGTAGCATATTTTGGTTTATATTGTGTTTGTGGTGAGCGATAGTCTGGTACCTATACACAAATCAGCTCTATTTTCTGTTGGCCTTTACGTGTCGCCCTTGTGAATCATTCTTGCCTCTATTTACATTCTTATTTAAGTGGTTTGATTTATGTCTTCACCATCTGATGCTCAGTTATTATAATGGCCTACTTTTCCCCAGCACAAAACTTCCCTTCACTTCCGAGCACATTCTCAATCTGAATTGAGCTTTGCACTAGAGACTCATTTGCCTCAGCGAGTCAAAACTTGGAAATTGATTCTGATGCAGTTCATTGCCTCAGCATGGTGAGGTGAGATATCAGTAAATTACACTTTAAAGCGTTTTTATCCCCACTGAGCTCCTTTAATGAAACTGTTTCCTTCCAGTCACAGGGTGTAATTTATTACTCAAACGTAAACGTGTTTCTATAAACTCCAACAATAGATAACATCATTCCATATGGTAGATTTTCAATGAAACCTATTCGGTCAACTGATGACTACTCTTGCAAGAAGTTTTCAAATTTTTGGTATCAAAGACCGCCTAATATGATGATGGGGATCATATTATTTTAAATTAAATAATTATCTTTTGTGCCGTCATTATACTAATGGCAATCTAACAATCCTCTATTTAATTTAATATTGAATTGACATCTTAAGTTAGCATGTTAATTATTACAACCATAAAAAAGCATTTTATTTTATTTTATTTTATTTTTATTTATTTATTTTTTTTATTTCCTGCAGAACCTTGGCACCACCTCAGTTTGAAACCCCTGGACTATGTATTTGGTAAGCTACTTTAGTAAGTGTAAATTAAAAAAAACTTACAAGCAGCGACTTTGGCACAAGCACCACTCATAATTTATTCCAAAAATAATAAAAACTAGTTACAAATCCTATTAAAAAGGCCTTGTGAACAGACATTATTTATAATCTGTTGCTTCATTGACCCTCAGAATAGAATGAAGCTCAGATGACCATTAACAATGTAACCAGTTCGTTGAAATGGGAGGCCGGTAGTGTCCGCTGAAATGGGTCATGGGCCCCAGCTCTCAAATTAATTTCAGAGACACTGCTGTAATTGCAAAGAGCTTGCTCAATACCCATAAGTCACACTAATGAGAGGTATTACCATAATGAGAACAAGAGAGAGAGGGAAGGAGGGGACAGAAATGAGGCAGGAAACTGTGATACCCCATATGCACCATATCACCATCCATAAACAAACCCATATTCAGCTCTCAGAATAATGCAAAACAGGTGCAGCTGCCACTACAGGATGTGGAACCTGTTTGCATTAAGGTACTCAAGTTAATTTAGAGGGACAATGACTTTTGCAGCTTTCCTATACCTAATTTTGGCATTGTCAACTGGATTACATGCACTTTAGTAATGGTAATTTTCATTCTTTCAGGTCATTCTTAAAGATTCTTGCAGATTCATTCATTGATCCTTTCGGTAGTTTACACCCTCACACAGGTAGACTGCAACAAGTGAGGAGGTGATTTTGATTCATCTCAGTCACTCAAATCTTTTAATTTCATTAACCAAAAATGTTAAATCAGATTTGTTCACTGATTCTTTCGCTGATTCTCTTGATAGGTTACATCCTCATACCAGTAGGTGGCGACAAGAGTGATGATGAAGTGGTGATTTGATTCATCTTAGTGACTCAAATTTGTTTATTCCATTCACCAAAAAGATTCATTAATATTTTGATAGGATGGGCAGGAACAATTTTGGATGCATCCAATATCACATGCTCTCTGAGTAGGTACTTCTTTTGGATAAGTAATTACTTAAAGGGGTCCTATTATGCTCTTTTACAAAGTCTTGATTTTGTTTTGGGGGTATACTAGAACATGCTCTCATGCTTGGTGGTTCGAAAATCGCATTATTTTTCACATAATTTACGTTATTACAAAACCTTCCTCCCCAGCCTGACACAAACGCCTCAATTAGTTCCGGGTTTGATGAAGGCCCGCCTTCCGAAAAACGAAATGGGTTGTGATTGGTTAGCTGTCCCAGTGCGTTGCCAAAAGCAGCAAGTTCGTCAATATTGCCATATCAATTCAGACCCCGAGAATATTGAGCAAGAGGATCGCACAGAACCTGTGCACACACGGATATTACAAGACATATTAAAGTGGGAACGATATTGTTGTTGTTTTTTTTTGGCTAAATCACATTTTAGATAGGATGTCAACAACAGCTTAATAATAACTGCATTTACTATGTACAGATAAGTGCATCAGTAATATGTACTATGTTTATTGTTCTTTAATTCTAACATTATAACATGAATTGCAGTGAAATTGTTATACAGTTGAATTTATTTATACCATAGTCCCACAGAGTTACACTATTTGTGGCGGCATATATATGCAAATTAGTTCTCTGACAGCAGGAGCCGCTGTTGGAGCGGGAGAGAGCGAGGTTTCCCCGGTAACGCTGTACACAAAGCAGAGCTCCGCTCACAAATGCTGCTTTATCAGACATTACATGCAAGATGAAATGAAAATGACATCCAAAATTTTCTGAAGACAGTCGGTTTCCATCAGAAATACAGTGATATAAAAAACACCAGCACCGGGTTTAGATTTTGAAACATGCAGTGCTCAACCAAGGGTTCTCCCCACCCGCCAACCATTCGAATTTCCGGAGACAGGATTTATTTTAATGATATTCTAACTGGCCACTTTGTGATGTCACAAATACAGGAAAACAACTTTTTAGACCAAACGAGCCGTTCGTTGTAGTTCTTGAAAAGGGATCCCTTTGGAGTGGACTTTGAGATTTGTAACTTTGTACAGGTGCATCTCAATTAATTAGAATGTCGTGGAAAAGTTCATTTATTTCACTAACTCAACTCAAATTGTGAAACTTGTGTATTAAATAAATTCAATGCACACAGACTGAAGTAGTTTAAGTCTTTGGTTCTTTTAATTGTGATGATTTTGGCTCACATTTAACAAAACCCACCATCTCAACAAATTAGAATATGGTGACATGCCAATCAGCTAATCAACTCAAAACACCTGCAAAGGTTTCCTGAACCTTCAAAATGGTTACACAATAGCCTGTACAATCATAGGGAAGACTGCTGATCTGACAGTTGTCCAAAAGACAATCATTGACACCCTCCACAAAGAGGGTAAGTCACAGAAGGTCATTACTGAATGGTTGGCTGTTCACAGAGTGCTGTATCAAAGCATATTAAGTGAAAAGTTGACTGGAAGGAAGGAATGGGGTAGGAAAAGGTGCACGAGCAACAGGGATGACCACAAGCTTGAGAATACTGTCAAACAAAGCTGATTCAAACACTTGGGAGAGCTTCACAAGGAGTGGACTGAAGCTGGAGTCAGTGATCAAGAGTCACCACGCTCAGACGTCTTCAGGAAAAGGGCTACCAAGCCACTTCCGAAACAGAAACAATGTCAGAAGCATCTTACCTGGGCTAAGGAGAAAAAAACTGGACTGTTGCTCAGTGGTCCAAAGTCCTCTTTTCAGATAAAAGAAAATTTTGCATTTCATTTGGAAATCAAGGTCCCAGAGTCTGGAGGAAGACTGGAGAGGCACATAATCCAAGTTGCTTGAAGCCCAGTGTGTAGTTTCCACAGTCAGTGATGAATTGGGCTGCCATTTCATCTGCTGGTGTTGGTCCATTGTGTTTTCTGAAGTCCACAGTCAACGCAGCCATCTACCAGGACATTTTAGAGCACTTCATGCTTCCTTCTGCTGACAAGCTTTATGGAGATGCTGATTTCATTTTCCAGCAGGACTTGGCACCTGCCCACACTGCCAAAAACACCAAAAGTTGGTTAAATGACCATGGTGTTGGTGTGCTTGACTGGCCAGCAAACTCACCAGACCTGAACCTCATAGAGAATCTACTGGGTATTGTCAAGAGGAAGATGAGAGACACCAGACCCAACAATGCAGATGAGCTGAAGGCCACTGTCAAAGAAACCTGGGCTTCCATACCACCTCAGCAGTTCCACAAACTGATCACCTCCATGCCACGCCGAATTGAGGCAGTAATTAAAGCAAAAGGAGCCCCTATCAAGTATTGAGTACATATACAGTAAATTAACATACTTTCCAGAAGGCCAACAATTCACGAAAAATGTTTTTTTTTATTGGTCTTATGAAGTATTCTAATTTGTTGAGATAGTGAATTGGTGGGTTTTTGTTAAATGTGAGCCAAAATCATCACAATTAAAAGAACCAAAGACTTAAACTACTTCAATCTGTGTGCATTGAATTTATTTAATACACGAGTTTCACAATTTGAGTTGAATTACTGAAATAAATGAACTTTTCCACGACATTCTAATTCATTGAGATGCACCTGTAGATCTTATTATGCCCAAACATACACACTACACACTGACTAAAATTCAAAAAGTGAAAAAGCATAATAGGACACCTTTAATGATTGTTTAAAAAGTATGTTCTATATTCTATGAATGTGTGTAGTGTGAATGTAATCTGTATGTGCTACATTTGCCATTGGGGGGGGGGGGGGCAGTCTAGAGTTAAGGCACTCTCAAAAACTCCCATTAAAATCACTGAAGCTGTTTACACTGTGAAATGAATATCTTACTTACATATCCATACACACATCTGCACTTTGTTGTTTCTAACGAGAGAATTCACCAGAAAGAGGTACGCCAGAATTCATACTGTGAATTCAGACATACTACTTTTTCACATACTGTTTTTCACCTACTGTATAGGGAAGTATGTGATTTTGGATGCAGCCATTGTGTATTTTTCCATATTATGTGTGAGTCATTGAATTATTCACACAGCAGTTTCTTTTAAAAACATATGGTCATTTAAGACTGAAATAAGTCTTTTTATATTTTATTAAAATTTGTATGTTTACAGATCTAAGAGACTCCAGAATAAGAGTTTCAGCATCATAAACATCAAAAATGTTTCTGGGCTTAACTATTATTAAGATGTACAGTATGGTCATTTTTACAGTGATGCATAAGGATAATTCTTCCAGTCCCATTTGTTCAGTCATCAGCAGGTCTCAGTTTGTCTAGTTTATTCACAAACAAAAATTGAGCCTCATTCAGTAAAAGATGGATTTGTTCAGTAGATCCAAGTAATAAATTTCTCCCCTCACAGCTGGCTATTTATTCATGTTGTAGTCTTTGAATTATGAGCGAATGAGAATGTTTCATTCACCTTTAATATTCGTTCAAAAATATTGATTTGTTTACCACCAAGACACCATTAATGTCCTTCATCAGATTAGGAATGGAGGAACAAGAGTGTAACTGTGAGGGTTAGAGTAATGGCAGTTCCTCTTGACGGGGAGGTAATTTGAGTCAGGCTGAGTCATGAGTGCTGACATAATGGAAATTTGTAGCCAATGGGCAACAGGAAGTTCATTTTATATAATGAAGACAGCCAAAATGATGCTAGTGTTCAGGAAGAACAGTAGTTTTTGTGATTTTCTTATTTCTAATGTCTGTAGCAGGAACCACACATTTCCAGTACCAAAAGCTTTCTGGAAAGCTTTTCCAAAATATCATTTTATTTTCTTCTTTTCCAAACATAAAGTATGCAGTAATTTTCCTTCATAAAACCAGGTCAAGCTGACGCACGGCTATGCTGTCACTGTCCTTCATATTTGATAAGCTCAAACTCTAGCTCCAGGCTTTACACTTTATTTGTGGACAATATGATAAAAAGCTATATCACAATATGATTAGTTTTATATCATTGTAACAATAAATCACCATATAGTTATGTTATTTTATTTTATTGATTGATTGATTATTTCTGACAATTCAATCCATAAATGTTACATAATCATATGCCTATGTAATGTGTGTGTGTGGGGGACTAAGCCAAAGTAGAACTAATTTTAAAACTGGGTTTGTGAACACATATTTTCAGAATTGATGTTAACACGAGAAAATCAATATCCTTAAGAGTCCAGCTAATAATCATTGATCCCATATGCAAAACTCTTTTAAGTGCTTTTGTTGTCTAAAATCAAATATTTGAGGCTATTGGAATACAATGTTTCCTTGTTCTTACAGTATGTGTCTTTTTGGTTCTCACTCACAGATTATCAATTCAGATGTGACTAGAAGTGATGATGTTGTTTACTTTGTGTTTAATGACTTTGTAGATACATATAATCCTTAAATATGAATAGATTTGGCTTATTGTCCAAGACAAAAAGCTGTTGAGGGTTGAAAAGTGATGGTTGAAAATTGTCCTCTTACCACTTCTTTAATGAGACTCCTGAGATTGCCTGTCTTTCTCAAGTTTTGACAGTTCTGTGGGCAAATGGGGAGAAACTTTCATATGAATAAAGAACTGTAGATTTATTTATAAATTTTAAAGTGGATAGACAGAACATTTAAAAAGTGTGTGTGTTTTTTTTTTGTTTTTTTTTTTCCCCAGCCAGTAGTTAGCTATGCTACAAGTTACTGAAAGAAAGTAGCTACAAAATGAATCTACTTAAGGGGAAATTACTTTTGTATATATTATAACAACAATGTTTTCAAGCTGCATTTTATTAGGATGTTTGTGAGTCTGGGAATCTGAACTATAAAAAGACTAAACAGATAAAGGCTTTGCACTTTGGCCTCTACATGTATTCTGGATGGCATCTATAAATGCTTCAAAATGGCAGTTTCTGTAAAGATGGTAATAAAGCTAGATCCACTTCAACTGTGCCTTTGTGAGCAAACACACAGGGGGAAGTTAGAAGAAAGAGAAGCTGCGTGCAGATTTCACATGACAGCCTAAAGGACTGCATGATTAAATATCATAAAGCAGTTCAAGATAAAATATTTCTCAGATCTCATCAATTGGAATTCTAATAAGTCCGAAGGTCTCATTCAGTACAATAAACACAGTGTTAATTCCTGTCATAGGTCCTGATAATTACACAGAAAACCTGTGAAGAAAACAAGACTTTACCCAACATCCATAGTTTTTCTATGAAAGCCTGTAGACTGATTTTTTTGTGGAGGGCTCGGGACATTTTTGCTGGGATAATCAAAAGGGTGTGACGTTTATGCATCCTCAAACGAATGCTTATGTTCAGGTTAATGCTAAAAGAGAAATTCATATTATATACTGTAATGTCAATGTGTAATGCAAAGAAAAGGGATTAATTCAAAATATAGTCTCACATAGCCAAATCTATACAGTGTATAGTCTCAAATGGTCACACTTTAGTTTGGGCGCCAATTCTCACTATTAACTAACTAATTACTATGAATTTTGCCTCAGTAAACTTCTAATTTGCTGCTTATTAATAGATAGTGAGGTAGTTGTTAAGGTATTGTGTAGGATTAAGGGATCTAAAATATGGTCATGCAGAATAAAGCATTAATATGTGCTTTAAAAGTATAATAAACAGTCAATATGCTAGTAATATGCATGCTAATATGCAACTAGTTAAAGGGATAGTTCACCCAAAAATGAAAATTCTGTCATTAATTATTCACCCTCATGTCATTCCAAACCCATAAGACCATTCATCTTCATCTTCAGAACACAAACTGAGATATTTTTGATGAAATCCGAGAGCTTTCTGACCCTCAATAGACAGCAGCTAGACAGAAATGTAGTAATGACGTCAGTAAAATAGTCCTTGTGACATCAGTGGTTCAACCTTAATTTTATGAATCTAAGACAATACTTTTTGTGCACAAAGTAAACAAAAATAAAGACTTTATTTAACAAATCCGTGTCAGCATGCATCGTGGTACTCTCTGGTGTGTCGAAGACTGACACGGAAGAGAATAAATTGTTGAATTTTTTTTTTTTTTTTTTCCCCTTTGGGCAAGTAATTAATGACAGAATTTTCATTTTTGGGTGAACTATCCCTTTAACTATTAAATGACTCATGATTGTCAGATCAAGATGATATTTCTTTCCGGTCCAATTAGTTAGAAAGGATTGTTGAGTAGCATAAATAAAGTGTGGAGTGTGTATATGTTAACTATGACAAAAAATGATTGACAAGCCAGTTTACGGTGACTGGCTGAATGTAACCATGCGACATAGAGGTCAGAGGTTTCAGAGTGTTTTATGAATTCTTTCCTCTGTGTTCAGCCTCACTGTTTTTGTCTGCATCAACATCTGTAATTTCATCCCACGACCGGCAGGCATTTGCGCCCCACAAAGGCTGCTGGGAAATGCGAAGCCTGTTCATCATCCCGTTTATTACATCATCTCGGTCTTTCACACGCGCTCTCATGAGCTCTTGGGTCAAGCATTATCTCGTTCATTGGTGGGCTAATCTTAACACAGCCTGTCATGTCTCTCGTTGCCCATATGCTGGTGAGGGTCGACAGGGTGAGAGAGTGAATCACTCCAGCTGAGGCGAGTCAGTGCAGGAAGCGGCAGTGGCCTTGATGTTTATATGTGAGGGGGAAGATCCTACTGACCCCAGATGGAAGACGGTTTGGAGTCGTCTGTAGTTGATGCTACAGGACAGTTCTGCTCTACTGGTTCATCCCCACAGCGAGCCCCTGGAGACAGCTACACGCTGCCTCTCTTCATGTGTGCCGCTGAGCTGCATGTTAACTGTTTCATGTTTCCTTGAGGAAGAGAAAAGGAATCAGAGAGTAAAAGACATCAGCATCAAGCCAATCATCAAGTCTTCGGTATGTTACACTGAACGCTCCATGGCAACAAATGCAAAACATACTTTTGCTGTTGCTAGAGACCTATTCATTACAATTTAATTTGTCGTCTGCTTTTAAATTCTATGCACACTGGAATACATCACTGTCATCCGCAGTAACGTTTGCTGGCATAACTGCCGACATAGTCGTCTGATTAAAAATTCGATTTTAGAACATTTTAGATCCAAAAATAAAAAAAAGCTAAAAATTTATAAATACTATATATACACATTTGATAAAAAAGAAATTAAATAAAAATGACAAATGCATACACCAAAATTTCAAAGCTTAACATTTAAATGAAAACAAAAAATAAAGCTAAAAACAATTCAAAATATTAAAGAACAAAAGGTATGAGTATAATAATGATTCTAACATAACACTAAGCCAAACGTCAAAAAACAACTACATATATGTGTATGTACAACCACACACATATACATATACATATATATACACACACATACATGTATATACACATATATATATATACACAGTAAAATCCTGAGTGTCAAACCAACACCGCTCGTAGCATACACGGTCCCACCCCACAAGAGCGCCAAAGCAACACTAAAGCAGTGCCAAAGTCAATGAGACAACCACGTGATCAATCAAGCTGACGAACAGCCGCTGCCAACAAGGAGAATCACCGAAGGAAAGAGAAACACAACAACCACATCTGACCCCAGCCACAGCCAAGGATGAAATCAACCAAAATAAAAGACACCGAATCTCTCAAGATCTCAGCAGAAGACGATCAATCATCTCCACAAACACAACCACCAACCCCACACACCACCAACCAGCCTGACCCTCCTTTTTTGTCATGTGTCCAAAAATTTCTTATTAAAAACCAACAGAGGTTTAGATGTTAATGTTCATTGAACACAATAAAATTTGAAGTCACCGCTGTGGAGATAAGTGCCCACTCCAGTTGGGCTCCCTACCCCCCACTCTACAACACTAGTTTCTCTCTGGTTGCTGTAACAGTGTCTACGAAACAGATCTGCCATGGCAAGAAAAACCAAGAGAAAATATAATCAGGTTACATTGGTCATTATTTGATAATGACAAAGTTGCCATATAGTAGCCTGACCCACCGATGTCATCAGTGGTGATGTGTAATTTAGTTTATGTTATTGATCATAACTGTGTTTTAATAAAATATGAAAAACTTTAAAAACACTTTGCACAGCAGTTTAGAACATCTGCACTCTTCAGACACGCAGACATGAAGAATCAGCACATGAATCCCAACAACGGTGACGATCACCAGACAGGTTCATGCCGCAGTGCACCCTGGGTGCACCAATCGAAACTCATCCATGGCTCCCAGCATGCATTGCAACATGAATAAATCATGCAGCTGCACTGTTTTAGAATTTTCTTTGTCACCACTGCCGAGGTTCACACACTGACTCTCCACGTCTGTGAGTGCCAGAATTAAAATCTCCCTATGAAACACATATAAAAGAGGTTTATTAAGTTTTCTCACATTGTCATCTCATGTCATACAACTGCAATAACACAGATACAATAACAGCATATTGGATCCTAATCCCATTTAAAGATATCATGTGAAACAATGTGAATTATTCAGCTATATAATTTCAAACAGTATATTTATATAATTAATCCAGCATCTCAACTTTTGACAGTCAAGTAATGCGTTAAGAAAAAGATGTTGAAAATGTTGATATCACTTCTGGTTTATTCAGCACATTGGGATATGTCATTCAAAGTCTGCTCAGTTGTATGCTGCATGTTTTGGCAAAGGTAGAATCATCTAGGTCAGTGAACACAGGAAAAAAGAGTAGTATGCAAGTACACTGTAAAAATTGATTTTTCGTAGTTGTAAATAAAAGATTATTAGAGTACAGTATGTTTCAAAAAATACGGTAACACTTTAGTATAGGGACCAATTCTCAATATTGCTTATTAGCATGCCAATTATTAACATATTGCCTGTTTATTAGTACTTATAAAGCACATATTCTGCACGACCATATTCTACAACCTTAATCTTACCCAATACCTAAACTTAACAACTAAATAAAGTGACCGAAAATACTATTTCAGACTTTCTGCTTCAGATTTGTGCTCAGTTAAATGCGTTACTTGCAGTTTCTTTGTAATTGTGAAATTTTCGAAGTCAAAATTGTTACTACGCCTCTTTTTTTTTTTAAATGTGTATGTTTGGAATGGAATATTAGCACACTTTTTACTGCATACTGAGCAATAAATAGTGTCTATTGTGAAACAGTACACATTATGAATTGATAAACATTTTAGCATGGTACATGGCATCCAGTTAGCATCTTTTATATATATATATATATATATATATATATATATATATATATATATATATATTACAATTTTAGTCCAGTTTATGTAAAAATGTCTTGGCAGTCCAATCAAACAAGAGGAAGATGATTAAAAAAAAAAAAAAAAAAAAAAATTAGAAAACACAGTTCTGGTTCATTTATCACACTTAAAATGAAAGGCCAAAGTCAGAATATATAATTCCTTTGTACTCTGTATAATGATGTAGAAGAGATCATTCAAAATGGTTCATTTAGAAACCTCAATTTAGTTACAGTTGGCATTTACGATGTATGTTTAAAAAATGGGTAACAATTTGTTTTAAGTTTACATGTACATACTACAGTAATAACAAAAAAAATTATGAATAATTACTGGGAACTAGCCCTAAACCAAACCATAACCCTAACCTTATCCCTATAGTAAGTGCATGCAGTTAATTAATATTAAAGTAATACCAATTACACTGTAACAACAACATCTTAAAATAAAGTGTAACCAAAAAAGGTTCATACACAATAACCACAAGTAGAGCAGTTGCACAACAGATACAATGACATTTTCAAATACCTTTATAAAAATTGTTGAAAAAGAAATTGCTTTAATTGGTTAGCAATATATAGAAGGCCGTTTCGCTCCAGAGTAAAAACATAAAGTAGCTGTAAATGATTAAATTAAATTAAATTAAATTAAATTAAATTAAATTAAATTAAATTAAATTAATAAACTTCATGTGATATATAAAATCACATTGGGAGTTACAGAAATGTAAAGTCATAACTGTGGGATATAAATTCACATTTCTGAGAAATAAAGTTGCAATTGTGAGATATGAAGTAGCAAGAAGGTCACTTACTTTTTATTGCTTTATGGAAGCAGGCTTACATAAAAATATTCAGCTATATGTTGCTAAAATTCATACATAATGCAGCTTACTTGAGGTGTGAGAAAATACAGGAAGTTTAATAGCACTTTTATAAACAGCCTGTTAATTGCTGCATGTCATCCACAAACCCATAAAATTTTAAACAGTTGTCAATAGTGCTTTAGACATACTACCATTGATGTGTGGTTAGAAGAAGGTCAGATGCTCTGACCATAGTCTCCATTGAGACAAACACTACTGGACATCATTCTCCAACAACACTCCATGAACATTTAAAACTTTACATGGTAAACAACCTCAAACTGACCAATGATATGCATCCCTCTCATCAAAATGGTGTCCTATTGACTGTTTTGATTAGAAATATAGAACTTTTGCTCATATTGACATTTTTTCATGAAAATATGTAGGACTTTTGCTCTAGCTGGTATTTGTGCAGTTGGCCAAATCTCAAGAGTTTTCTACTGACCAGTCCAGAAGGTGTAAACACAATTACCCTCTTACTCTGTATTCAGTCCCATCACCGTGACATCGTTCCTTCTTTCCTCAGTCATCAATTCCCATTCTCATGTGTTCAATACCCCAGACTGATTTCTTATATGGAGTGACTAGGAAGCAAATGCAGGATTCCAGGCTTGAACTTGGTCAATATTATGCAACACGGCTAGACCTCGCTGATGGAAGATGCTTGTACCCGAACTGCACGAGGGGTCAAGCAGGGCTGAAAAAATCTACTGGGACTTGTCTGGAAATGACAAAGGTGAGGGGAAGGTTGGACTGGAGAGTGGGTGAGCGTTTATGGTGGAAGAGACAGACGTGTTAGCTGTCAACAGGAACGTACGGGAGCATGGCCTCTCAGGATGAATGCTACAAGACAGCACCACTGAATCACTTTGACTTTTGCCAAGTGAACAAGACCGGATACCGTATGGAGCGTGCGTGTGATCAAAGCTGGGATATTTATAAGTCTTGAATCATTTATTTTGTCCATCACTACAGAATTCATGAAGCCCAGTGACGTTAAGCACCTACACTTTGTCACAAATTTCAGCACTACTACTATGGCAGCCTGAGTATTTGTGCTGCGTTCATGTCATTTTCAAATTACTGCAATCACAAGATGACAGACAGTAGTTCATGTTCTTACACTGAAACATTTTTGTTTCTGTGGCAACGCTAATAATGCCAAAATGGATCCATGAATCCAATGCCTCCATTTCAGCAAAAAAAAAAGAAAAAAGGAATGGACGGGCGGACGGACGGACGGATAGATAGATAGATAGATAGATAGATAGATAGATAGATAGATACCTTTTAGGTATTTCAGGTATTTTTTTTATTTCAGGTACTTATATGCAACCCTTCCGGAGTAAATCCAAAAAAAAAAAAAAAAAAGGTAATAAAAAGATAGGGTAACACTTTATTTTAAGGTGTCATAATACAGAGTAATTACCTAATTAAGTACTTGGTAGTAGACGTTGTACTTACATGAAACAAAATGTACTTACCATGTAACTAAGTTATGAAACAGCCTGTACTTACAGTTTGTAATAATGTAGATGTAATAGGCAGCTACTGTTACACATATGCAACAGGCCGAGTCTGTTACACAGCTACTTGTACACTTAAGTACAATCTTGATACACTTTATTTTAAGTAGCGTATACCTGTGTAATATTCTGTAATTTTAATGTAATTAGAAAGGTATTACATGTATTTAAGCTGTGTACTGGTGGGTTAAATCAAACTAAGGTGCAGCTGGATAAGGTGTACAGTATACACATGAAGTACACTTAAGTACAATCTTGATACACTTTATTTTAAGTAGCTTATGTCTGTGTACTTACATTTATAATTACGTTGTTAAAGTCTGCAACACATATGTAACAATCTTTTGGTTACATAAGTAGCTGTGTAACAGACTCGATCTGTTACATATGTTGTAACAATAGCTGCCTATTACAGCTACATAATTACAAACTGTAATTACAGGCTGTTCTATAACTTATTTACATGGTAAGTACATTTTGTTTCATGTAAGTACAACAGCTACTACTAAGTACTTAACTAGGTAATTACTCTGTATTATGGACACCTTAAAATAAAGTATTACAATGGATGGATGGATGGATGTTTTAAAAAATAAAAATAAATGATTAAATAATACATATGTACCATTCAGGTACTAATATGTACATTTCAGGTATTTATACATACACAAAATAAATAAATAAATAAAACAATAAAAATAAAATAAAGATAGATAGATAGATAGATAGATAGATAGATAGATAGATAGATAGATTCCCCAGTGTCCGTCTTTTTTTTTTTTACCTTTTTTTTCCTGAGAGTGTTTGCTGTGTATTTATTTATTTATTTATTTATTTAGAAGAACTGTATACTGTATTATTTACACATTATCAAAATAAATAATAATAATAATATCAAATAAATATAAATATTACATAAATATTTTATGTAAAATACACCAGGGGTTTGAAGTGCCACTAACCTTCAAGCATTTAAAACATCAAAGTTGGTTCCTTGATGTAGCAATTTCTTACATGCTGTGAAGCAGCTGATTGCAGTGCTAGCTTGAGAACTACCTTTAAAAGTATGTTGCTTGATTCAGTGAGGCAACCAGCTCCAGAACATAATGCCCTATTGTATGTAACACAATTATGTGCAGTAAATTAATCAAAACAGTCATTGTGCAATTTAAATATAGATATAAATGGTCATTTGTAAAGTAAGTCAGTTTTTCAAACCGTGAAGGTGAATGGTGACTATGTGATTGGGCCCTATCCACATTCATTGTATTGAAAAGAGCAGCATGGACATTTTCCAAAATAACTCAATTTGCAGTCTGCCTAAGAAAGAAAGTCATATGAAAAATTAATTATTTTATTTTATTTTACATAAAAAAGCATCAGCAAACCATTTGTGAATCGTATAACTGTAGCATCTAATGAAGCGTTGAGGCACAGAGATGCACAACAAATTTAGACTAGGTTATATTACATAAGAAACTCGGGAGTCCTCCAAAAGATATAGAAAGAAACATTTTGATTAAACGTGGCAAAATGAATCATGGCAGGCACAGTCTAGGCTGGAATTGGTGCTGAGATGAACTGACTTGCCCTCCCGATGCATTCAGAGCTGCTCTCCAAATGAGAGGATTGTTGTATGGGCAGATATTCTTGAGTGCTGTTGGCCCTAAAGGTTTTTCCTTATGTTGACTTGTTTCAGCTCTACTTCTCTGAAAGCCGACTTCGCCCCTGTGCTCGAGCAAATGAAAGGTGACAGTCTTCATGGCTTTCTGAGATTCTGATAAAAGATGGCATGAATGCAGAAATGAAATGTCATTTTCTCCCCTTCTCAAGAGCTGAATTCACAAGGAAACATTAAACATGGGTTACATCGACTGAGAAACTGATGTACCTTGGCAAAAGCAAACAAAGAAGTTTCGAGTGTAATACAAATCACTGTGGAAAAATGACCACTGCTTTTCTTGCAACAAATGAAAATTGTCAAAATATTATTTTCTATAAGTACTAATACTGTATTGTTAAGAAATTAAATATATTTTAGCTCCAAAACACTTTTAGAAACTAAAGTCACTCTGTAGTTGCTGTAGATTTTCTCAGAACAAACTTTCAATTGCAACTGTCGCGGCACGTTTAAGTGGAAATAAATGGATTGGAGTGTTACTTTAAATTTGAATTGATCTAATGGATATAAAAGTCCTTATTAAAGCAATAGTTCACCCAAAAAAACTAAAAATTGCTGAAAATTTAATCATCCTCAGGCCATCCAAGATGTAGATGTTTCTTCATCAGAACAGATTTAGAGGAATCACTTGTTCACCAATGGATCCTCTGCAGTGAATGGGTGCCGTCAGAATGAGATTCCAAACAGCTGATGAAAGCATTACAATAATCCACAAGTAATCCACACCACTCCAGTCCATCAATTAATGTCTTGTCAAGTAAAAAGAAATGTATTTGTACAATGTGAAACAAATCCATCATTAAGGCGTTTTAACTTTAAACCATTGCTTTTGGCCAAAATATCCAGAATAGAATTAGTCCAGAATAGTCCAGAATATGTAATAACGCTTCCTCCAGTAAAAAAGGTAATTGTGTTTTGTCCTCTCATATCAAAATCCACCCACATATTTGTTTAGAACATATTTGTATTTAATATTTATAACATATTTTAGAGCATATTTCTCTCCTGATTCAGATGAGACAACTTTTCCAATGGAGAAAACACTATTATGGACGTTAATTAGCTGGAAGCAAGGGTTTGAAGTTAAAAACACCGTAATGGTGGATTTTTTTATTACAAACACACAACTTTTCGCTTTATTAGTTGTTGATTGATGGATTGTGTTAATTATGGATTATTGTGATGTTTCAGTTAGCTGTTTGGATAATCATTCTGTTGGCACCCATTCACTACAGAGGATCCATTGGTGAGCTCATGTAATGTGCTGGATCAGGGAAGGTACTAGGTGCAGGACGTTTAATAGCAATAACCAAAACAAACAACAAACCAAACAGGAAATAGTATACCGGCATTGTTTTCACTTGTTTTAGTTCAGTCAGTCTGAGTTTGGTTGTTTTAAAATAGATCTAAGTATGAAAATCCCCAATCCAATAGCTTCAAACAAACAGCAGATTTAGCTCAGTCTACACCACCTCTGTTGTCTCTTCAATTAATTTATGAGGTACAAACCCATCTAGATTAATTTCAGGAACTGATGTTGTGTGGAAAACAACAACACTAGCATCAATGTCACACAAAAATAATTATGCCTACGGGTTTAATGTTCAATTAACAGGAATTCCATAACCTTGATGGGATTTTTTCTCCTGCACATTGGACTGTTGAAGGTGCTGACTGAAATGTAATTATTAAATTAAGCACTAGCAATAGCGGTGATGTCCTCAAATAACCACAGCATTTACTTCAAAAGATACATTGTAAATGATATCTCTATTGGGTTATGCCAACAAAAATAAGCTTGAAAGGTCAAATTGGGTAAGAAATCTTATTAACTCTTTCTCCTTTCATTGACAATTTTTTGTCATTTATTCCATAATTTTTTTCTGGCTTTCTGTGTTTTCACTGTTAGGTGGCGCTATTACACATCTTCTGCAAGAGTACTGAATGTCTGGATCAAAACACAGCGAAGAAGAAGCTGAAACAAGTGATTGCATATATTGAAACAGATGCATATGTAAAGTAACGTAATCGTCAAACATTAAACAGCAGATATATCAAAACTGCCTAAAGTTACTGAATGAAATGTCGACCCAGGAAATGGTGTAGGACCGTGCAAGCTTTGGCGGTGTTGATGAAAGCCATTTACTCCATCTATGTTTTGATCATCGTTCTGAATCCGATCCAGACATAGACTTTTAAAAAAATGCTATTTTCTCAGAATTTTGTTCAAAGTGTCCGACATTCAAGTGTTGATAAAAAGAATGCTTGAAGCTAGAATAAAAAGTCCTTTGACCAAAAATGCTGGCGTGGCTGGCACCTTAAAAAAAATGCTGATGGGAAAGAGTTAATGGAATAACTGTAGTCTTCACTCTTGGCCTCTCACTGACATTTTGACTTAAGAAAGAGAGGAAGCCTTGCTTTAATTGCTCTGTTGTTAATGGGAATCTTCCTGTCCAGTTTTTACTTCTTCTTCACTGGTACAGACACCGAGAAGCCCATTTTGCCCCAAGGGAAATTAAACCCCCTTTGCTCTGGCCATTACTATCACTACCACCATATCTCATCCAGACGGACACCTTTTTTCTGTCGAAATTACCTGGCATAGCTCATATCAATCAGTCAAAACTTTTACCCGGAGCACCTACTTTAATCCTCTATCACTATCTTCTGGAATTGTTCTACTGAGGCTAATTCCAAGCGAGTAATCCCCAGCTCAAGTAGTCGGCACTATTCTTAAAAGCATATCACCGAGGATTTAAAATGGGCACTTCTCCATGGTGCAATTCGATAGTGGATTTGCATAACGGATAAGGTTCTGTTACACAAATGACCTTTCTAGCACTTCCCTCTTGTCTTCAGAGGTTAAACCTCTGGTGTGACTGCGTAAGCAGCTGATTAGCGCTATCCATCACTCTCCAGTCATTTATTTTAACTAT
The DNA here is from genome assembly GCA_039654775.1 of Spinibarbus caldwelli. NCBI lineage: Eukaryota > Metazoa > Chordata > Actinopteri > Cypriniformes > Cyprinidae > Spinibarbus > Spinibarbus caldwelli. Next base: position 23,109,035 of record CM077259.1, on the reverse strand, counting down.
TGCCTATTGAATTTTACTCTCTTTCAATTACACAGGAGTACTTCAAAAGACTAATTGTAAGACTATGTGTGTGTGCTCTGGAGAACGCCCATCCTTTAGACTCTGATCTGTTGCCTTATTGATTTACTGTTGCCTGACAAAATGTTGTGAAAGTACAAAGGTTTTTGGGGAAAACTAAGTTGATGCTAATTCATCAGATACATTTTTAAATTAGCATAGTCCCTGACAGACTTGTTTAATTTGTGCGTCATCTTTTTGTAAGACTAAGACAAATTATACTGTCAACACATTTTAGACCGCATTGAAAGGCATCGCAGGCAGACTCAGTATGCAAAGTCTGTTCCAATTGGTTGGCATCAATGTGTCTCCTTTGCAAGGAAGGTTATCCCAGAATGCCATGTCACATGTTCAGTGAAAAATAAATAAATCCAAGATGGTGGACAAAGCTGAAGAAAAGTTCATTCAATACTGAAAAGAATTGCTGAAAAAAAAAAGATTAAATTAAAAATTTAGCCTATTATTTGTCCAATATATAAGCTGATTCATGAGCTTAGTGACATGATACAATTCTACAGTCTACTACTACAAGCAACAGAATAGAAATTGTTCACTTAAGAGATTTTGTTTTGGTTAGAATGCTGTCTTAGAAGGTAGCTACGTAGACTTGTATATTATTTAAATATATTTGTAATTGCACATTTGCAATGATTAAGCTGCAATTTAGTGCATGTAAAATGTGTTAACTTTAAATGTAATATCAAATATCACTTTACACTTAAAATTACAGTCAAGTACTTTACATGTGCTTTAGTCTGTTAGTCAACAAAATAATTCAAAATAATAAAAATAAAAGATTATTTAAATATACTTTAAAGTACTTTTTAACTTAAGTGTGTTAAGAAACAGTCATGAAAGTATACTCTCTTTAAGTGGTCTTTTAATACACATATATTATCTTCAAGTACACTTTTGAACCACAGATTTGAACTACACTACACTCTTAAAAAATAAAGGTTCCATAAAGCGGTTTTCGCATTGATGCCATAGAAGGACCATTTTCGGTTCCCTAAAGAACCTTTCAGTGAACATTTCTTTTTTCTATAATATTTTAATAGTCTGCAGAACCTTTTTTTCCATTATAAAGAACCTTTTGTGGAATGGAAAGGTTCCATGGATGTTAAAGGTTCTTCATGGAACCATCAATGCTGACAAAGAACCTTTATTTTTAAGATCGTATGTTTGCACATTCGGTACAATTAAGTGCACTTCTTTTTCACAAGGGTTATTTTTTTCGGTATGGATATCTGCTGTGCTGACTAAGCTCAGTTCTGATGACAAAGAGACATTTCTCCATATACCCGTGTGCGCATCACAAATCATTTTTAGCAGAGGGTGTGTGCTGAGTAAAGGTTCATGGCTCTTGTCGTACTTTATGACTGTGATTTACTCAAGCAGTTAGCAAACACAAGGCCACACTTTTGGGGCAAAAAGGACAAGAGCTTATGATAGATAATGTTGTCTGACATGTTCAAGTCAGTGTGTGAATGACCACTTTAATTATCAGCGCATTTGCTAAAGCAAGCATTGGTCTTATTATTTCTAATACTTAAAGCCAAGGTCAGATTTAAAGTCAAATCCAAACCTAGGTATGAACTCATCCCACACCATTTGCGCCACGGACACAAACAACTGCGAGACCTGTTGAGACGAAGTATGCTATTATTTTTTTATGATCTTGGAAATATATAGGGTCCAGAATATCATGGGTCTCGAACTACCAGCAGCCCACTTGCAAGATTTCAAGAGAGCATCAAATGTAAATAGTTTATCCTTAAATCTGTAAATCAATTTTGTCTGCATTTCGGTTTGACCAAATGTTATCCCATACTTCTCTTTAAGGAATAGTTCACCCAGAAATTGAAATTCTGTCCTCATTTACTTAACCTCATGTTGTACCCAATGGCTTTCTTTTTTCTGTGAAACACAAAAGAAGATACAGCATTTGTTCAAAATTCTTTTGTTTTGTTTAGTCTACTTATGTGTTTAGTCTACTTATGTGTTCTACTTTCCAAGCTGAATGTGTGACCGGTATCTGCTCCAGAGGATGCACAGAGGAACAGGAGGAAAACTGCCAGAGCCCTCCAAAATAACCTCCAGCAGGATACTGCTGACAACATGACTCCATGAGGGTGGCAAGAGGGCCTGACGTCCTGTAGTGGGACCTGTGCTCACAGCCCAGCACCATGCAGCTGGATTGCCATTTGCCAGAAAACACAAGAATTGGCAGGTCTAGCACTGGATGGTTCTCTTCACGGATGAGAGCAGGTTTACACTGAGCACATGTTTTAGATGTGAAAGAGTCTGGAGATGCTGTGGGGAACATCATGCTGCCTGCAGTATCATCCAGCATGACCAGTTTAGGATTGTGTCTCTGATGGTCTGGGAAGGATTATCTTGGATGTTCACACAGACCTCCATGTGCTAGCCAACAGACTTCTGGATGATGAAGGCATTAATGCTATTGACTGGCTCTCACTTTCCCCAGACCTGAATCCAATTGAGAACCTCTGGGATGTGCAACACCTCCTTTTTCCTTTATTTTTTTAAAGATGTTACTCTGAGGGGGTTCTACAGAAATTTGATCGGTACTGAAAAAATAAAACCACTTCTCCAAACAAATATTCTCTTTTCCTATTTTATTCCCCACAAGTGCTTAATTATATAATTACCCCAGAAATAAAGAAAGAATATGCACAAACAACAGTCTTATCTCTGTGTAAATGAGTCAAAGTCATAAATGAAACTTTATCAGTGTCCAGACTTTAGATGACTGAAGTGATGATGGTGATGAAATGAGTATGAATCCACAAAGTTATTTGAGAATGATGCAATGATACAATCCAATAATCCAAAGAGTGAGAAGTGAAGATAGTCAATGGTGTTCAGTGACTCGGTAACCTTTACGCCTCGTTGTTTCAAGCCACGCGCCGTAGCCTCCCTACCACGTGCGGATATACAGGTTCGTTAATCATTCCAATATCTCACATAGTCCAATAGTGATACACATGAACTGATGTACTAGGTGAAAAAGTCCTTTCTACGAAAGAAAGTGAAATGGCTAACATCAGTCATTAAACATACAAATACACCAAGTCATGATAAAGGTCAGCCAATACTCACGTTTGAGCGTAAACTCTACAAGTTCTCAATATAGGACTTAAAATGAGTAGGCCGGTAGCATTAGTTCAACTACCAGTTTTCCCTCTACCAAACAAACTAACTTGCTCGTTGGTGACCAGGCTTATCTCCGGTACCCACTATGCACTAGCGCCCTCAAGCGGTCCTAGTGGTATTACCTTCAAACAGATACCTCTTAAGCAAATCAGTGAGAAATACAATAATAAACAAACCAAGTAACGTTTAGACTGTTACATACCCCTCCTTCTGGTCTTAAAAATTTTTCCCATGGAAAATTTTTAAATTCTGGGTATGGTAAGTATCTATCTGAATCGGATCGGATAACATAGTTACCCTGTAGTTTACGGGTCCTAGCTTTTTCACAATCTTAGCTGGGCCCTTCCATTTTGGAGAAATTTTAGCCATAAAGGCATCATCTGCTCGAGAGAGAGGATGAGTTTTAACCCAAACTAAATCTCCTTCATTGAAGTTCTGAGCTCTTCTTTTAAAGTCATAGTACTTTCTTTGTTTAGTCTGCGCCCTTTCTACATTTTCCTTTACTGACTCATACAGACTTTTCTGGCGCTCAAGAGTACTATAGGCTGGTTGGTCAGGGTCTGGGGGATTCTGCAAGGCTCTCTGCAGAGGTCCTTTCAGCTGTCGGCCTAGAGCTATCTCTGCTGGAGAATAACCTATGCTTTCGTGCCATGCAGTATTTAGAGCAAATCTGAACTCATAAATCCACTGATCCCACGTACGGTGATTCTGATCAACATACGTGGCAATCATCATCTTTAGGTTCCGATTGTCTCTTTCAGTGAGGTTAGACTGAGGATGGTATGCTGTGGTGAGTTTTTGTGTTACGTGCCATTGCTTGCAGACTTGGTCAAGGAGGTTGGAGGTAAATTGTGTACCTCTGTCAGACACAATAAAAGCTGGAGTTCCCCACCTCGTGAAAATTTCTTCTATTAAAATTCGCACAATGGTAGCAGATTTGGCAGCCCTCATGGGAAATACTTCTACCCATTTTGAGAAGTAGTCCACTATAACCAGCAGATATTCATTCTGTCGGGTGCTTCGGGGAAATGGTCCCATTATGTCCATTCCAAGCATATAACCAGGCTCGACTATGGGTACACTTTGTAGACTGCCTGCAGGTTTCAAGTTAGTTGGCTTACATTGTTGACATTTCTCACACGTTTTACAGTGCTGCCATACATCTGTGCGAATTGAGGGCCAATAAGCAAACTCTAAGAGTCTCATCAGTGTTTTAAATTTACCCAGGTGACCACTCAGGGGATTGTCATGTGCATAAGTTAAAATTGCTTCCTTAAACTTTTCAGGAATGACAATTTGAAGTCTCTGGCCTTCTTTGGAGTCTGGTACACTCCTAAATAAAACCTCGTTTTTGAAAACATAGTGCGTTCTCTTAATGTCTGTGGTTTTCTGGTTCTCTGCTTTAACCATCCATTCTTGGCACTCTGGGTCTAGTTTCTGTTCTGCTGCGATTTGTGACAAATCCACTGGCAGATCATAAGTGACAGAATTAAAACCACTCTTAGCTGGTGTGTGCAACAACACAGCTGGTGACTCAACTGCATACCTTCTGGACAATACGTCAGGCACTACATTACATTGCCCTCTTCTGTATCGTACAACAAAATGATATCCCTGCAGCCTTATAGTCCATCTTTCCAGTCTAGATGAAGGTTTGGGATGCTGGAATAGCCAGACTAGGGATGCATGATCAGTGATCACTTCAAATGCTCTGCCCTCTAGGTAATGGTGCCACTTCTCTACAGCCCATACCACTGCGAGACACTCCTTTTCCGATGCTGAATAAGATCTCTCGGCACCTCTGAGCAAACGAGATGCGTAGGCAATTACTCTCTCTTGGCCATCCACCTCCTGTGTTAAAACAGCTCCCAAGCCCACATCACTCGCATCAGTCTGTACCTTAAAAGAAGATTCGAAGTTCGGTGTGTTTAAAACAGGTGCCCTAGTAAGTTCGTCTTTGACGAGATCAAACGAACGTTGGCACTCATCAGTCCACTTCCACTTCGCTTCTTTCTTCTTCAGTGCGTGCAATGGTGCTGTTTTACTAGAAAAATCAGGGATAAAACGATGGTACCAAACTGCTAGACCCAGAAACCGCTGTACCTCTTTTAAGGTCTTGGGAGTAGGAAACGTCTTGATTGCAGCCACCTTGTCTGCATTCATCTTGACTCCGTCTGCTGTGATAGTGTGTCCTAGGTAGTCAAGTGAAGAGCAGATGAACTTACATTTCTTAAGGTTAAGCGTGAGACCAGCCTTGTGCAAACTCAGGAATACTTGCTTGAGATGGTGCAGATGAGACTGGATGTCGGGAGAGTATACAATGATGTCATCGATATAGACCATGCAACACTTGCTCTTATGTTCTCTTAAGACCTGTTCCATCAGCCGTTGGAATGATGCTGCTGCGTTTTTAAGGCCAAAAGGAAGACATAAGAATTCATATAGTCCTGAAGCAGTAACGAAAGCTGTCTTTTGTACACTTCCCGGATCCATTTCAACTTGCCAGTATCCGCTCTTTAAGTCCAACGTGCTAAACACCTTGGCTCCTTGGAGAGAATCCAGAATGTCTTTGATTTGAGGCATCGGGTATGCGTCGAGGTGAGTCTTTGCATTTAGACCACGGTAATCAATACATAACCTAGATCCTCCATCTTTTTTGTCTACGACTACCACAGGTGAGGCCCACGGAGATGTAGAAGGTTTGATGATCTTTAATTGAAGCAACTCCTTAACTTGCTCTTCAATAAAATCATTCTTAACTTTAGAAACTCTGTACGGTCTCTTTCTTAAAGGAAGTTCATCAGTAGTTTTAATCTCGTGCTTGATTAAACTTGTACGTCCTAGATTTGTGGTACATACAGAAGGCCAATCATCCAAGAGAACTTTCAACTGACTCTTTACCTTGTCTGCAGCATGTGAATTTTCCACAACTTGGTCAATCAGTTTTGACTTCTCCTTATCCTTATCGTGAAATACCTCGACTTCTCCTTGTGCAGCATAAAAGCGTACAGCGGGGTGCTCGTGCATTCTATTAAAACACATGGGATGACTAGAGTTTGCATCAGCCAGGGATATACGTGAAACGTTAAAATCGATGGTGACTTTGGCTTCTCTAAGGAAATCCAATCCTAAGATGATAGGGACTGCCAAATCCTCGTCGTCCATCACATGGAATGTGATCTCATGTTTCGTTCCGTACATCTCACATTCCCAGAGTACCTTCCCCTGAGTTTTTTTATTCTGACCATTGGCAAGCATGAACGTCTGAGCGCTTCTGGTCAAATGCTCATCCTTCCCTTTTAGTCTCTGCCATACTTTCTGCTGCATCAAAGAAAAAGCATTGAAGAATGAGTGATTTAAAACAACGGGTGCTTGCAGTACACTATTACACTGAGAGTTAGAAGTGGGATCAATAAGCATCAGGCGATTAGGTTGACTTTTTCCACCAGAAGAATTCTTCTTCTGTTCCTCACCTTTCTCTTGACTCCATCTTCTCTTACTCTCAGCCCAGTCCTTCTCGATTTGCGTGCCAAGACGAACCAGCTCATCAACAGTTTTTACCGTTCCCCTCAACAGTGAAGCCAACCGCGGATTGCAGTTTCTCAGCGTTGCCTGCACTAATTCGGCGTCAGACAACAGAGGGTTAATCTTTAGTGACATCGCTCTAAAGTTAAAAGCAAAGTCTCTCACACATTCGTTGACCCTCTGTCGGTAACTTGCCAACTTCTGTGCAGCAACTTCCTTGTGATCTTCATTCAAAAATGAGAATAGGAATTTCTCTTTGAATGAATCCCAGTCTCTAATACTCTGTTTCTCTGCCCTCCACCAGCTCTTAGCGGTTCCCTTAAGACTCACGGATAATGCTGCCAACAACTCTTCGTGGAGCAGAGGTCTCAATTCAATATACTCTTCAAAACGATCTATGAATTCAATGGGATCTTCTGAATTCAAATTACTAAAGGTAGGTAAATCCATTTTAACAGCAGGCAGGTGAGATGCTGAAGAAAGGTATGTTACTTGCCTCGTAGTGTCTTGTGGAATTGAAGTAATCTTAGAGGGTGTTTGAGATATCTTGTGAGAAGTTGTGGTGCTGGAATGAACAGGAGTTGACATGATCGGTTTGATAGCTTTGAACTGTTGCTCCAGCTGTTTATCACGCCGTTTCAAACAATCCACAATGCTCTTACTTAGTTCATCGATTCTGGCATAACATTGTTGCTGAACACGATCTAGCTCTCTTTGAAGACGATAATTCATTCTGTCTTCATAGGCTCTTAATTTTGTGCTCAATGTCTCTGTGGTAAGGAAGTCGCTGATTCTGTGCTCAAGATCAACAAGGTGCTCTTCAATACTACACATTCGTTGGGCACTTTCATCACTGCCGAATTGCAGCTCATCTTCTTGAAAATCAAGAGGTGGAGGAGGTAAGGGTAAGTCATCAGGATTATCAACTTGCTCAACTCTCTGATCTGGGGACACATCTCTGGCTTCTCTTTCTTCTTCTGAATCTAAGTACAACTCACTAAAAGTATCAATCAAATTTGTTACTGGGTCCCTACGATGAATGAAAGCTTCATCTGAATAATCAGCAATGGGCTCTCTCTCTTCCATAGCAGATGATTGTTTGTGAAGGGTTTTCAGTACCGTCAAAATTTATTTTTAAATACAAGGGATCCCACAAAAGTTCAAGCTGGTCCCTGTTCGGGCGCCATTCTGCAACACCTCCTTTTTCCTTTATTTTTTTAAAGATGTTACTCTGAGGGGGTTCTACAGAAATTTGATCGGTACTGAAAAAATAAAACCACTTCTCCAAACAAATATTCTCTTTTCCTATTTTATTCCCCACAAGTGCTTAATTATATAATTACCCCAGAAATAAAGAAAGAATATGCACAAACAACAGTCTTATCTCTGTGTAAATGAGTCAAAGTCATAAATGAAACTTTATCAGTGTCCAGACTTTAGATGACTGAAGTGATGATGGTGATGAAATGAGTATGAATCCACAAAGTTATTTGAGAATGATGCAATGATACAATCCAATAATCCAAAGAGTGAGAAGTGAAGATAGTTAATGGTGTTCAGTGACTCGGTAACCTTTACGTCTCGTTGTTTCAAGCCACGCGCCGTAGCCTCCCTACCACGTGCGGATATACAGGTTCGTTAATCATTCCAATATCTCACATAGTCCAATAGTGATACACATGAACTGATGTACTAGGTGAAAAAGTCCTTTCTACGAAAGAAAGTGAAATGGCTAACATCAGTCATTAAACATACAAATACACCAAGTCATGATAAAGGTCAGCCAATACTCACGTTTGAGCGTAAACTCTACGAGTTCTCAATATAGGACTTAAAATGAGTAGGCCGGTAGCATTAGTTCAACTACCAGTTTTCCCTCTACCAAACGAACTAACTTGCTCGTTGGTGACCAGGCTTATCTCCGGTACCCACTATGCACTAGCGCCCTCAAGCGGTCCTAGTGGTATTACCTTCAAACAGATACCTCTTAAGCAAATCAGTGAGAAATACAATAATAAACAAACCAAGTAACGTTTAGACTGTTACAGATGTTATATATTGGTGCATCCAAAGCTGCCAACAGACTGACCAGAAGCTCACTGATATCCAGGTCTGGCAGGAGATCCTCTGATACACAACATCCCAGGTGTTGTCAGGAGTGCATACAAGCTTGTGGGGGCCATTCACACGACTGGCTTACATTATGAGTTGCTTTGATGAAATTCACGCAAATTGAAAAAAAGCCTTTAATTTATTTCTACTTTTAACTATTTGTAATGACTTAAGCCCAGCACATTAAAGGCTTTTTATCTAACCCCGTGAGTGCCTTGGAAGTATTTCGTCTACATAATTTGATCTTTACCTCTACTATAATCAATGAGCACCAGGGGTTTTATAAAGACACCCGTGTAGCACTCTGCTTCTGTTTCCTGAGCCTTTAATTTTATTTATTTATTTTTTTCCCCAGGTGATTTTGAATCCAGCCCTCAGTGGGTTGATAATTTTGGTTTCCACTGACCATTGTCACATCATTTTTTTCTCAACAATTTACACAATGTATATAAGTAAAGATTTGTTCATTGAGATTCAATGTGTGATTTAAGTGTTCCCTTTTTTTTTTTTTTGAGCAGTGTATTTTAAATGTACTAAATTGCAACTTTGTTACAAATGTGTAATTACAAATATATCTAAATACGGTTACACTTTATATTAAGGTATCCTTGTTACAGTGTAATTATACATTTAAGTATTGAGTAATATTAATTAACTACATGTTTTAACTATATGGTTAGGGTTAGGATTATGGTTACTTGCGTGCAATTATGCATAATTTATTGTTATAATAATAGTAAGTACATGTAACATGTAACAAGGACACCTTAAAATGAAGTGTTACCTTAAATATAGTGTATACAAGTTTCAATAGAAATTATATTAAAATCTATTTTAATTTACCAAATTTGCTTGACAGTACATTCAGCAGTACAGTTTAACCATATTTCAAAGACAGTAAGTTTAAAGAATTACATAGAAAGATGTACTTAAGTCTTACTGAAGTATATCAGAACAGCATGTTGAAGTTTAACTAATTGCATTTAATATGAATTTAAACTATAATACATTTTCACATACACACATGGAATACATATTCTTTTAATTGTAAATGATTCCCAGTTAAGTGCATGAAAACTCTAGGTTTTGACATTAATGTTTGAGATTTGTGTTACCATAAGTGATGAAGTCTGTGTGTGTGTGTGTGTGTGTGTGTGTGTGTGTGTGTGTGTGTGTGTGTGTGCGTGTGCGCATTGATAAATATTTTGATTTGATAGCAAATAAATGCTCAAATTTAGGTGTGTTCATCATACAAAGTGATTGTGCTGCTTCAGAAGTTTTAGAATTTACCAGTTGAGTAATTTGGATTAATTTCACTCTACCTTTATATCCTTTTGGAGCTTGAAAGTTGCATACTGTAATATGGACAAAAAGTTCATCACAAAAGTTATATCATCTGATTTACCATTGATGTTACATTTTTTCTTCACACAACATCTGATGCTTCACATTAACATAATAAGCAATAACATAATCCTGTTACTCATCAGATGAATATGCATGATCAATATTATAGTATTTTCAATGTGGAGGCAGAGTTAGATTGCATAAACCTTGGTCTTACCAAAAACAAACTATATCACTTGGTTATAAGAAGAGAAATTGCTTTTGTGTCTCATCCTATTTGTTTTGGCCATTGCGGGTTGTAAAATCTGGTTTACTCTGAGGTCCCTCAGGAGAAGACATTTGGACAGGTTGTGTATGTGTGTTTCTGTTTGGGCGACACGTATGAATAGAATCTGTGAAACCACCTTGGCGGTGTAATTACAGAAATGCCAAATGAAAAATCTGTCCCAAACGGCTACACTAAAAGTCAGTGATGTATTTGAAATGTGCCATCTCCATTCAAATTAGGTGTAATCATCTGAAAAACACCATAAAAGTGGACTTGTGCACTATATTTCAAGTATTCTGAATAAACACAGTTTTAGGTGAGGAACAGACTGAAATTTGACAATGGAAGTGGAAGTGAAGGTAAAGATTACCAGTACATAATGACTTAAATTTCATTCTGTTCATCACACAAAGCTATTGTATAGCTATAGAAGAAGAAAGCTGTCTTAAGAACAGATTTAAAACATCAAAATGTGGGAAAGGATCTGATGTGTAATGGAAGATTACTCCAAAATCATGAAGTTGGTATTGAGAAATGATGATCACCCTTACATTTTAAAATGGATGTGGCTGTAGCAGACTATTTTTAAGACCTTAGAGGCTTTTAAGTTTAAAAGAAGAGATCAGAAATGTAACAAAGAGCCATTTAAACCCTTGAAAACAAATACTAAGACTAGGCTGAATTCTAGTGAATAGAAATCCACTGAAGATAGTCTCTTCCTAATTCCAGTCAGTATTATTATACTGTGTAATCTTGTGTCATATAACAATCAGTTAAGCAGTCAGTTAGTGATTGCATAAATTAATTGCACATTTATCATTTACATGGGCAAGGCCCTCATTTAAAACAATCGATCTAAATGAATTTCAGGTTATCTGAATGAATAATTGAAGTGTTTACCTTAAGGTGTCAGCCATAAGATTACATTGCCAGGAAACAAACCAAAGTGACGTTCATACCAGTTGCCTCCTTTGATAAGAGAATCCATTCCACAGCGTGCTGACAGTTTTCCTGGTCCTGTGATTGACAGTGCTCTCGAACCACAAATTATCTCTCCAACCAGCCCTGCAAGCCTGGGATAGATTGTTCTGTTACCTTTCACAAAAACAAGAGATGGAGCAGGGGCTTTTCTCAGAGGAATTGAGAAAATAAGATGAGAACTGAAGTATGAGATCAAGTATGTGTAAATGGCTCATTTTTTTTCTGAAGCAACGTTGTCCAGCAGCAACAGAGGCGGCATCTCTTTTGACTCCCTTGAGCTCATTGTTTTCTCATTGAGCTTCTAAAGTGTGACATGTATATGATCAGGGTAATACAGTACAGATAAAAAGTTCAGTAATTTTTCATTGCCTTTAAAATCGGCTGTGATTGGCTATTTATACAAAAAAAAAAAAAAAAAAAAGAAGAAAAAAAAAGTGACACATGAAAATGAATTACCGTGTTATTTTTTCAAGCAATGTAAAACTGTTTAAAAACACATAAACTTGGTAAGACTTTGATGTGACTTGCTATTAATAAACAATATTGATTATGATAATAATTAAAGATATATATTATCATGTTGAGAGTGAAAATGCTGTTTCTAAGTTTTTAACCTGCAAACCATATGAAAATTGAATGGAACTGGAACATGACCAGACTAATATTTTTGTTCCACCTATTAATTTATTTTTAAATACATTAAAAATTTAGCTTAATCATACAATAATAATAAAAAAAAAGTCTCATTAAAAGTTTTATTGAGAAGATAATATTCTTGAAACTATGTTATTACTTATTAGTATAATTTATTATTATTATTATTATTATTATTATTATTATTTCTTAAAAAAGAAAAAGAAAGTAAAGTAAAGTAAAGTAAAGTAAAGAAAAAATAACAATAATTGAAAAAACTCTGACTGTATTCAGGGTGTATGGAGAGCATGCTATTGATTTTAACTTCAATCCATGCTGCATATTAGCACAGTATTTTGCAAAAATTGCAAATACTCTAATGTGTGATCTAATGTTGTGGAAATTTTGACAGCAAGTCTTTCTAGTTCAGGAATAGTCACTGTAAATTTCAGTGAATATACCTGTATGTTGATCTGAAAGACTTCAAGTGTAATAGTAGATTATATCTTTAACTTCTGATTATATCTTTAACTCTTGATACATTACTGTAGCAAAGAGAACATTGTCATTTGCTACTTGAATGTCTTTGATATTCAATTATTCATGCTTTGTAAAAAACGCCAGGGCGCATCAGGCATATGTATGATATTGATGATTTAAATAAGAAATCAAAGTGCATGCAATAATATGATCTGATTGAAGAGGGATCGCAATTATAAATAATTGCTGGTCTGAAGACAACGTGGGTGGATGCATTCAAAGGATCATGAAATACAATCAGTCACAGCATAATGTGTCATGTGTTGCCAGAGCCTGGAATGGCCATTGTGAAAACAGGAGGGGAAAATGGAATAAGATGCACATCATAAGCTTAGAAAAACGAATGCTTGAGTCTGATCTGTGGAGTCTATGGTTTAAAGATGTTTCACTTAGTATTTTATTTTGTAGTCATGATCTGCATATAAATACTAAGGCTTTTCACACTTGAAATAGTTTACCCTGGATCATTCATTTTATTTTTTACATTTCACATTGCTCTTAATTTACCCATTTTTAACAATTTATCCTGGGTATTAATAAGCTGACATTTCACACTGTATGTTCCTGACCCCCAGGGTTAACATTCTTATTTGCATATTTGCTGTCAGTGTCATTGACTGGACAAACGCAGCACGCAACCTGTTTACATAAAGGCTCTGGCATCCTCATATTATCAAATGCCACCTGTACTATCAAGTTTTTCCTGAATGGACTTTTTGTACTAAAGTTCACAATGAAACAGCCTCATCTCTCCAGTTCACATGTTTTCCATCACGATTTGACATTTTTCCCCCACAAACACTGAAACAACTGGTTAAACAATATGCTGTGTTTCATGACTACACTAAAAGTGTGAAACATACCTTTATCCAGGGTTAAAAATGGGGTTTAAAATTGGTTTTGTTTGTTTGTTTTTTACCAAGATGTAGGTTACTTTTTTGCTTCAGTACAGTAAATAAGATTTCTACCTGAAACCATAGTCCTTACTGATTCATAAAATGCAAGTCAGTGGCTGCCCATTTTTGAGAATTCAAAAAGCATATCAACGAATTATACCGTTTTAGGGTACATTATTATTAGTAGTAGTAGTAGTAGTAGTAGTATTGTATTAAATGACTTTGACAAAGAAAGCCCCTGAAATATTCTGTAACCCTGAAATAGGCCTAGTCTTCAATATGTTATGTGAAACAAGATGGGCTACTTTCATCAAAGCATAAACCTGTCATAGACTTCACTGTGACCATAAAACGCTTTGCCAGTTTTATTAGATTTTCTTTCACTCGTAATTTAAGAAGACCAGTCATAGTGGCAGGAAAAACAGAGCACCTCATAACTTGCCTTTATTACATCGATCTGTTCGGATCATGTTTGATAAAGATGATATTATGCACTTTTTCTTGATTTAGTAAAATAATAACAACATTTTCTCTATGAAAAATCTGTCCAAGAATAGAACTGAAATAGCTGACAAGGAGTGGTGATCAAAAGTTGTTTCATATTCATTACTCAGTAACACTTTAGGTTAGGGAACACTGTTTTTTTATTTATTTATTTATTTTTTTTACCCAATAAACACCTAATTACTGCTTATTGATAGTAAGATCATTGTTGGAGTTTTAAGAAAGAAAGAAAGAAAGAAAGAAAGAAAGAAAGAAAGAAAGAAAGAAAGAAAGAAAGAAAGAAAATAACACTTTTATTCAGCAAGGATGCATTAAATTGATCAGATGTGTCATTAAAGACATTCACGTCACAAAAGTTTTCTATTTCAACTAAATGCGTATTTTGAACTTTTTATTCATCAAATAATCCTAAAAGAATTTGTTCACAACCGTTTTAAACATTAATAATAATCAGAATTGTTTATTGAGCAGCAAATCAACATATTAGAATGATTTCTGAAGGATCATGTGACACTGAAGACTGGAGTAATGATGCTGAAAATTCAGCTTTGCCAAGTCCGGAATAAATTAAATTAATTAATTCATTCATTCATTCATTTTGCTGTATTTTTGGATCAAATAAATACAGCCTTGGTGAAGAGAAGAAAATTTGGTCCCACTTTATATTAAGTGGCCTTAACTAATGTGTACATACATTTAAATTAATAATTTGATACAATGCACTTTTTGTGTACATGCATGTTTTTACATTGTTCTTATATTAAAAAAAAAATACATGCATGTAATTACATATGTAATTAATTTCCGTAATTACATTTATAACTACACTGTTGACCCTTAATCTTAACCCACCCATAAAACTACCCATACCACCAAACCTGTCCTAACCTTACCCGCATCCCACCTTAATAGCTGCACAAGTGTTTTCAAAACAGTATGAACACAATAAGTACATTGGGTGTTTTTTTTTTATTTAATTTTATTATTTATTTATTTATTTGTTTACATAGTACATAGTAGTTAAGGCCATGTAATATAAAATGGGACCGAACATTCTTTAAAAAACATGAAAAAAATCTTACCAATCTAAAACTTTAGAAAAGTGGTGTATATAAACAAATGATCAAATATGAATGAATTCATTCATTCATTCGTCTGTTTGTTTGTTAAAAAAAAAAAAAAAACAAAAAAAAAAAAACCCTTTTTTAAGTGGAATTGGAATCGTAACCAAAACCAAATTCCTTGTTATTCCCATTTCTATTATCGACTCGTCAAGTCAAGTCAAGTCACCTTTATTTATATAGCGCTTTTAACAATACAGATTGTGTCAAAGCACTTAACAGCATTAAATTGGAGGATAGAGTGTCAGTAATGTATAATGATAAGATTAAACACTCAATATGAATACTTCATGCCTCTTCAAAACAGCGGCTCATTCTCCACTGGGAATCAGTAAGCTATTACACATCCACTATAAATTTTAATCTTTACGGCTCCCAAACCCAGTATTCTCTGAAGAATTTCTGAATGTCAAGGGAAGCAAAACCACCTCCTCTACTCCATTTCATGAGTTAAATATCATCTTTTATTTAAAGAGAGAAGATGAGGTGACACTGTTTTATTTGCACCTACACTGCCTGATAAAGGAGCAAGTTAAATTTAATAATAATATATATATTTTTAATTAATTTTTTTTTTTTCCCCGGGGAAATAATGATAGCTTTTAGTGAAGCCACTGTCTTATAAACCCTGTCTTCTCTTACAGTCCCATTTGGTGCAACATATGTACAAAATCACAAACCATGAAGCAACAGCTGTGTTTTTTTAGTACATAAATCATATCATCACATAAAATCATTTTGCATAATTTTATCACTCATTACCATACTTAAACTGATGCTTAGTTTTTGGGTGAACTATTTCTTTAAGCATAAAACATAAAAAAAATAAAATGAATTGTAAAAAATGACCAACAGGTACAAGGGATTAGGGAAAATGAAGGGGAAAGCGCTAAGTGCAGCAGCAATGACCATGGCATTTGAAAGGGGCTCTATGATGTCACTTCCTCACCATGGGCTGTTATGCTTCTGCATGTTTGCATTTTGATTTTTTCCATATTTTGTCATCCCTCTAGGCTGCATTAGTCACTTCATAGAGCGCCCTACACTGGTGCCGAATCTTACATAATACCCCCTAAACTGACAAACAGACACACGCATGCAAACACACCCTGCAATCAGGCTACAGACACATTTGCTGGGAGCCACAGAGGCAAACTAATGGAACCATGCCTCGGGTTTCATTCTCCACACACCTGCTGTCATCCTCTTTCCGTCCTCAAATTCTCTATCTCACCCCATTTCCCCTGTTCCCTTCATCTCACATGTGTGAGTTGAGATTATGCTAATGATTACAGCTAAGCCAACCTATTTTCTGTGTCCAAACACCCAAATCTCCCAAAATGAAGGAAACAGTTTACTGGAGCTCTTTATTCAAAAAGTCAGTCATATATATGACCACAATAAAAAAGGAAAAGATTTTAAAAGGAAACAAAGCATCTAGTTGAAGACACGTGAAAAGTTTGCTCTTTTTCCATGTCCATTCATTTTTCATACCATTTTCAACAACAACAACAACAAAAAATCAGTTTAATGACTGTAAAACTGTCATGTGGTGTAACCATCAAGTGAACCGTAATAACATTGAAACATTTTATCCACTGATGGTGAGTCAAAGTTGAGAAACCACATGCAGTTTATTTCACCAGTTACAAAAAAATAAATAAAAATACACGCGCACACACACACACACACACAAAAGTAATCAAGACAATGAACCAGTCAGAACAAAACAAATGAAACAGAGGGAGCACTTCACAAAACAGGAAATATGACTATGACAAACTTCAAAATAAAATACATGGAAACATGAACATTAACATGAACCCTGACAAAAGACAATAAGGGCCAGATTTACTAACAGCTCGCGCCAGTGCAAACTAGAGGTCTTCACGGGTCCACTTGGATCCGAAAACCCGAGACCCGAGTAGGTTCGGGTCCAAAACTTCTACGAGTGCCTCGGACACGGGTCGGGTTCGGTATTAGCAGCCTCGGGTCTCAGGTAATTAAAATAAATGTGCTTTTCCCAAATGGACCCAAATTCTTTTAACCTTTCCCGGATGCGTAGCCTACTTGTGCGTTCCTGTTAAGTTTATTTTTGAGAAATGCATGTAAAAAAGGAACATACGTTTTTAACCTCAGAAATCCATCTTAGATATGAGATCCCTCAGGAAATCCACTCACTTCATCACGCTGCGTGTCAATGCAAGGCTTTTCTTTTTTGTGTGCAGAAGCCCTTCACCGGAGATGAGGTAAATAACATTGGAGACAAAACTAACAAATCCATGATTTATAAACCTATCGATTTAATTTTTATAAAACTATCATGTTTATATTTCAAATCCACTGGTTACAATTGAAAGCCAAACTTAGAAATAACATGCATCCATCAGGCCGGCAAAAATATAAAGTAATAGGCTAATAAGTAAATAAACTGAATGAAATAAACTGAATGCTCAGAGGGGGTCTCGCCCGGAGAGTAATTCAATGTAGAACCGCCACTGGTCACGCAATACCAGGTCTATCAAAACTTCTTGCAAACCTTAATTTTTTGGCCTCAGGTTCTTTTCAACGTACGTTAGCTTCTTTATTCCTTATTTGCGACTACGCTAATTTGCGCTGCGCTTGGTATATTGTGTTGTTCGATATGTAAATGAAATGTTGCGTCTGTATTCTTTAATTTGTATATTGTTAGTAAATCACCCGCAGAAATTTCCACGCCCATCGCCGTTGTTTTGGAATTGCGCTCTCGCGCTAATTTGCCCTGTTTAGTAAAACTGATCCTTTATAAATAAGTAAAGTGAATTTTAATTCAGAAATTTACGTCACCATAGAGGTATAGTCAGTGAATGCATTAGAATGGTATATTTTATTGTTTTAATTATATAAATTAACCGGTTTGCGCCCCCCCCCCCCCCCCCCCCCCCCACCAAAAAAAAAAAAACATAATTTTTTTTTAAAAAATCATATACACTTCAGTATGAAGATTTCTTCAGTCGTCAAACAAAGCTACATATAGATGCATTACTTGACTTTTTTGAAAGTTGTAATTTCTCTTCAGTTACTTTTTCAGCATTATTTACTTGATCTAAAAATCCTTTTTATACAATGCACACATCATATTTTACCCAAGTTGCTCTTCGTTTGTGCCTCACTGCATCAGGTGTTGACAGTCACAGCAACCCGTGCCAAAACATGCCGCACACCTGGCAGGCGGATGTGACTCGGACTCTCACACCAAAGCGATGAGTCACCACCGTGCCAGCGGCAGTCTCCCGGACAACCGGGTCCCATTCGAAAACATCTATCCCTTCGGTCTGTCAGAATCTGAACTCAGCCTCTGGTTTAAGGGTTTCCAAAAAAAGAACTGCCACGTTTTTTCTTTTTTTCTTTTCTCAATGTTCTGAACCTCTGGTGAGGCTCCATGTGTAACAAGCCTCCACTATCACTCATTTGAAAAAGCAGTTCCACCACTAAAATTCTTGACTACGTGCTCTACTCCACAAGTACAGCTGTATGGCTGGACACTTAATGAAGTGGATATACTAGGTTCAAATTTTCCAGCGTTTCTAAATATTTAATGACGCCATTATGTAATAATCTAATATAATAAGTCTTTATTCCAAAGCCATACTTTAAAAGAATATTCCTCATTCAATACAAATAATGTAATGTTGCATACTTATGTAAAGTCACTGGAGTTTAAAAGCCCGGAAAACACTAGAGAAATTATTTTAACACTATTTAAGTTTTTATTTCATTTTATTTCTAGAATGATTTTAATTACATATTTTAATTTTATTGCATATTCTGCAAACATAAATTTAAATAATAATAATAATAATAATAATAATTCAATTCAAGTTTATTTGTATAGCGCTTTTCATGATACAAATCGTTGCAAAGCGCTGTACAGAAAAGTATGTTTCTACAATATATTTAGTAGTAGCTTATCATTGGTGACTATGTCAGTTAATGTACATATGGCAGAAATGTATGGAAAAATCAATTAAAGACGTAATCAAACAGACGATGAACACTATTAACAGCAATTATTATATGTTGAAATCAAACTTATAGCAAGATTTGGTAGTTCTGTATGTTGTTTCAGGGTTGGCATTGTCTGAGGTCCTCTGAGGGGTTGGCATCATCTCTTCTCAGGTGTTCTGGATCCAGATTGAAGCTCGTGTAAATCCTAGTTACCACGGGATGTCAATACCGTGGCAGAAACAGAGAAACAAATAGAGACATAATTAGCGTAACTGCTGTTCCAAACAAGCAAAATTGATTTGTTTAACCCAAGCTAAATAATAATAATGTGCATTTGATCAGATATAACTGCAGTACAAGATTATGAGATGCATTATTTGAAAGCTTGGCCAAAGAGACGTGTCTTTAATCTAGATTTAAACAGAGAGAGTGTGTCTGAACCCCGAACGTTATCAGGAAGTCTATTCCAGAGTTTGGGAGCCAAATGCGAAAAAGCTCTACCTCCTTCAGTGGACTTTGCTATCCTAGGTTCTACCAAAAGTCCAGAGTTTTGCGACCTTAAGGAGTGTGATGGATTGTAGCGTGGTAGAAGACTAGTTAGATACGCAGGAGCTAAACCATTAAGTGCCTTATAGGTAAGTAATAATATTTTGTAACTGATACGGAACTTAATAGGTAGCCAGTGCAGAGACTGTAAAATTGGGGTAATATGATCATGTTTTCTTGATCTGGTAAAGACTCTAGCCGCTGCATTTTGGACTACCTGTAGCTTGTTTATTGAAGATGCAGGACAACCAGCTAACAGTGCATTACAATAGTCCAGTCTAGAGGTCATGAATGAATGAACTAGCTTTTTTGCATCAGAAACAGGTAACGTTTCGTAGCTTGGCAATGTTTCTAAGATGGAAGAATGCTGTTTTTGTAACATGGGAAATATGATTTTCAAAAGACAATTTGCTGTCTAATATGACACCCAGATTTTTGACTGTAGAGGAAGTAACAGTACATCCGTCTAGTTGCAAATTGTAATCCAAGAGATTCTGTGTACTGTGTTTTGGTCCAATAAGTAATATCTCTGTCTTATCTGAATTTAATAGGAGAAAATTATTGGTCATCCAATCTTTTACATTTTTAACACACTCTGTTAGCTTAGATAATTTAGAAGTTTCATCTGGCCTGGTTGAAATATATAGTTGAGTATCATCAGCATAACAGTGGAAACTAATCCCGTATTCTCTAATAATATTACCAAGGGGCAACATGTATATTGAAAATAGCAGAGGACCTAGGACAGATCCTTGTGGTACTCCATACTTTACTGGTGACAATTCAGATGACTCCCCATTTAAATAAAGAGTGGTAGCGATCGGACAGGTACGATCTAAACCATCTTAAAGCCTGCCCTTGAATACCCACGTAGTTTTGTAATCGATCTATGACAATGTCATGATCTATGGTGTCGAACGCAGCACTTAGATCAAGTAAAACTAGCAATGAGATGCAGCCTTGGTCTGACGCAAGAAGCAAGTCATTTGTAATTTTAACAAGTGCGGTTTCTGTGCTATGATGAAATTCTTCATAGAGATCATTTTTTTTGCAGGAAGGAGCACAATTGAGCAGACACAACTTTTTTCTAGAATTTTAGACATAAACGGAAGATTTGAAATGGGTCTGTAATTTGCCAGTTCACTAGGATCTAGTTGTGGTTTCTTAATAAGAGGCTTAATAACCGCCAGCTTGAAGTTGATTTGGGACGTGACCTAAAGATAACGACAAGTTAATAATATTGAGAAGCGTTTCTTCTGCTACAGGTAACAACTCTTTCAGTAATTTAGTGGGTACAGGATCTAATAAACATGTTGTTGGTTTAGATGCAGTGATAAATTTATTTAGCTCTTCTTGTCCTATAATTATAAAGCACTGCATTTTTACTTTGGGTACGATGAATGAAGCTGAAGTATTAGATGCTGTAGAATCTACATTTGTTATTGTATTTCTGATGTTATCTATTTTGTCTGCGAAGAAATTCATAAAGTAATCACTACTAAACTGTCAGGGAATATTTAGATTGGGTGACGTCTGGTTATTTGTTAATCTAGTTACTGTGCTAAATAAAAACCTTGGATTGTTTTGGTTATTTTCTATGAGTTTGCGGATATGCTCGGCCCTGGCAGCTTTTAGAGCCTGTCTCTAACTGGACATACAGTTTTTCCATGCAATTCTAAAAACTCAATTCTAAAAATTTAGTTTTTCTCCATTTGCGCTCAAGTTTACGAGTTTCTTGAGAGAATGGGTATTATTGTTGTACCATGGCGCAGTACATTTTTCTTTAACTTTTTTTCAATTTGATGTGCGCAACAGCTTCTAATGTATTAGAGAAGATAGTGCCCATGTTACCAGTCATTTCGTCTATCTCATGTGTATTTATGGGTACACAGAGCAGTTGAGATAAATCAGGCAGGTTATTTCTGAATCTATCTTTAGTGGTTGGAATAATAGTTCTTCCTGGACGGTAACGCGGAGCCATATAGTTAATATCAGTAATACGCAGCATGCACGATACAAGAAAATGGTCAGTAACATTATCACTTTGAAGTACGATATCTATATCAGTAAGATCGATTCCATGCGATATAATTAAATCTAGTGTATGATAAAAAGGATGAGTGGGCCTGGTGACATTTTGCTTGACTCTAACAGAGTTTATTAGGTCAGTAAACGCAAGTCCTAGTTCATCATTTGTATTATCAACGTGAATGTTAAAATCTCAGACAATTAGTGCTTTATCAACAGTAACCAATAGGTCTGAGAGGAAATCTGTAAATTCTCTTAGGAAATCTGTATACGGCCCTGGCAGTCTATACACAGTAGCCAGAGCAAGAGATAGGAGAGATTTCTTTTGCATATCTGACAGTGTAACATTAAGCAGAAGTATTTTGAATGAGTTAAACCTGTATCCTGTTTTCTGAGTAACATTGAGATTATCACTATATATTGTTGCAACACCGCCGCCACGGCCAGTCTGACGGGGCTCATGCTTATAACAGTAGCTTGGTGGAGTAGACTCATTTAGACCAATATAATCATTTGGTTTGAGCCAGGTTTCAGTCAAGCAGAGGAAATCAAAACTATTATCTGTGATCATTTCATTTACAATAACTGCTTTGGGTGCGAGTGATCTAATGTTTAGGAGCCCAAACTTTAAAAATTGTTTTTGTTCATTTATTTTGCATTTTTCTGGATTAATCACTATCAGATTATTTCTAGATCCTGCATATTTTGGCCTCACTGTTCGGGGAACAGACAGACAGTCTTTATAGATTGGACAGCACAAGTATTTCTATCATTTAAGTGGGTAGAACAAAAGTCATCATAGCAGTTATTTGAGAATTAGCTTACTAGTCATATGGAACGTAGCGTCCTGGAGATGTTGTCCGACAGCAGTTCTGCTCCGACTCTGCTGGGGTGCAGGCCATCAGCACGGAAAAGCCTAGGACACTCCCAGAAAAGATTCCAATTAGTAACAAAGAGCAGTTTCTGTTCTTTACACCATGACAATATCCACTCATTTAAAGCAAAAAGTCTACTGAATCTTTCGTGTCCTCGATGATACGTGGGAAGCGGTCCTGACACGATGATCGTCGTCGCAGGCGATGCACTGCGCACCGTCTCGATCAGGCTCCTGAAGTCCCTCTTCAGAGTCTCTGGGCAAATTCCAAACGGCTTTTTTGCTCCCTTCAAGAGCACTTCGGGAAGGGGACGCCATTTGTAGGGACGTTCCAAACGAAAGTGAGCAACTGAATCCCTTCACGAAGGGCCCTTCCAGAAGTCCGTTAGCGAAGGGAACATGCGATGGTCACTTCACGGAAGTGATTTCCATTTGTGATCATGTGATCTTCAGTTAGGAGATCTTGCGATGCATTTTAAAGCAAAGTTGGGGTTGATTTCGACTTCACATACAAACGTAAGTAGAATAGGCTGATTAAATTTGTCTTTATTTTAATGTGATACAAAATATTTTTTGTCAGTGATAGAAATATGATTTAATACGTTTGTGTAAGCAAGTTTAAGCACGTTTGTTTGAAAAAGTTTAATAGTAAATAAGACACAGTGAGACAATATTTAAATAAAATAATAATAATGAAAAGAAATATTTATTTGCAACAACTAATGGAGTGGTCAATGCTGCACGCACGCGCAACGTTGTCAAGGTAACGTTTGGTCAGTCATTCCCTTTGCCAAGGGAGTTCCAAACGCTTACGAGACAGTAATGCCCTACACCTTTAAAAGAACTCACTTCAAAGGGCTCTGCCCTTCAAAAGGAGTAGGGCATAGGGATACTCACTTCCGTTTGGAATTCGCCCTCTGTCTGCCGCAGCCTGGTGTCGTTCACCCCCGTGTGCAGAACGATCGAGCCGACGCTCTCGTCGTCCTTCAGGATCGCCGGTATCTGCGCAGAAATATAGAGAACACGAGCTCCAGGGAAACAGTGAGTGTGCGCTTTACCTTCAGCTAACGTAGCACGGACGTGTCCTGGGTGCACAGGGTCTGTGCAGAGAAACACACAGAGTAGAGGTGGTGGGAGTGTTAGCGGCGTGCTGTATACTTACCCCGGACTTGCGAGCATCAACCCGGGATGTTTCCAGCACGGCTCGCCGCTCTCTCAGCTGGGCCTGCTTCTCCACCAGGTCACGGATCTGCTTCTCCACGGCCTCCAGCAACAACTGCACCGAATGCAGCTTGAACGTGTCCTCGCCTGCACTCAAAGGTAGACACACATCCGCCATTAAAGCAAGTCACACTGAGTAAAACAATGGTAATGCGTGTGAATAGACCAACCTTCCTTGGTTGCCGCTAATGCAACCACGCTGGCGTCGCTATCGGGCTATAAGCTAATAGCGGGCTCGGGAAATCAAAATAAAACTAGTGATAGCAAAGCGCTCTGATTGTTTTTGTTGTAGAATACTATAGGGTATATATTCACATGTTATAGAAACGAAAATGATGGTGTATAAAATAAAAAATAGACGATAAAGAAATAACTTGACGGAGCTCAAACTCAAAACACAAGGCAGCAACGAACTATAATAATAGCAACAATAATCATTTATTTAAAAAAATAACATGACTATTATGTCCCTCCTTTTTGTCCCATCTTCGGTGTGTCATGGGAATTTTAAAGCCCCCCTGTGGTGAAAATCAACTTTTTTATGTTGTTTATTTGTCTGTGTGGTGTTTTTAATATGCTTTTAAACAAACCATGTGCCAAGCCATTTATAAACACCATTGCTGAGTATTTTCTCTTTAAAACTGTAGTCTCCCTGTGGCAGTCAAAGAAATGCGGTTTGAAACAGCCCTCGGTTTGCTACGTCACAAAATTCAATAACCAATCGCGTCAAGGGATCCTATCATTAGCATATCATTAACTGTGCTGCAAAGCAGAGGGTCTAGTGAGAAGGCAGCCAGGTTAATGCGGCAACAGTTATATTTTTTTCTGTAGATATTTCGCTAACTGTTAATATTTCCCCCTATTTTCACAATGTCATGTGCTGTTAGCGCTTATTTATTTGTATTTAGAACCGCTAACTTGAATAATAACCCGCGGCAGCAGTGTAAAAGTATCCCGGAGTCAGACGCACCTCTCCCGCATTGACATCCGCTCTTCACACACTTATGATCGCGGGCGCGAACTGGAATCACAAACTTGGCTGCATTTGAGTCTTTAAGGCATTTTGAGGAAACAGCATCGTCAAGTAGGTAAATTTAACGAATGTTACAGTATCCACTGTAGCTGTCCGCTAGTAAAAACTTTATCAGTCATTATCCGTGTACGAACCAGCGCAAACAGAAAATGTTACCTCACGAAGTTAATCATCAGTCTCCTTGCTTACGTTGAGCATACCAGCTTATTTCTGGTTCAAACATATATGGTTTAATTAAAGAAATATTTCCACTTGACATTGCCATTGTATCGCATTTACTACAGTTCAGTTAGTGGAGCAGCAGGCCCTGGCTGATGTGACTGAGTGAAGGCGGGGCTAATTTGCATATTCATAGATCCGCGTATAGTAAATGAGGCGAGGGTACAGAGTTACATTCAAAAAACATTTAAATATGTAATTTTGACGATCAAAGATGAGTTTTAAAGGATCAAAGTTTTGACTACAGGGGGACTTTAAGACATTTTATAAGGTCTTTAGGACAGTGAGTGGTGCTTGCATTTTTGCTAGTAATTATTGTCAAATTCATCGAATAATAGTAGAAAATTAATTGATTAATTTGGGGTTGGTAATATTTAGTTAGTTAATTCCTTAAGTTGTCTTTTATGCTTTACATATGCTGCATTTGATCACAAATACAGTAAAAACAGCAATATTCTGAAATTCTATTGCAATATGAAATAACTGTTTTATTATATTTTAAATCACAATTTATTTCTGTGACCACAAAGCTGAATTCAGCATCATTACTAGTAATTTTTTTATGTTTATTTACTATGCATAATATTGAAAACAGTTCTACTCCTTAATATTTTTGTGGAAACCATGACGCGTATATTTATTTATTTATTTATTTATTTAGTTATTTTTCAGGATTCACTGATGAATAAAAAGTTCAAAAGAACAGAATTTCTTTAAAATAGACGTCTTTTTGTATTATAAATGTATCAAAAGTATTAATTTACTGTTACAGTGATGAAAGATTTTGCCATCCCTATTTCCGTAATGAAAACACAAATCTTCAGGTAAACCTTTCAGGTAAGGAGCACTAGACACAATGACCTTCTTTTCCTTCACCTTAATTACAGCCGTCACAATGTAGTGTAGTAAAGGTCAGAGCAAAGTAAATGACTTATTCTGAATACAAATTAGAGAAGTGCTTGGTTAGAGGAAGGCTGGACAAGGAGAGCTGTGGGCATTATCAGCACAAAGGTTCTATTTAATGCCATGTCAGGATGACTGGGGACCAAATTCAATTCTGTGGGAAAGGCCTGTATACATGCCTCACCTTTTGCGGCCTGTCATCATCCTTCTCTGGAGCCCCTCAGTCAGCTTACATGATATGACAAACCCTCATATGGGGCATCCTCTCCACTGCTGCAAACCGTATTGTCTGTGTGTGTGAGCATTTGATGTCAGTGTGTGTTGTGTCATGGCCATCTCACTCGCAATGTCTAATGAACCATGGTCCTGAACAAGTGCAAAGGGCTCCCAGTTAAACAAAACATAAAAAAAAAAAAAAAACTACATAAGATCACATCATTATATATAATGATAAATGCAATTCAATATTACACCCAGAACAACTATTTACAGTACACTCATATATACATGATAGTCATTTATCTCAAATGGAGTATCCTATTTAAATGTAGTATCTAGAGACCCAGAATGTACACAAGTGGAAATCATAATTATTGTATGCAGTGAAGCATATAATTTCTTACTGTATTCAAAATGCAATCATTTAAAGAACCACACCGCCTGACACCCCTAGTGAAAACTAAATATACTAAAATGTATTTAAAATACATTTATTTCATGCTAAGTATACCATGCAACTGTACTTTTAGTATACTAAACTGGTACACTTAAAGCCTGCTAAATTGGAACAGCTAATTTTGTACTTAATGCACTTAAATTGTGCTGAAGTAGTGCTGAAGTCCAACTAAAGATTTACTGAAGTATATTTGATTGTGCTAAAGTGGAACTACTGCAAGTAAACTTCAGGTACACTTTAAATATCTTGTATTTAAAGACTGATATTATTCAAAGATCATACAATCCTCATCAATAGTGACATTAAAACACATTTTAGGCTTAATATTAAGAAATGTGCTTTGTGCACAACTAATACTCCAAAAAAGTTTAATTATAACTTTTATATCAGTAAGTCTCAAGTGATACGTCAGTAAATATGTTAATAGATTTGAACTGTACTTAGTATAAAATAAATGTATTTTAAATATATTACTTATTTACTAGTGACTTTACATCCTGAAATGCATCCTTTTATATCCTGAAATTTTCTTTATTATTTAATTTAATTTAATTTAATTTATTATTTATTACTTTATTTAATTATTGACCTTTTTTAATGTTTCTATATGTTGGTTGGCCCACATGACTTTGTTGGTTGCACCACATGAATAATAATAATAATAATGCAAAATAATAAAGATTATACCAAATGACTTGATGAAAATTTCTCTTTAATTTTTCAGAGATTTTAATGAGATTTTTATGAGTTTTTTCATTACGTTATCACGACAGTTGTATCACCCAGACATTTTTTAATGAATAAATGAATGAATCAATCAATCTAAATAAATAAATAAATAAACAAACATTACATTCTAACATATCTATCTATACACACTAGGGCTGTCAATCGATTAAAATATTTAATCGTGATTAATCGCATGATTGTCATGAGTTAACTCGCGATT